>ML662442.1:58642359-58754392 GCA_007570785.1 Antilocapra americana
GGGGGGTTCTGGAGGGGGAGCATATGTAAACCCATGGTGATATCATGGCATTGTATGGCAAAAACAATAAAAGGGAAAAAAAAAACTTATATAATAGAAATGAATGTTGACTGAAAATCTCTGTTGCCCAGTCAGCAGACTACTATTAAATAGAGCCATTATCCCTTTTGAAAAGGAGTTGGGTACAGTAACTCCTGGGATACAATGGGTGACATTCTTAATGCATTTGGACATGTTTGATAGACTTCCCACTCTCTCTTCTTCCAGAGCTGCAAAGGCCAATATCTAAGACTGAGCTCTGTCCTCAGTCCCAGCCCCACTATGGTTGATGACATTTATGTTTCACAATAAGCTTAAGTTGTATCTCCTGACGTATGCTATCCTCTCATGATTACCAGCTAACCGTAGGACAGCCTACCCTTTCATCATTACTAGGTCGCAATATGGCCAGCTAAGCAGTCATTCATCAGGAATGACTCTTTAATTGCTTCACATGTGTACACGTACTGACCACCTTGTCAAGGACCATGTGTTCTAGTAATCTGTATCCATAAATGTCAGGTATTATAGTGAACAAATGGAAATGACTCTTCGGCTATTGAATAAAGAAAATCAGGAGCCTCGTGGCTTTTAAATTGATTCCCCCATTTTACTGCTTAAATGCAGATACTCAGAGATGGATTTAATATAAAGCTGTTTAAGCTTAAGCTTTAGGGCCCCTTTCTTTGAGATCCCTCTTTAAGGCACAGAGGTGGTCTTAGTTTGTGTTCACATGATCCTGTGATTTTGTAAAATTTGCCATAGTTGTCATTTTAACTTTAGTTAACACTGTAATCTGTTTCCACATAAACTTACCCCTATCATATTTCCTTTCATAGTGAATGGTATTAGAGTGGCTGCAGACATTTTGGGATCCAGCTTAGGGGAATTTGATTTAGTTTGGTGTTAGTGGGATGTTTTTATGTGATTTGCAGTCATTTATAACTCTAGATTAGCTATCGTCTTGAGGTAGAAACAGCTTCTAGGAATATGCCCACTGCTATTTGTACTAAATTACAAAGGGACAGGGCTAGAGGTTGTATCATGATGCCCTATGTCCAGTTCTGGATGTATGTTGAGAGTGGAAGAGAAATAAAGTTTAAAATGTTTAGAAACAAAGCAAATATGAGAGACTCTTCCACGCATTAGAGCTTATTTTTTTAAATCCCTCATCTATCTTTTTCCCCTTCCTCTTAGGCAACCACCTGTTTATTCTCTGCATTTATAACTCTGTTTCTGTTTTGTTGTGTTTGTTCCTTTGTTAGATTCTTTCACATGTGAGTGAAATCACACAGTGTTTGTCTTTCTCTCTCTGTCTTATTTCACTTGGCATAGTACCCTCTATGTCCATCCACATGGTACCTAATGACAAGATTTCATCCTTTTTTATGATTGAGTAATAATATTTCATTTTTTGTGCATCATATGTTTATTTTATCCATTAATCTATGGATGGGCCCTTGGATTGCTCTGTAACTTTGCTATTGTGAATACTGTTGCTATGAACATAGGAATGCATATACTTTTTGTAATGAATATTTTTGTTTTCTTCAGATAAATAGCCAGGAGTAGAACTGCTGGATCATATAGTGTTCTATGTTTAATATTTTGAGGAAATCTCCATACTGTTTTCAATAGTGAATGCACCAATTTACATTCCCACCTACAATGAACAAGAGTTCCCTTTTCTTCACGACTTCTCCAGCACTTGTTATTTGTTGTCTTTTTGATAATAGCCACTCTGACAAGTGAGCTGATAGTTCACTGAGATTTTGATTTACATTTCCCTGATGATTAGTGATGTTGAACACCTTTTCATGTGTCTGTTAGCCATCAGTATATCTTCTTTGGAAAAGTGCCTCTTTAGATACTCTGCCCATTTTTTTAATCAGGTGTTTGGTTTTTTGATGTTGAGATGTATGAATTCTTTGTATATTTTGAATATTAATCCCTTTTCATACATGTTATTGGCTAATTTTTTCCATTCCCAAGGAGGTCCTTCCATTCTGCTGATAGTTTTTTCCCTGTGCAAAAACTTTTTAGTTTGCTGTAGTCCCATTTGTTTATTTTTGCTTTCCTTTCCCTTATTTGAGAAGACAGAGCAAGAAAAAAATGTTACTAAGTGTGATGTCAAAGACTTTCCTGTTTATATTTTCATTGAGAAGTTTTTATAGTTTCAGGTCATACATTTATGTCTTTAATTCATTTTGAATTTATTTTTGAGCATGGTGTGAGAGTTTGATTTTTTTTTTCATGTAGCTGTTCAGTTTTCCCAACACCATTTATAAAGAGGCTGTCTTTTCCTCATTGTGTATTCTTGCCTTCTTTGTCATAGATTAATTGCCTATATAAGAGTGGTTTCTTTTCTGGAATGTTTATTCTGTTCCATTGATCTATGTGTCTAACATGTGCCAGTACCATACTGTTTTGTGCAAATTCCATGCTGTTTTGTTTATTATAGCTTTACAGTGTTGTCTGAAGTCAGGGAGCATGACTCCTCCAGCTCTGTTCTTCTTTTTCAAGACTGTTTTGGCCATTTAGGTTCTTTTGTGTTTCCATACCAATTTTAGAATTATTCATTCTAGTTCTGTGAAAAATACCTTTGGTGTTTTGATAGGTATTACATTGAATCTATAGATTTCCATGGGTGGTATGGTCATTTTAACAATATTAATCTTACAATTCATGAAAATGGTATATCTTTTCATCTGTTTGTGTTACATATGAACACATGCACATACAAACCCAGACTATTATCACTAGTACTGCCAACAACAAACACCTTAATGAAAGTTTTCCCAAGTTTGACAGCATTCCTAATACAATTAATGATTATGAGCTGTTAAACGGATGAAATATTTTCCAAACTATTAATAATCAAAGAATATGAAGTCCCAAAACATAGGAATCATCTCAAGTAAGAGGAAGCTGGACCTTAGCTATTTAGTTGGTGGTGATTCAGGTCACTCAGTTGTATCCAATTCATTGTGGCTCCATGGACTGTAGTCCGCCAGGCTCCTCTGCCCATGGAATTTTCCAGGAAAGAATACTGGATTAGGTTGCTGTTGCCTACTCCATGGTATCTTCCCAACCCAGGGATTGAACTCAAGTCTCTTACAACTCCTGCTTTGGCAGGTGGATTCTTTACCACTAATGCCAGCTGGGAAGCCAACTATTCAGTTAGCCATCTTCTTCAGTTCAGTTCAGTGGCTCAGTCATGTCCGACTCTTTGTGACCCAAATGACCACAGCATGCCAGGCCTCTCTGTCCATCACCAACTCCTGGAGTCTACCAAACTCATGTCCATTGAATCGGTGATGCCATCCAAACATCTCATCCTCTGTCATCCCTTTCTCCTCATGCCTTCAATTGTTCCCTGCATCACGGTCTTTTCTAATGAGTCAGCTCTTTGCATCAGATATCCAAAGTGTTGGAGTTTCAGCTTTAACATCAGTACTTCCAACGAAAACCCAGGACTGATCTCCTTTAGGATGGATTGGTTGGATCTCCTTGCAGAGTCCAAGGGACTCTCAAGAGTTTTATCCAACACCACAGTTAAGAAGCATCAATTCTTCTGCACTCAGCTTTCTTTAGAGTCTAACTCTTACATCCATACATGACTACAGGAAAAACTATAGCCTTGACTACATGGACCTTTGTTGGCAAGGTGACATCTCTGTTTTTAATATGCTGTCTAGGTTGGTCATAATTTCCCTTCCAAGGAGTAAGCGTCTTTTCATTTCATGGCTGCAGTCACCATCTGCAGTGATTTTGGAGCCCCATTTATTTGCCATGAAGTGATGGGGCTGGATGCCATGATCTTAGTTTTCTGAATGTTAACTTTTAAACCAGGGTTTTCACTCTCCTCTTTCACTTTCATCAAGAGGCTCTTTAGTTCTTCACTTTCTGCCATAAAGGTGGTGTCATATGCATATCTGAGGTTATTGATATTTCGCACGGCAATCTTGATTCTAGCTTGTGCTTCATCCAGCCTAGCACTTCTCATGATGTACTCTGCATATAAGTTAATATACAGGGTGATAATATGCAGCCTTGATGTACTCCTTTTCCTGTTTGGAACCAGTCTATTGTTCCATGTCTAATTCTAACTATAGCCTCTTGACCTGCATACAGACTTCTCAAAAGGCATGTCAGGTGGTCTGGTGTTCCCATCTCTTTCAGAATTTTCCACAGTTTATTGTGATCTATGCAGTCAAAGGCTTTGGCATAGTCAATAAAGCAGAAATAGATGTTTTCCTGGAACTCTCTTGCCTTTTCATGATCCATCGGATGTTGGCAATTTGATCTCTGGTTCCTTTGCCTTTTCTAAAACCAGCTTGAACATCTGGAAGTTCACAGTTCACATATTGCTGAAGCCTGGCTTGGAGAATTTTGAGTATTACTTTGCTAGCATGTAAAATGAGTGCAATTTGCAGTAGTTTGAGCATTCTTTGGCAATGCCTTTCTTTGGGATTGTAATGAAAACTGACCTTTCCCAGTCCTGTGGCCACTGCTGAATTTTCCAAATTTGCTGGCTTATTGAGTGAAGCACTTTCACAGCATCAGCTTTTAGGATTTGAAATAGCTCATCTAGAATTCCATCACCTCCACTAGCTTTGTTTGTAGTGATGCTTCCTAAGGCCCACTTGACTTCACATTCCAGGATGTCTGGCTCTAGGTGAGTGTGAGTAGTCACACCATTGTGATTAACTGGGTTGTGAAGATCTTTTTTGTACAGTTCTTCTGTGTATTCATGCCACCTCTTCTTAATATCTTCTGCTTCTGTTAGGTCCATACCATTTCTGTCCTTTATTGAGCTCATTTTTGCAGGAAATGTTCCCTTGGTATCTCTAATTTTCTTGAAGAGATCTCTAATCTTTCCCATTCTGGTGTTTTCCTCTATGTGTTTGCATTGATCACTGAGGAAGGCTTTCTTATCTCTCCGTGCTATTCTTTGGAACTCTGCATTCAAATGGGTATATCTTTCCTTTCCTCCTTTGCTTTTTGCATCTCTTCTTTCCTCAGCTATTTGTAAGGCCTCTTCAGACAACCATATTGCCTTTTTGCATTTCTTTTTCTTAGGGATGGTCTTGATCCCTGTCTCCTGTACAGTGTCACAAACCTCCATCCGTAGTACATCAGGTACTCTGTCTATCAGATTTTTTTGTCACTTCCAGTGTATAATCATAAGGGATTTGGTTTAGGTTATACCTGAATGGTCTAGTGGTTTTCTCTACTTTCTTCAAGGTAAGTCTGAATTTGGCAATAAAGAGTTCATGATCTGAGCCACAGTCAGCTCCCAGTCTTGTTTTTGCTGACTCTATAGAGCTTCTTCATCTTTGGCTGCAAAGATTATAATCAATCTGATTTCAGTGTTGACCATCTAGTGATGGCCATGTGTCGAATCTTCTTTTGTGTTGTTGGAAGAGGGTGTTTTCTATGATCAGTGTATTCTCTTGGCAAAACCCTATTAGCCTTGCCCTGCTTCATTCTGTACTCCAAGGCCAAATTTGCATGTTACTCCAGGTGTTTCTTGACTTCTTTTGCATTCCAGTCCCCTATAATGAAAAGGACATCTTTTTTTGGTGTTAGTTCTAAAAGGTCTTATAGGTCTTCATAGAAACATTCAGCTTCAGCTTCTTCATTGTTACTGGTCAGGGTATAGACTTGGATTATTGTGTAATTGAATGTTTTGGCTTGGAAATGAGCAGAGATCATTCTGTCATTTTTGAGATTGCATTCAAGTACTGCATTTCAGACTCTTTTATTGACTATGATGATTACTCCATTTCTTCTAAGGGGTTTTTGCCCACAGTAATAGATATAATGGTCATCTGAATTAAATTCACCCATTCCAGATCATATTAGTTCGCTGATTCCTAAAATGTCGACATTCACTCTTGTCATCTCCTGTTTGACCACTTCCAAGTTGCCTTGATTCATGGATCTAACATTTCAGGTTCCTGTGCAGTATTGCTCTTTACAGCATCGGACCTTGCTTCTATCACCAGTCACATCCACAACTGGGTGTTGTTTTTGCTTTGGCTCTATCTCTTCATTCTTTCTGGAGTTATTCCTCCACTGATCTCCAGTAGCATATTGGGCACCTAACAACCTGGAGAGTTCATCTTTCAGTGTCCTATCTTTTTGCCTTTTCATACTGTTCATGGGGTCTCAAGGCAAGAATACTGAAGTGGTTTGCCATTTCTTTCTCCAATGGGCGGCATATTGTGAGAACTCTCCACCATAACCCATCCATCTTGGGTGGCCCTACATGGCATGACTTAGTTTCATTTAGTTAGACAAGGCTGTGGTCCATGTGATTAGATTGCATAAGCAAAAGTAAACCATTTGGTAATGCATCCTTCAAATATATTAAATGTGCAAAATTTGTATCAATTTTAAACACTCAGAATAATTAGGGACAAAAATCTTCCCTCTATTATCCTAGACTCTATTAAATGTTACATGGAATAAATTGTCCAAGGTTGTGTTCTGGAAACCATTTTATTGTTCTCTTGTTGGATTTAATCTGTCAATCAGTTCTGGCTGGTTGGCTTATTTTTCATTCCCCAACATGGTGTACATATATCTCCTTATAATGTGTTGGTTCTAGTTATTCTCTTTACCCAATATGTGGTCTTTATATTGTGTCCACTAGGTCAAATTTTTTCCTCCCTCAATGTGCAGATAGAATCTCATTGCCTCCTCTAAGAAGACTTCTAGCAAGCAGAGCAATTACCCTCCAAATGATTTTGAACCCGTTTCTCAAAACCATCTTGTGACATCCTTTTTATTTTTATCTCTATTGGTGTTTAACTCTTTGTCTCAGTTTTATTTCCTTATTAAATTCAAATGTTATTAGGGGTTTTTATTATCCTATATAATTACTGAGGGCCTAGAGCTGTAGGAATTCAATACTATTTTTCAATTAATGCCTCATTAATGACTAGTTTTAAATCTCAGAATAAGATTTTAAGTGAGAGAGATTGATTTGTCAGTATAAGGGGGCTTGCTTGCTTAGATAAAACTACAAATAACTGATGGAAGTGGGAACAACAATTTTAGTTTCTTAAGTTGTTTTTCCCCCATTTCTATAACAGTAGAGACTTGAGTTCACATTTAAACATCCTCGGCCCATTTTCTCCTTCTCTTCTCCTTTCCTTTCCTTTTCTTATGAAAAATGATAGAGTAAATATTTTTATGGATATTTGCATACACAAATATACTCCAGTATATCTCATCTTTAAAACATTCCCCCACAAATCCTCTTCCAACTATGATTCTCATTTTCTTCTTCTCATTCACGGCATAATTTCTAATAAAATCAATATTTCTACTTCCTGTCTTCTCCTTTATGTACTCTAAGTGAGTTTCTGTTCTCTTTATTCCATTACAACTACTCTTGTCAAAGTCACAAATTATTTCCATGTTTCCAAAGTCAATCGTAATATCTCTATCCTGGCAACACTTCCAGCCACATTTAGAGAATTCCACCCTAGTGAAAACCTATTACCAACCTCTGTGCACATAATCAAAATGACAATAAAGGCAGACTGACAACATCTGTGGGGTATGCAAAGAGAACAGGATGAATGAACCAGAACTTACTAGTAAAACAGTAAATAACTCAGTGGCCATCATGGACCATCTTCATCAGATACTTTAGGCAGCGATGTGGCCAGAGAACCTCTGTGTGTCTGGGATACTTTGCAACACTACAGATAGATATAGTCTAAAAGTTTCGTTCCTGTAAGGATGTTTTTATAAATCTAGGTTTCATGTATAATGCATTGAAGAAAGTATTAAAAAATCATGACTGTCCAGTTATGAATGGAGTGAAATGTTCATTTCCTCAGTTCTGTGTGATGACTAGGGCCACCATGCAGAGTCAGACAAGGCCATTAAGATCTCATTGTTGAAACACAAGATCTGCGATGAACTCCAATGATCGGCTCCTTCAGCTAATGGAGATTTTGAAATTTAGTAAAAATAGACCACCTTAATTTCAGTAAGATGAGTTCTTATGTTAAAGAAAAGATGCTAAAGCTGCTGTTTATAGACACACAGTAAGTTCCCTGTGTTTCAAGCCTGGAGGTCGGAAGTCTATGCCTTTTCATTAATGGTTACGTTAATGAAATCTGTGAATTACTAACTCTGCTTGTGCCAATGACTTTCGTATTCACTTAGAATGTTTTATACTTAATTTAGACAACATCTTTGAATTTCAACAAAACGCTGGCTAATTATCTTGAGAAGTCTAAGCAAAATCCAAAGTCCCAGAAAAATCTAAGCAAATCCCCGCTTTGGGCAGAGCCATTTTTCCCGTCTACATCACAGTTTTGTGGCAAACCTCAGCCCGACTGGATAATCAGAGTCACACATTTCAAGGGGGCTAAAAGGAAGGGATAGGAGAGGGCTTATGAGAGAAGGAAAGAACTGGGGCAGGATAGAGAGGAGAGCTTGAGTCTGGAAGAGGATGAAGGTAAGGTAATGACTGAGCTGAGGCCTTCCAGCTAGGTGTCATGGGTTGGCAGCTTTGTGAGAGCTGACAGGAGCATGTCTACCCCTAATCCACTCCTCTGTGCTTTACTTTAATGGAGGAACATTAAGGAATTCCCAGTTCACAAGAAATGATAGCTTTGAGTTGTTGAAACTGGGAGGAAATTGTAAACATTTTTGAAATTTTGGTACCTATGATCACTTCAAATTAGAGTCAGCAGAGATGAACTGCTAAAGGAAAGCTACATCTAACAGTTTCTAAGGTTTGAAACAGATTGGGAAACCAGAAAGAAGCAATATATTGTTTCTATTGTACAGTAAAACCTTCCCTCCCAATAAATTGCTTTCTTTGTATAATGCAAACAAACAAGAATTCCTAGTTCAAAGGCTGCTAGAAATGTCATTATCTATAGTTCTGATAAATAATACAGCATTGAGGAAAAGTAGTCTAATTAACCCTTCATGGTGCTTGCTAAGTGAATTTTAAATACATGACAAATGCATGCAGAAATGATACAGAATAATTCTGAAGTTCATCAGGGACCATCTAAGGAACAGATAAAGATTTAATTAAAGCAGAAATAAAAGAAGACTGCTACACCATTCCTGGGGGTTAATGATAGCCCAAGGTACTGTTGTGTTTGACACTAAAGAAGCGGCGGGGGAGGGGGGTGGATGGCAGACCTCCCCTGTGCAGTTTATCAAGTGTTGCTTCACGGTCCTTCTTTTTATGTTGATATTGGTTTCATGTGAATCTGAGAGCAATTTTCAAGCACGTATTAAATGATTCCATTTTATGTCAGATTTAAGGAATGAAGCAGATGAGTGAGTAATACAAATACAACAAGACCCAAATTTCCTTTTTTGTCTCAGTCTTGGCACAGATTTGAAGTACATCTATTCATCTTCCATTCTATGTATAGCATCCTCTTAAAGACAAATATGGAAAGATATGTTTTTCTACAGAGTAGAGAAATAAGAACAAAAGAATATGACAAGCATGGCTTTATTCTGAACAAAATGACAGTGTATTTTAAGTCATTCAGCTGTTAAAATGTTACATGGGTCACAGCTGTGGGGCTTAAAACTAAACTCTGCCAAAAGACTTTTGGTTTGGCTTCTTAGCTTAAGGCCCAATGGACTTCTATCCCTATTTATTGTTCGTGAAACTTATCACATTTCTTTTTTGGTTTGTTTTTTCAATTGTCTATTTGCATGACTGAATTTGTTATGTATAATATTTTTGGAGAAAATAAAGCCTCAAGGCTCTCTTGTCTAAGGGGAAATTGCTTCCTCAACTGAGCTTTTAGGACCTTCAAATGGAGTCTTCATCCCGAGTCTCCATTCCTGGGATTGCCCAATATTTGTTTTCTGGTTTTTCCTTACAACCCACTCTGTGACACGTTAAAGGATGGCTTCTTTTCTCTTTGGGGTTCTGAACTCTAAAAGGGCACCCCAAGGACAATTTCATATGGCTGGCCTTCATGGTAGGGATTACCTTCAAGCCATGGTGGAGGGACGAATATGAGGAATAGAGTTTTTAACTTGTTGCCTTTTTCACTCAGAGGAACTGAAAGCTTAGGTGAAACACTAGATTCTGTGAAGGGGAACAGGAGCAAACTCTGGGACCAGGTCATATGGATAATACTCTGCCTTGGATGATCATCCTTGTAATGTCTCCTGCTGGAATTAATTGAGAACCACACCAAGAGGGAAAGCTCTATCCTATTTTGGGATTGGCCCTGCTAATCAATAGTTAGCCTGACTTGTACCCATCAGTTTTTAGGACTTGTCTTCTCCACGAAGGCTCCTCTCTGGGTTAAGGAGTACTGATACTCCCGGTCCACTGCCTGTCTTCTCCTTGATGATGGTATTTGAGAATTTGCCCTCAGCTGTCCCAGAGTGACTGTCACTCTGCTGCATGAAAGCTGGAGATCCATCTGCCACCAACATCTCCGTATCAGGCTGTCTAACTCAATATCAGGTCTTTTGTTTGGTTATTATCTAGATGGAGAACAAGCTATTTGTTCTCTTTGCAAAGATGTATGGTGGTTTTTAATGCAAGGATTTGCTTTTAGTGATAAAAAAAATTATTCTCCATACGCTTCAGTAGAATTTATCATCTTAGGGTGTCTGATCGAGACACATCTGGGACTACTGAACCATGTGAAAGTGAAAGTGTTAATTACTCAGTCATGTCCGAGGATTATAGCCCCATAGGACATCCATTAGAAGATGGTGTATTGCTTTAAATGGGAAAATTCTCAGCTAGGTTATGAACAGAACTTGGTGGGATTGAGTAGTAGTTTTTAATTATGAATATGGAACATTTCAGTGAATAATTCCCATTGAATTCATTATAGATGTTCATATTTGGGTTTCCTCCAGTCTCTTTCTAACATGCTATAAATACGTAATCAAAGTGAAGTGCTATGATGGATTGAATGGATTGGTTACAGCAAATTGTATTGCAAAACAGCTTGTGTATTCCACAGCATTTTGTGGACAGTAGAACTTCATGATAAGGAGCACAAAGGAAGCATTTCCAATATGCTGTTATAAAATTTAAGTTGTCTTTTATACTCAAAGCTATCATCATTGATGAGAAGACAGACTGTTCCAGGATGTAGCTGAATTTCTTACCATTACCCCAAGACATAGTCAGGAGATAAATGCTCAGTAAATGAAATAATCAGTGGGAATACTTTCAGAAGGACTATGAGAAATTCCCATGGTGCTTCAAGGGGAGAGCCAGCTTAGTCCATGGTGTTTTCCTTTGGTAATTGGTCATACTAGACAGTAGTACAAAATAACTTGTTTTCAAAGGTGATATGTCAGTCTTTTTAAGGGCAGTATCAGCCTAAATCTTCCCAAAGACTGAAGGTTCTGGGATCTCAAAAATGTTATATATTGTATTTCCCTGATTCAACTGTGTTTAAGGAAAAACATTTTCTATTCAGCTGTATTTGTAATGAATAAGCACATAGAAAGAACACTCTACTGTCCCAGGATGGATTAAAAAAGCATGGAAAATAATAATAAGCTGTTACCAAATTTCCAATATACATTTTATTTACTGGTGACTCATTTCAATCTCAATATTGTTTAACACTGTCTTACCTGTTATAGATTTCTTTTATAGAAAGCATCATTTTGGAATTATAAGGAAATTAATGTGAGTAGATATCTATCGGAGAAACATTTGCTTGATACTTGGCCAAGGGCTGCATGGTTTTAATAGCCACCTACATGAAACACTCAGGGAAAATGAATATTTGAAAAATGTATGATGAGTGAACAGAAATATCTGATCTTCAGTCATTTTTCATGTGAGAGCAATGCCATGGCTTTATGCAGCTCTGTTGCTTAGGGTCTACACTCTAAGGCTCTGAGTTTCATCTATCTTCCTGGGCACTGCCTTGCAGGGTGTCAGAATAGTTTAAGAGGATCATGCAAAAAGATGGAGCAGCTGATTCTCATAGCTTGCTTCATTTTTAGCAGCAACATGGTTCAAAGGTACATACCCAGACTCTGAGACTACATGAGTCTCCTCTCCAGCTATTTCCCTGGCAATCACTGGCTGTATGGTTGTGGAAATGTTATTTAATATCCCGAGCTTCCGTTTTATCTTCTGTAAAATGGGAGTACTACCACTGCTCCTAATAGCTGCCTTAAGGCGTAGTTGTGAGAATTGAAAGAGCTAATGTATGTCAAGCACCTAGCACGACTTCTAGGATATGACAAGCCCCTAATTTACCACTGTCCTGTATATTTTCTTTTGGACTTCCTGAGCTGAAAGAAAATGGTAAGTATGGCTAGATTAGTGCAGAATTGTGATATTTTAGTCCCCTCGTGACTCCACTGAAATGTCCTTGAAGTTAAATTGTTAAAACTGATAACTAGGGGCTTCCCTGGTGGTCCAGTGATTAAGAATCTGCCTGCCAACGCAGGAGACATAGTTTTGATCTCTGATCAGGGAAGATCCCACATGCCAAGGGGTAACTAAGCCCGTGTGCCACAACTATGGAACCTAGATGCTGCAACTACTGAAGCCCACGTGCCTAAAGCCTACGCTGTGCAGCAACAGAAGCCACTGCAGTGAGAAGCCTACACACCTGCACACTGCTAGAGAAAGCCTGTGCGCATCAGCGAAGACTCAGCTCAGCCAGAAATAAATAAATATTAAAAAACCCCAAACTGATGGATATATGTCAGTCCTTATCTTACTTGATATTCGTAGCATTCCATTTTAAGAATTAAAAAACGTCCCCCTGCACCTAAGAAAAATCTGATTCTTCTGTAGCCATGGCCATAACCATGAGAAAAGGTTTTAAACTTTTAAAATAATGAGTGACAGTTCTTTGGCTATGTTAACAAGAAAGCTCCAGAACTGGTTTTAAACATCCCTCATAGGTCAGTGACAACTCATCTCACTGAATATGCCTTTGAAAGCCAACCAGCCAGGGACAGACTGACACTGAGAAAGTCAGACAGTGGGAGGTGGACTTGCTCCAGAGGGCACTCTTCAAAGGCTGGTAAGTCAGCCCTCTCTTACCTCTGTGACTTACTCAAACCTAAACAAACTCATCCTCACAAAAATCTATACGATTACTAATTTGCTTTCCTCAATATGACGATGCGTGATCAGAACAGCTCTCCTTTACTCAAGATGGCACCATTCAGCTTTGATTTTTGCTTTAGATTTTCTCTGAGGTTTTATCTTTTGATAATTTTATACAGAAGATCAAGGCTCAGTCAGGATTCAGGCATTCTAGTGCCCTCGACTCAGTGCTTCTCTGCAGTCTTTGTTCGCTCCTTCTGCTCTTCTTCAGTCTTGATGTTCCCTGGGGTTCCATGCTTGGCTCCTCCAGTTCCTCACACTTTCTGCGTGATCTCTTCCACTCTAGTGATTTTAGCTGTGATTTTAGTGAATCCCGAATCGATATTACTAGATCAAGATGTTTTTATTTATAAGTTCCTCTGCCCACTGGATATTTCCACATGATGAGGTACCTCAGATTTGATGCTTCTTCAACAAAGTTTGTCTTCACACTCAAATCTCCTCCTCCCATATCCTGTGGCCCAGACACCTAAGCCAAAACCTAAATTGCCTTTCTGACATGCTTAAGTATAGTGAAGTTAAAAGAAAGTCTTCTTTCTAAACATCTACATGCTTGCCCTCTCTTTTAAAGTCACATTCTTGTCTTCTGCTTGGATTATTACGATAGCTTCCTAAGTAGTTTCTTCGACTTTAGTCTTGCTTTGAAAATCCCCACTTGGATCAGGGTGCTCTGTGTCACCCTGTATCAATTCTGAATGCTTTGCTCAGCAGCAGATAAGAGAAAACACAAGTCGTGATGATTTAAATGATACAATGTAAGTTTTCTCCAACACCAGGGTTTGTCTGGAGGTACCAGTTCAGAGCTGGTACCTGAATATATATATATATATATTGTGTGTGTGTATAGATATATATATAGATAGATAGATATAGATATAGATAGATAGATGAACTGTTACTCAGCCATAAAAAGGGAGGAAATAATGCCACTTGCAGCAACATGGATGGGGCTGCAGATTGTCATACTGGGTGAAGTAAGTTAGACACAGAAAGACAAATATCATATGATATCACTTATATCTAGAATCTGAAAAAAGTGTACAAATGAACTTATTTATGAAACAGAAGTAGAGTCATGGATATGGAAAACAAACCTGATCAGAGAATAAGGGGGAGGGAGGGATAAATTGGGAGATTGGGGTTGACATATACATACCACTGTGTATAAAATAGATAACTAATAACCTGCTATATAGCACAGAGAACTCTTCTCAATACCCTGTAATGGCTTATATGAGAAAAGAACCTTAAAAAAAAGGAATGTATATATGTGTATTATGTATATATATATATAAATGAGTCACTTTGCTGTATACCTGAACCTAACACAAAATTATAAATTGACTATACTCTAACCAAATTCTTTTAAAAGATTAATATAATTGTATAGAGAAAAAGAAGTTACATTTTCTTTGCACATCTGAGTTGGTGTGATAAATTTGCTACCCATTAAAGATGACATTGGAGGAGATCTGGGGAAATTTGGATAATTTGAATAATTTGGGAAATTGCCTAATATAACAACTGATATCTTTGCGATTTAAAATCTCAAGGAACAAAGTTTAAGAATTTCCTCCAAAGGCAAAGAATTGTGTTTTAACAGATTTATCATTTTTAAATTCAAAAAGTTATTTTGTATGAGGATATAGCTGATTAGCAATGTTGTTGTGGTTTCAGGTGAACAATGAAGGGACTCAGTCATACACAGGCATGTAACACTGAGCCGAGTTCCATGTGCTGCACAGTAGGGCCTTGTTGGTCACCCGTTTAAAACATAGCAGTGGGTACCTGTCCATCTCCAGCTCCCTAACTACCCTTTACCCTCATCTTCCCCCAACCCCCGGCAACCATAAGTTCAGCCTCTAAGTCTATGACTCTGCTTCTGTTTTGTAAGTTCATTTGTGTCATTTCCTTAACACAGCATGAGAATCTTTCCTTTTAATAAAATTCTGAATGAATGGTCCATTAGTGTTGACTGTATATACAATGTAGTACAGCAGTCTCTAGAGAGTATTCATCCTGCTTAACAGAAACTTTATGCCCATTGATGAGTTTAACTCCCCACTGCCCCCTCCCCGAGACACTTTAAAAGCTTTATTAATTACAAGTTTTACCCCTAGACAAATAGACCCATTCATAGTGGCCTAAACATCAGAATTGTATTGTGTATAGTTCTGAAAGCTAGAAGTCTAAGAACAAAGCATCAGGAGGGTGGGTTTTTTTCTGAGACCTTGCTCCTTGGCTTGTAGACGGCTGTCTTCCTGTGTCTTCAGGTAGTTTTCCTCTGCATGTATGTGTCCTAATCTCTTTTTATAAAGACACCAGTTATATTGGATTAGGGGCCATCCTAATGAAAACACTTTCATCTCTGAATACAGTCACGTTCTGAGATCCTGGGGGTCTTCAATCTATGAATTCTAGGGGACACAATTCAGTTCATAACAAAACCTCAAATGGCCTTTCCAACTCAGATTTTGTGAGCTTTTTCTTCCTACTGCTCTTGCTATACTGACAGAGTGTATGACAGCTCTGGGAGATGAATGAGAATGTGAGCTGGAGGTGATTAGCAACACTAAAGGCCATACCATTCTCATCACCTAGAGGAATGAAACACAAACGGATAATTGTTACTGTAAGATTTTCAAAAGCAGTTGTAATGAGCAAGGTTTTGGTCATTGCTCTCTGTGTTGTGAGCAACCATCTCATCCAGTTTTTGACATTAATGAAGTCATTGACTTGGGCCTCATCTGCTATGGTAAATCCCCGTAAATGTGCAAAGGCCAGTATTCTATATGTCTCAAAAGAAAAGACAGAGGTAAACCAATGATGGAGATTTTTTTTTTTTCCTCCAGGAAATGTGTCTGATGAGTAGGACCACATTAGCATGCTGTGCTTCTTGGGAATGGCTAATGAGGAATTGTGATGCAATGTCTGGTCTGCTTTTGCACTTGCATTCACAGTGTAAGCAAAATTCTATGGTTGGAAACAATAATACATAAAGGGGAAATAGATTAAGTTCTTGTTTTCTCCTGGATTACTTTGTTATTTAAACCCTGCCAAACACTGAGGGTATTTTAGATCCTGAGATCAGCATTTTTAACAGCAATTAAAAGGATAATAAAAAGTTGAACGAATAATTGTTTATTTAGTATCTATTGTATGTGCCAAAGGCCTTTCTAAGAATGTAGCGGATACAGGGAAATTTAAGTCTCTGGTTCTCATTATTCCTCAGACTCAGCATTTACATTCCAGTTGAAGAAATAAGACACATATGAGGAAATTTAAATATAGTAACAGGCTGAACCACAGCAGATAAGATAATAAATAATGATTACTGAATCAATGGAATACACATTAAAGTGAAGTAATTTGGCAGAAGAAGAGGTCCTTTCCAGCTGGGTGGGTAAAAGAAGGCTTTAGGAAGAAGATGAAATTCAAGCTGAAAGGAAATAAAGAAATGTCTGGAAGGAAAAAAATTGATTTTTAAAAAATGAATATCCTTTTTTTAATCTAAGTATAGTTGGTTTACAATATTGCATTAGTTTCAGATGTATAACATAGTGAATCAGTATTTTTTTTTAATTTTTATTTTATTTTTTTTATTAGTTTTGCCATACAATGACATGATATCGCCATGGGTGTACATATGCTCCCCCTCCAGAACCCCCCTCCCTCCCCCCTCCCGAATCCCTCCCCCCGGGAAATCTCGATGCACCAGCCCTGAGCATCAATCCTGGGCTGGCGATTGATTTCACATATGATAATTAACATGTTTCAATGCCATTCTCCCATATCATCCCACCCTTGCCCTCATCCACAGAGTCCACGAGTCTGTTCTATACATCTGCGTTCCTTTTGCTGTCTCGCATGCTGGGTTCTCGTTACCGTCTTTCTAAATTCCATATATATGCGTTAGTATACTGTGTTGTTGTTTTCCCTTCTGGCTTACTTCACTCTGGATAATGGGCTCCAGTTCCGTCCACCTGAGTAGAACTGATTCAAATGATTTTTTTTTTATTTTTTATTTTTTTTATTATTGTTTTTGCCATACATTGTCATGATATCACCATGGGTTTACATATGCTTCCCCTCCGGGTCCCCCCTCCCTCCTCCCTCCCCCCCGGGAAATCTCGCTGCACCAGTCCCGAGCATCAATCCTGGGCTGGCGATTGATTAGACACATGACAATTAACATGCTTCAATGCCCTTCTCCCATATCATCCCACCCTTACCCTCATCCACAAAGTCCACAAGTCTATTCTATACATCTGCGTTCCTTTTGTTGTCTCCCATGTTGGGTTCTCATTACTGTCTTTCTAAATTCCATATATATGATTTTTTTTTTAATGCTGAGTAATATTCCATTGTGTATATGTACCACAGCTTTCTTATCCATTCGTCAGTTGATGGGCATCTAGGTTGCTTCCATGTGAATCAGTATTTTTATAGATTATACTCCATTAAACATCATTACAAAATAGTGGCTGTATTTTCCTGGGCTGTACAATATATCCTTGTTGTTTTCCTATTTTAAACATAGTAGTTTGTATCTCTTAATCCTGTACCCCTATCTTGCCTCTCCCCCTGCCCCACTGATAACCACTAGTTTGTCCTCTATGTCTGTGAGTCTCTTTGTTTTGTGGTATATATATTCATTTGTTTTATTCTTTAGATTCCACATGTAAGTAATAACATACAACATTTGTCTTTCTCTCACTTATTTCTAAGTGAGCTAAGTATAATGCTCTCTAGGTTCATCCATCAACACTGCTATAAATGGCAGAACTTCATTGTTTTTAATGGCTGAGTAGTATTTCATTATACATATTATACATTATACACATGTATACATACACACCACATGTTCTTTTTCCATTCATCTGTTGATGGACACTTGGATTGCTTCCATATCTTGACTGTGAATATTCAAAAAGTGTTTTTGAAGGTAATTATTAGGAAATAAATTGAGTTTTATGCCAAGTTCTACTAGAATTGAAGTAGAAGCACCTTAGACTCCATTAGATTTTATCTTGGCATGGATAAGTCATTGAAGTTTTGTAAACACGAACACAAGGTGATGAGATTGCCATTGTAGGAATCGTTTAGACACTTATTACGCTTATATGCAGGATGCCTAAGAATCTTAAATATGCAAAGTGGTATAGCAAAAGGAGGATAAAATGGAGAGGAACCTAAAATGAAGAATGAGATGAACTTGGTGAACACTATGCTGATGTAAAAGAGGGGAAGGCCTCTTTTACATGATGATGATGCCTGAGGTGTCAAACTTGGGTAAACCAGATGACAGTGATGACTGATGAGTGCTGATGTTAGTGACTTGGGAAAAACAGAGAGGATGTGATTACCTTCTGAGAGGATGAACAGCTTCATAGATGGGGAGTTGAAGATGGAGGTTTGAGAGACAGGAGAGCAGCTAAGCCTAGAAAGACACAGTGAAGGGTTATTACATAAAAGTAGAAAGCACAACAGAGAATCAAACAGTAACAGCCTAAAAAAGTAAAATTCAAATATATTAATAGAAACAACATTTGGTTATTAACAGCTGGAGTTTTCCTTTTTTCTCTGAGTATAAGTAAAAGTCAAAATCTATCGATCTATGGAGCAAGTAAAGGCAGTCTGGCTAGCTCACAAATGGAGGACACATTAGTAGTCATTTAGATCGATTTATAAGTCAGTTTGGAGTCATTTGGCTTCCCATGTGGCTCAGTGGTAAAGAATCTGCCTGCCAAGAAGGAGACACAGGTTTGATCACTGCGTCATGAAAATCCCCTGGAGAGGAAATGGCCGCCCACTCCAGTATTCTTGCCGGGAAAATCCCATGATCAGAAGAGCCTGGTGGGCTAAAGTCCGTGGGGTCACAAAAGAGTTGGACATGACTTAAGCAACTAAACAACAACAACCACAACTGGAATCATTTACTCTTCTATCTGCAACTAGCTTGAAAAATTGGAGATTCCAGTTTGCTGTATGAAGATCATGGATGGCAGACCAGAACTGGCATACCTTCCAGCCATTAATGAGTTGAAGCCAAAACCCTTTGATGGCTGAGGACTGTGGTCCTCTTCTCCTTTAAAAAAGATCTTAACCCTATTTTCTCTCCTACCCCCTGACCTGGAAAACCATGTACTTCCAGAATTCAGGTCATGCTTCTCAATGCTGTATCTCTTCATTGGTTCATTTAATGATCTAAGATTGTAACATTGCCCTGCATTCCCAATAAAGGGTGAAAATCGAACCTGATATAAAACTTATATATGTGACATTAAGAGAAAATTATGTATGCTGATTTATATCTATAAATAAGCACAAAAATAGCTTGATTTTTATGAATCAAATAATCATGTTTGGGGAGGGTGAAAGGAGTATGATAAAAGAGATACAAGAGGCCTTTATGGGTCAGATAAGGCAGATATGATATTACTATCATCATTGTCAATGCGATGGCCATTATGACATCGGGTCAAGTACTCAATTACGTATGACATTTTTAGGTCCCATAAAAAATAATTTATCAAAAAGTCAAAGCCCTTGTTCATAAATCTAAGACATTGTGCTTTGCCTTTTATAATGTGATGATTTGGAGTTAAAACACAATCCACTTTAACAAGGGCTTTCTGAGCTCATGCATGACACTGATGGGGTCATGGAAGTCTACACAGATAAATTAGATCCTGCCTCCCTCTGGGTGTAAGAACACAGTACATATTCATTAAGTACCTGCTTAACCTAGGCCTGGTGCTTTGCTCGTCCATGCTAGCCTTCACCATATGTGTTATAATCTAGTAAAAGAACAGACATATATTCAATGACCTAACATTAGCTACACCTCCAAAAGTAAGATGATAAAAACTGGCATATGAAACAAGGAGAATAATTGCAGCTGGGAATATGCCAGAAAACTCCTTGAACAAGGTAATAGCTGAATTGAGCTTTGACACATGAACAGGAAAATGAGTATATTTTAATAGAACCATCCAAGTGGCAGGAAGGCAAAATAAGTTGCTAGAATGAGTTTTCAGCCTGTTACTGTCAGAGAGAGGCAAGATAACTGAAAAGTTATTTTATTTAGTCTCTCAGTTTTAAGTAAATGGACAAATACAATGACATCTTAGATGAAATTTTGTGTGGATTGTTCAGTATTGAATACATTCAGAAGAGATTCTTTGATATGTGGTTGGTTGGCTGTGGTTGCTAAGTGTGATGGTTAAATTTTATGTGTCAACGTGGCTAGGCTATGGTGCCCAGTCATTTGGCTAATGTTAGTCTAGATGTTGTTATGAAGGCATTTTGCCCATGTGGTTAACATCTACAATCAGTTGTGGAGGAGTTGGAGATATGATTTTTTTAATGACTTCTAAGATTGATTCTGATACTGTGTTCTGTTTTCCCTATGAACTGTGTGTGCTTGCTGTACAATACAAACTGGCTTGGGATTCAGCTGATTTGGGGGCTTAGATGCAGGAAAGTCAGTGATGTTTGCCTTCTTTTTCTTACTGGTCCTATCCGTGCTTCCTGAGGATTTTTCCAGCATCGCTAGGCATTCACTAAGGGTATCACTATTGGAAGGACTTTACCAATTCATTCATTCTCTAACATTGTATAATAGGTTTTATTTCACAACATTATTTTTTCTCACAA
Source organism: Antilocapra americana (assembly GCA_007570785.1). Lineage (NCBI taxonomy): Eukaryota > Metazoa > Chordata > Mammalia > Artiodactyla > Antilocapridae > Antilocapra > Antilocapra americana. Next base: position 58,663,181 of record ML662442.1, read on the forward strand.
TATTCTTTAAAAAATTTTTTTAATTATTTACTTTGTGGCTGTACTGGGTCTTCGTTGTTGCGTAGGTTTTTCTCTAGTTGCAGTTAGCAGGCCCTACTCTCTATTGTAGTGTGCAGGCTTCTCATTGGAGTGGCTTCTCTTGTTGCTGAGCACCGGCACTAGGGAGCACATCCTTCAGCAGCTGCAGTTCCCAGCATCCAGAGCATAGGCTCAATAGTTCTAGCATGCAGGCTTAGTTGCTCTGCAGCATGTGGGATCCTCCCAGGCCAAGGATCGAACCCACATCTCCTGCATTAGCAGGCAGATTCTTTACCACAGAGTCACCAGGGAAGCCCTTTTTCTTGTAATATTTTAAAAACATTTTTCTTTCTGAGGTTCAGTCTCTGGCATCATTCACAAATTTAGTAACTTTCACAACATGCCAAGTTTTGACAGACTGACTGTGATGCAGATTACCAGAAGAGATATTTAATGAAATTCTGTGCAGCAGTGTTAAATTGTGTGGCTAACTTACATGGTTTGTGAAGGACCGCTAGACACTAATGCTCATTTGTGGACATATTTTATCTATCCACTAGTTAATTCAACTAATAGTTACTGAGCACTTGATGAAGGCACTGCTTCTGGCAGTTAGGGATCCATTGTTGAAAAGAGAAAGAGCAGTCCCTGCTTCCATGGAGCTGGTGGCAGAAAAAAGCATCAGGTGTAATTCTTTGTGGTACATGGAGAAGTCTAAGCAGTGCTGCGAGTGTGTAACTGGAGGACTTAACTCCAGCTGACTCTTTGAGGTAGCCTTCCTTAAGCCTTTGTCCTGGGCCTGAAAGATCCTGAGACCAAGTTGTCTTGGCAAGTTGAGACAGAGGGGAGAAGACCGCAACCGGAAGGTATGCATGGAGGAAGGCTCTGAGACAGGCAGTAACAGAGTGAGTTCAAAAAAAGACAACCTACCTCCCACCCCCTTCCCCCCAAAAAACCAGAAAACAAAAATGAACTAGGAGTACTGCCCCTTCTATTGGAAGGATTAAGATTCAGAACACTGGCAACACCAATGCTAGCGAAGATGTAGAGTAACAGGAGCTTGTATTCATTGCTGGTGGGAATGCAAAATGATGCAACCTCTTTGGGGGACAGTTTGGCAGTTTCTTACAAAACTGAACATGTTCTTACCATGTGACTCATCAATTGCCTTCCTTGATGTTTGTCCCAAAGTGTTAGTTGCTTAGTCACATCTGACTCTTTGTGACCCCATGGAGCCACCAGGCTCCTCCGTCCATGGAATTCTCCAGGTAAGAATACTGGAGTGAAAAAAAAAAGAATACTGGGGTGGGTTTCCTTTCTTCAGGGGATCTTCCCAAACCAGGGGTCGAACCCAGGTCTCCTGCATTGCAGGCATTTATGTCTACACAGAAATCTGCACATGGATGTTTATCACAGCTTTATTAATAATTATCAAAACTTGGAAGCAAATGAGATGTCCTTCAGTAGATAGACAAATAAACTCTGGTACCTCCATTGCAATACAGTACAATATTACAATTGTACAATATTACAGTAGAGTATTATTCAGTGCTAAAAAGAAATGAACTCTCAAGCTATGGAAAGACATAAAGGAAACTTAAATGCATGTTACCAGTTGAAAGAAGCCAATCTTATAACTATAACTATATGATTCCAGCTTTATGATGTTCTGGAAAAAAACCCATGGAGACAGTTAAAAAAAAGTCAGTGGTTGACAAGGGTTAGTGGGGAGCGGGAAATGAACTGGCAGAACACAAAGGGTTTTTAGTGCAGTAAAACTATACTGTATGATACTGTAATGGTGGATCCATGTCATTATACCTTTGTCCAAACCCATAGAATATACAACACCAAGAGTGAACCCTGATGTAAACTAGTGACTTTGAATGATTATAATGAGTCAGTGTAGGTTCATCAGTAGCAAATGTACCACTTTGGTGGGGGATGATAAACCGAGGCAGAAGGTACATGGGAAATCTCTGTACCTTCCACTCACTTTTGCTGTGAACCTAAAACTGTTCCAACCAAGAAAGTCTGATAAAACAAGATAAAACAAAATAAAAAACCAGGGAAAAACCTAGGGGAGTCAGAAGGCGGAGAGCCAGTTACCATGCAACATGGATGTGATTTGTGAAGTCGGCAATGGCATGATCACACAGCACAAATGTGACTCTGACATTCACACTTTCCTATCTTCATTTTCTATTTTTTTAGTTTGTTCTTCCAGCCACTTTCTCCTGAATAGTGTTTAAGATTGATCTCCACACCATACAAATATGTGCTAAGTTGTTTCAGTCATGGCTGACTCGGCGACCCCAAGGACTGTAGCCCGCCAGGCTCCTCTGTCCATGGGATTCTCCAGGCAAGAATACTGGAGTGGGTGGCCGTGCCCTCCTCCAGGGGATCTTCCTGACCCAGCGATGGAACCCATGTCTCACGTCTCCTGCTTTGGCAGGTGGCTTCTTTACCACTAGCGCCACCTATAGTTGGGGATAAAAAACTTGAGTGAATAAACAATAATTTAGTTAAATATATTTTTTAATAAGAGTAGACATATTTTTTCAAATGCTAAGGTAACTTTTATTTAGCAAGACCAGCACAGTCTGTATGGATGCATGGCAGAGGAATTTAGACGAACATTACAAACGCATCATACAGGCATGGGAGGGCACACTGACGGGCCCCGTGAAAGCATTGAACAATACAGAGGAGTAATTGCAGGATCCTCCTAAGCTCCATTAGAAATCAGTCTTTGCTGATAAACGGGAAAGCACTCTCCAATATTTCTAGTCCAGTTTCATTTGGAAAGAGAAATCATCTGCTTGTCTCCCTGCAGCCCTCACTTGGAGCCCAGATGAGAGTGTCCATGTCCGGAACCCTGTTCTGTGGTCATTGTAGTCTTTGGGTGAATGCTCATCTCAGGTGAACAGCCTCTGTATGTTTTTAAAGTAGTTTGAAGATGTGAAAGACCACTTATTAAACATTAGAAGTGCAGGATGCAAAACTGTATATAGTATAAGATATTTTGTAATATGCTTGTGGGCTCTTTCTAGGCTTCATGAGTCTAGCTTGTGTGTGCAAATGAAGTCTCATGAATGGCTGTGTCACAAATACCACCATCTATTACCTCAATTTGTATAATTTTTAACCTCACTGGCTGTGCCTAGGACTCTCTGAAACTGTTTCCTTTGAATTTCCAGAGAGTTCTATCTGTTTACTTTAGGTTGCTTTGTTGCTATCCAGGGCCTGCAGAGTCCAGGGTACTCAGCTGAGATTCAGGCTGGGGTTCTACACATACAAATCTAGATGCACACAGAAAAATAATGAGATGAAACTATACTGTTGTCTCCATGTTGCGAGATTATGAATTGATTTCTTTGGTACCTTTTTTTTTTTTTGTATTTTTCTAATTGTTTTCAATGAGCCTGCTGTGCTTTTAAAGAAAAAGCTGGAGAAAATAAGAGGAGAAAGAGAGATAAGGAGGAAGGGTGGGATGAAGTGAAAGAAATTGAGGGAAAAAGGGCAGAAAGTAAACCTCATCTTTTGGATCAAGGAAGTTATTTGATGAATTATGTTGAAAATGCAGCAAAGTTACCCACTCTTTCCACATTGAGGTTACCAGTTGCAGAACGATATACTGAATTGCTTCAAAACTCAGTGATTTGCTGAGAAGCTGGAGAACTAACAGTTTTTGTCCACCACCCTCCAACTCTGAGGGACAGATATGCCCGTTTACTTCTGTGGGTCTATCATTCCTGTCTGTAAAACAGCAGACTCGAGCTGGGTCTGTTAGACTTCTTACAGCACCATCATGTGGAATCATAATCCTTGTTGCAGCAACATTTACTGAATCCCCATAGGGATGTTGTGAGAACTGAGGGTACCTGAGAATCCTACCTGGACTAGGTAGAGTGGGAGGCTGGTTTGAGCAAACGCAACCCAGTGTGGATGTGAGATGAATGGTGTAGGTTTCCTGGAGGATGACTGGAGATTTTTGGGACCCATACAAGCAGGTGAAGCTTATCAGTGTGTATAAGAAAAGAGGTGGGTAAGCAGACCCTTGGAGCAGTGGGAGACTGGAGTGCCTTCATGCTTCTAACCAGTCTCCTATCTTTCCTATTCAGCTCAAGAAAGATCAGAAAAACTGAGTAGATGGAAGATCTCCATGTGAATGAAGGGTGTTATATATTAGCATTTTTTTTTCAAAGTTTTTCTTTCTTTTTTTTTTAATGTGGACCATTTTAAAAGTCTTTACTGAATTTGTTACAATATTGCTTGTTTTATGCTATGGTTTCTTGGCTGCAAAGCATGAGGGATCCTACCTCCCTGACCAGCTGTGGAATCCACACCCCCTGCGTTGAAAGGCAAAGTCTCAGCCACTGGACTGTCAGGGAAGTCTCTATATTAGCATTTCTTAATTCTATTGATCCCAGTAATCTTTATTTTTCTAAGAAGTTTGACAACTTGCCAATACATAGATAAATTAAATAAAAGCGTTTGAAGTTCATTATCTCATATAATATTAAATACTGCTTTTCCAAATTTGAATTTAGGTGCCAATGTGACCTGCAGAAAGATTGTTCTGTTATGTTGCTCAATAAACCTAAACAGTCAGCTCTGAAATATTGATGTCTCAATATTTTTCCATTTCTGAGTCTTCGGACTGTATCTCTGTTGTGGGTTGGTATTTCTTTCCCCTGAGGGTAATTATGCACTAGAGTCTTTAACTTTAGTTTTTTTTTAATTTAATGAATAAAATTAAATATTTCATTTGAAATATTAGCCAATTTTTTGAAAGCTGATCCCATGCTTCTCCAAAAATTCAGTTTCTTTAAGAAATGTGTATCTTGTATAGCTTTATTGGCTATAGCGACTGTTAACACTGCTAAAATTCGAGGATATTTTGCAGCTCGATGGACAAGATGAGAGTCTGGTCATGTCTTCCTTTCCCTGTGCTTTTAGATCGTCATCCAGCTCAGCTCTCTCCAATTCAGGTGACAACTTTCAACAAAAAGCAAGAGGTTAAACAGAAAAAACAGGGGAGTTAATTTCAATATTAAAGAGCATATAAATAATATATAATAGTGCTCTATTGTTTACAATTTATTTACATAACATACAGTATTTCCTTTGAGCAGTTTGTATGTGCTGTCATGGATTAGAAAATTTTGCTGATTGGTTTTTTAATTAGTTTCTATTGGAGTATAGTTGATTTACAATGTTTTGTTAGTTTCTGCTGTATAGAAAAATGAATCAGCTATATGTATACATATATCCCCTCTTTTTTGGATTTCTTTTCCATTTAGGTCACCACAAAGTATCGAATAGAGTTCCCTGAGCTATACAGTAGATTCTCATCAGTTATCTATTTTCTACATACTATCAATAGTTATATATGTCGATCCTAATTTCCAATTCATCCCACCTTCCCCTTTCCCCCCTCTTGGTGTCCATACATTTGTTCTCTGTGTCTGTGTGTATATTTCTGTTTTGCAAATAAGATCATCTATTCTATTTTTTCTAGATTCCACATATATGTGTTAATATACAATATTATTTTTCTCTTTCTGACTTACTTCACTTTGTATGACAGTCTCTAGGTCCAGCCATGTAACACAAACAATCCAGTTTTGTTCCTTTTTATGACTGAGTAATATTCCATTGCATTTATGTGCCACATCTTTTTTATCCATTCCTCTGTTGATGAACATCTAGGTTGCTTCCATGTCCAGGTTATTGTAAATAGCACTGCCATGAACTTTGGTTCATGTACCTTTTTGAAATATGGATTTCTCTGGGTATGTCCCAGTAGTGGGATTTCTGGGCCATATGGTAGTTCTGTTTCTTAATTATTTTATGTATTTATTTATTTTTGGCTGTGCTGTGTTTTCATTGCTGCATGTGGACTTTCTCTAGTTGTGAGCCGGCTTCTTATTGGGGTGGCTCCTCCGGTTGCGGAGCACAGGCTCTAGGTGTGTGGGTTTCAGTAGTTGTGGTACCCAGGCTTGGTTGTCCCATAGCCTGTGGGATCTTCCTGAACTGAGGATTGAACCTATGTCCGCTACCTTGGCAGGCAGATTCTTTACCATTGGACCAACAGGGAAGTTCTGATGGTTCTATTTTTAAATTTTTAAGGAACCTCCATACTGTTCTTAGTGGCTGTGTCAATTTACATTCCCACCAACAGTGCAAGAGAGTTCCCTTTTCTCCACACCCTCTCCAGAATTTATTGTTTGTAGGTTTTTTTAATGAAGACTATTTGGACAGATGTGGACATTTTTGTTAATTTGTGCCTAGCAGTTTTCTTTGATCCACCCTCTTCATGTTCCAGGTACCCTTTCATTTCCATAATCACCATTCAATATTATTCCTTCATTCAATAAATAAATAAATAATAAACCGTGTTAGACACTGTCCTAGGTACTGGAGTTACAATAGTGACTGATACAGACAGATACAGACTGTGTGGGACTTTAAATCAAGTGTACAAGGTAAACTTCAAACAATTTCTTCTACGCCTGGCTGGAGAGTGTTATCTCAGGGAACATAAAACAGATTTGGGAAGCATGAAACAATGAATCTAGGATAGTGTATCAGTCAGGGTCCCAGAAGAATTCCACTCAAAGGACAGGGCAGTTTACAGAAGTGTCAATAGAGTAATATGACCAGCAGTGGATGTTGAGTCATTCAGGGACTAGCATCATGAGGGAACCTTTATGCACCTCACTTGGTGAGAACTACCATTGAGAGGAAGAACCCCGGCGTCAAAACAGGGGAAGAGCAGGGGGAGTTTTTTCTAAATTGAAGTATAGTTTGTTTTTAATTTTTTAATCAATTTTTTATTGGAGTATAGTTTCTTTATAATGTTGTGTTAGTTTCCACTGTACAGCAAGATGAATCACGTATATATACATATATTTCCTCTGTTTTGAGGTTTCCTTCCCATTTAGATCACTGCAAAGTTGAAGTATAATTGATGTACAAAGTTGTGTTAGTTTCAGGTCTATAGCACAGTGATTTAGTTATATTAATATATACATATATATCTATTTTTTTCAGATTCTTTTCACCATATAGCCTATAAGATTATTACAAAATATTGAGTATAGTTTTTTGAGCTCTGCAGTAGGTCTTTGTTAGTTGTCTGTTTTATATAGAATAATGTGTACTGCTAATCCCAAACTCCTCAGGGAAAGGTTTTTAAAGGCAAGGTGAGGGAGAGGGTCACAGCGTGCCTGATCAGTTCATAGGCCTCTTCTGATTGGTTGGTAGTGAGGTAACCAGGTGGTATTTCAGATGTCAACATCATCAGGCTTCTTGTTGCACCCTGTCTGAGGTATAGGTGCTAGTGGTCAGCAGTTAACTTCTACATGGTGGGGCTCTTGGAGATACAAATCTGCAAAACAGCTCAAAGATATGGCTTAGGATGTTATGTGTAGCCCTCGAGGAGGAACTAAAGGTGTTTTGTCTTGCTTGACTATTCTCTTTTTTTCCCTGAATTTTGCCACTTTTCTGATTAAACTTGCTGTTTGGAACTTATGGAAGGCCCTGGACCTTCCAAGGTGGTGCAGTGGTAAAGAATCTGCCTGCCAGTACAGAAGATGCAGGTTCAGACCCTGGGTCAGGAAGACCCCCTTGAGGAGGGCATGGCAACCCACTCCAGTATTCTTGCCTGGAGAATTCCATGGACAGAGGAGCCTGGCAGGCTATAGTCATGGGGTCACAAAGAGTTGGACACGATTGAGCATGCACTACTACTACTACTAGGAAGCTAAACTTTTCCACAAGAAAGAGGTGGGGCACACTGAGGTCTCTCTTTAGGAAGATCCTGCAATGTCCTCCTCAGTTTCACTCTCTTCCTCTGAGTTCTCTCTTGCCTTTTGCTCTCTGATAAGTGGTTCCATTGTGAGCTCAGCCAAGACCATAGAGCAAGGAAGTCCCAGTGAGGCATTTGGTATGTCTGAGAGTTCTGGGACACAGAGCAGGAAAAAAAGAGAAAGGATTGAAGGAAAAGGAGAAGAAATGGGAAATCACCATTACAGAGAGCCTCCTTAAGAAAGAAATGGTGTAAAGTTGAAATCTGAAGGACAAGTGAAAATTGACTAAGCTTCGAATGAGGAAACAGGAGGTCACAAACATGGAAAACAGCATGTTTGAATGTCCTGATAAAAGAAAGCAAGATACATCCAAGGAACTGAAAACACAGCATAAGCCTGGGATAAAAATAACCAGGAAAACTGTGTCATGAAATGAAATATCTTAATGATTCAGAATTTTCTCTTGAAGGTAATGGGAAACCATGGAAGGCTTTGAGTAGAAAATGCCCTGAATCAACTGACACTTTAAATGATTATTCTGACTCCTATGTGGAGAATAGTTTGGAGTAACCAAAAACAGATGCAGGAACATGAGCTAGAAACGTGAAAATGATGGTGATTAAGGAATTAAAAGAAGTGGATATAATTTAAGAGATATTGAATGGAAAGAAAACCAGGACTTGGGGATTAAGTAGAAATGGATGGTGTGTGATGGGGATGACTCCTAGGTATTGGGTTGAGAATTTGTATACATGATAATGACATTTACTGAACTAGAAAACAACAAGAAGCAGATTTGGGAATTGGACGTGAATTTGTGTTATTCATGAATGGACATATCCAGCAGAAAGTTGGATATGTGAGTCAGGACCTTGGAGAGCACCATCTGGGCTGTGAGATACTGATTTGGGAGTCATCGGCATTTATGAAAATCATAGTCAGGAATATGAATGAGATTATCAGGGGTCAAATGCCAATGTAAGGCATAAAAAATAGAGCCACGAGGAATGGAAAGAGAGTGAGTTAAGGAGATTGAGAAACAACAAAGAAGAAACAAAACCAAGAGCAGCTAAAGAAACAGAGTTTTGGAAGAAAGGAAGCCATCAGCTGTGTTGCAATCAGGTTCTGATTATCTTGGGATGAACACCTGCTATGAATTCTTCCTGGTCTTCTCATTTCCAGAGTCCTCTTTTTTTGGTCTTGACAGACATAGAGACACAGGAATCATCTTTTGCACATATTGATTTTATTCTATACTTTCCGTTCTCAGAAACTTTTAGGAACTTCAAGATACAAACAGAAAATTCCTACTTCAAGATCTTAAGTTTCCTATTAATTTTCATCACTTTGGCTGCCTTAGAGTGGGTTAAATAACAGTATTTATAGAATAAATACAATAAGTACAGAATAAAATAAAAGTATAGAATAAATGTTTTGATTACATATGTATTATTATCTTTACTACAGGAATAAGTGAGGGTGAACAGGATACAACTAAAAGTTAAAGGTGAGGTTCAGTGGCACTCTCTATTTTATATTAAGAAAAAGATACTTTCACCTTCTGAATAAGAATGTGAAGAGAGTTGAGGACCAACAGTGGAACTTATTAGGGTAGCTGAACTTCAAAAATGCCTTGACTGAGTTTCTTCATAAGTGATGTGTTTTTGTCAAAGCATTGCATCTTGAAGCTCCAATGCCCATCTGTCCTTAAGGATGATGTTAATTTTTGAACCCAGTCAAGATGTTCAATTCTATGCTGTATAATTGCTATCTTTCCCCTTGTAGCTAATAAGCAATCCAGGGGAGACACTTTAAGACAACTCAAATTTAATAAAAATTTCCCAATAGATTTGGCACTATTGATGGTGCTCATCTGAACCAACCTTTAATATGATAACTGAAAAGTGGTTATTTGCCAGCTCCAGCTCTTCTACATTTTCTGCCTGCACTTGGCATTTTGCTGGAAGCATGATTCTGCCATTCTCTCTCATTTATTGATTTACCCTTGATTGAGTTATTAGATAAATGAATCATGGATTCCATTTTTTTTTCAGTGGTCTGTAACTCATTGCTGCATTTGATGATTTTAGTTCCCAAATTACCATAGATATGACCAGAGGGTGAGCCACAGGGTTTGCTTCCGGTGCCTTGAGACACCTCTGTCACTTGTTGAGTACTTCCTTACTTTTTGGCATAAGATTTTCCAGTTTCTTCTTGTATTGCACATTTTTAGTTTCTAGTTGTAATTCCCACGTTCTTGACTCAGCCATTTCTCTGAGGAGTCCTGGTGCTTTTTAGTGAGGAATGGTATTAAAGATCAATGCCTGAGCGCTAGGTGTGCTCATTGCTACTGGGGTGTCTGCTTCTAGTCCCTAGTGGGCAGATCTAGGAAACTGTGCTTCTGTATACACATATTAAACTCACATAGTTAAATACCCATACATAAATGTACATATATTCATATATATTTTAAAAGCTGTAAATCACATCAGTACTACCAATTCTTATTTCTTCACACAAGGTTTTTTTTTTCTCTTCCCCATTCCATATTTGCATACTCCTTCTTCCAAGTGAGAACTCAAGTTCTCAAAAGCATCAATATATTTACTCATTTATTCATTCCTATAAAGGAGAAGGGGACAACAGAGGATGAGATGGCTAGATGGCATCACTGACTCGATGGACATGAGTCTGAGCAAACTCCAGGAGTTGGTGATGGACAGGGAATCCTGGTGAGCTGCAGGCCATGGGGTCACAAAGTCAGACATGAGTGAATGACCGAACTGAATGGATAATGCATCTAAAATGGTTTCAGAATTACTATGTCCAAACCATTACAAAAAATAAACCTACAAAAATAGTTCAAGACTTGTTTTTGGTTATTTGTCCTTGGGTGCCCTTTTGACACCCCATCCCTCCTAGGATGGAGTGTTCAAATGCTGTGATCATATGTTACTTGGGTTAGCATTTTCTCTCCCCCTCCCTTATATATTGTTATGTCATTTATCTGAAATATTGGTAATTTCATTCAGTTTGCTTTCAGCTTTAGGGTTTTTTGCCCTTTCTCATTTCTGTTGTTTGATTTGATTTTTAAATTCACATGTTCCTCAAAGTCAGAACTATACAAGATATTCTCAGAGAAGTATCTCTCCCACTTGTATTCACTGCCCTTCCTTCTTTCTATCCCTCTAAGTAGCCAAGTTCATAGTTGTAGTAGATTGAATAATGGCCTCCCCAAATACATCCTTGTCCTCATCCTTGGAAACTGTGAATGTTACCTTTTCTGGCAAAAAAACCAAAAAACAAAAAAACTCTGATGTAATTAAATGAAGGATCTGTAGATGGGGAGATTATTCTGCATTTTCTGTGTAGGCACTAAATTCAGTTACAAATGTTTTTATAAGACAGGCAGGAGAAGACTTCCCACATGCACAGAATGGGAGAAGGCAGTTTGACCACAAATGCAGCAATTGGAGTGATGCAGCCCCTAGAAGCTGAAAGAGGCAAGGAAGAGATTTCCCCCAAGAATCTGCTCCTCTTGGAACCTTTATTTTTTATATATATTTATTTTCATTTATTTGACTGTGCCAGGTCTTAATTGTGGCATGTGAGATCTTCCATATGAACTCTCAGTTGTGGCATATGGGATCTAGTTCCCGACCAGGGATCGAACCTAGTCCCCCTACATTGCGAGGATTGAGTCTTAGCCACTGGACCACCAGGGAAGTCCCGTGGAACCTTTTTTTTTTGGCTCAGCAAACATGATTTTGGATTTCTGGCCTTGAAACCTCCAAGAGAATAAATGTATGCTACGTTAAGCTACCAAATTTGCATAATTTGTTATGGTAGTCACAGGAAACCAGTATGATTGTCTTCTGCCTTCTCTGCATTGAGAGGAGGCTCTAAGTACTGTCCTAACTTCCTTCCTGGACTCCACCCTTTAGCTCATTTCCACAAGTGTTGATTGAACTTTCCCTGTGTGTGTGAGATGTTAGGCACAGAAACACATGTACAGCATGGGTATTTCCACTAAATATATGGAGTTTGAGATTGTACCAAAGTCAAAGTGATAGTTGCTCAGTCATGCCTGACTCTTTGTGACCTTATGGACTGTAGCCCACCAGGCTCCTCTGTCCATGGAATTCTCCAGGCAAGAATACCAGAATGGGTAGCCATTCCCTTCTCGAGGGGATCTTCTTGACCCAGGGATTGAACCCAGGTCTCCTGCATTTCAGGCAAATTCTTTACCTTCTGAGCCACCAGGGAAGCCCGATTGTACCAAGGGGGATATCAGTTCTGCTTGGGGGCTGAGAAGCTTTGGGAGGTGGAAATTGGAAGAAATCCTGGGGAGTGGGGGGATCTCATTTTACTGTTAAGCATGTTTCCTGCCTTCTTGCTGTACTTACTCTCTACAGGCTCAGCCCATTTTGTGATCTTGACTGCCCTTACCCCGTAGCCCCATCCTGCTTTCTCTCCTAGCACCACATCAGGGATTTGATGCGTGCTTTCCTCTATGTTCTCCATGCATCTGTCTCCTTGGGATCCTCATTCCTGCTGACCTGCCTCAGTGGTCATTCCCTTCCTTTCTGTTTGGCAGATTTCTGTTTCTGCTCCAAACTCGGGTAGTACCTTACCAGACTCATCTGAACTTCAGAAGAGACTTTACTGTGAGGCAGTCTGATTGCTTACAGAAGTAGCTACTGGCAATTTATAGCCTCTTAGTTCCTGTAGATCTTACTTTCTATCTTCTAGAAACATTGAATATTTTCAGAAGACCTAAATATTTTCAGCATATCTTCAGAAAAGATTGTAAGGTTTGTCATGTCTTCAAGAGAGTAAGTCTTTTCATATATTTTATCCTATGCAGTATCTAGCATGATGCATTGCACACAGTAACCCTTTGAAAACTGTTTTGTACTGACTTAAAAAACGATTCTTTGCTGGAGGATCAAAGTGCATGATCAAGTGAGCTGACTGCTCTGCATCCTGGCGGGGGGCAACTCTCTCAGAGCCGCAGCCAGAATGAAGTGGAGCCTATCAAGAGGGATAGAGGAAAACAGATAAGATAAACACATACTGTGAATAAATTCTGAAAAACATTACCTTAGAAACAAAATCCCTGGGTATATTTGTTTCAGAGAAAAAGAACAATATGGTGATGACTGATAGATGAGATGGTTTATAGTATCTGTCTGAAAAGAATTTACTTCCCTGGCTTTCAGTTTAGGGGTGGGAGTCAATTTAATGATGCTAGGGTTTGAAATTCTGAATTTCTGATATTTAGGTTATGGAATCTCTGCCTACAATACAAAAGCAGTGGAAACTCAGCAAATGTGCTGGAGCACACACAGCCATGTGGAACAAAGCTGTACCCCGAACATGATACTTCTTTCCTAGAACCTTTTTTTCTCAAAAGGACACACATAGAGTTCTGAAAGAGCAATAATACTAGCAAACAAAAAAGGGGAGAGGCAGAAGAAAGGGTTTGTATTTACCTGACATGAAAAAAAGACCCCCGTGAATATTTTTTTAATAAGATGAGAAGTTTATGTCCACAACTTTATAGAAGAGATATGCCAAATTCTCAAACTTGTGTTCTCTATTCCTGAGTTTTGGGAGAGAAAGATGGGATGCAAAGAGTGGAAAGAAAGTGCTCATGGACGCTCATTCTCGTATTTGTTAATGGTGTGGTGATCACCCTGGTTACACCATCTCCTGGCCCTTGTACTGCACATGTGAATTTTACTAAGCTATTGCCATTTGGGAAAAAAGGAGCAACAAACCCAGGGTCAGAAAGTGGTCTATGTGCTGCTTCGTTTTACCCTCCTATGGTCCTTCCTTTCTCAGCAAAGGGAATGATTTTCTACCAGATTCTCAGACTAAAAACCTGAGACATTCCTGATATTTCTCACAATCTATCAGCAACTCCTGTGGGCTCTGTCTTAAAAATATGTCTGGGCAGAGCTCCCTTGCCTGCCCTCTTGCATCTCTCACAAGCATCCTATATTAATAAATCTACTTATTGAATATAAAAATTATTTATTATTTTATCAAATATTATAAAAATTATTTTATCAAAAATTATTCAAGTTCAAACACCACTCACCAATTTCATCCCTAATATCTGCAGCCAGGCAGCCTTGATCTATTGCCTGGTTATGATTTTGCCTCCTTATTGGTCTCTTTATTGTAAACTTGCTTCTTTACAGTCTAACCTTCAGACCAGAGGGATCCTTGTAAAAAAGATAAATCATATCCCATCACTCCTCTGTTTGAAGCCCTTCAGTGACTTCTGTTTGGCTTAGTATAAAAAAATGAGTTTTTTGTAGAAAAAGGGGACCTACAAGATCCTCCATGATCTGGCCCTACCCTTGCTTCCCTGCTGTTCCTTGAACTCACTGAGTATGTTGATGCTATGAAGCCTTTACTTTTTCTTTTTTCTCTAACTTACTTCCTTCAGAAATTGTTTTGCTTACTTTGCATGTCAAAGCCCTGTGGATTCAAATATCAACTTACTAATGAAGTATTTCTTGGCAAGTCTTTATAAAACATTAACTCTCCCAGCATTCCTCTCCCTCTTTTGCTGCTATATTTATTTTCAGAACACTTATCAGCATATAGCATAGTGCTTATTTATTTTTTATTGTCTGTTTCCCTGTTAAATATAAGGTCCTTTAGAACTACTTATTTGTTTTGTTTATTATTATATCCTCACCACTTGAGGATGCCTGGCATGTTTTCAGTACTCAGATAAAGGAGTGAATAATTCCCCACAGAAATTATTGAGTTAGAGACATAAAAAACTAAATTCTGGTATGAGAAATTTACATAAGAAATAAATGAGCCCATTTTCTGTTAATGAAATGTATTTAATAAATAGAAGCATCCTAAGAAATATCAACAAGCCTCTATAAGTCTTTAAAAGGATGAATAATTGTCTTTATCATTTTATGATTTACTATCCAGAAAAGGACCCTAACACAAAAGTTTAATTCTAAAAATTTTTAGCAGGAAGAATTCTAGAAATTTTAAAATCTAGACTTCTTAGGTGATGATGAGTCCAGATAAGGATCATTAAATATGGTGGCATTCAAGTCTTCTTAAGAAGTATTACTTTGGAGACTTCCCTCGTGGTCCAGTGGTTAACTCTCCACCCTTCTAATGCAGGGGTTGTAAGTTCAGTCCCTGGCCAGGGAACTAAGATCCCCTATGCCTGTTGCACCGTGAGGTTTAAAAAAAAAATTAGCTGGTGTTTAAAAAAAGTAGAAGTTACATTTTTCATAATGAACCTGGGAGGATCAAGGCTGATGACAAAACAATCAGTATTAGAGGTAGTGGTGTGCATGGTCTCCTCTGCAGCAGCTTAATGTCCAATGAAGGCAAGTGGCATGGACATAGGATAAAGAGGGCTCTGTTCTCACCAGTTAGTAAGGTTGGAAAGGGAGTTTGGTTCTGTTGATTTCCCACAGATTTCACAGAGTTCCAGATCACAAATATCTGGAAGTAGGAGGTTCATCTGAATATAGTTTAGAAATTCTAAATACATACATTTTAAAGGAGTATCTGTTGATAGGTCCCTTGAAAAGGTAGAGTCCAGAGTGGCTTGCTGTACCAAGGAAACTTCTATTTTTTTTTAATTTAACTTTTAATGTGGAAGTTTACAAGCATACAATTAGAGCATGATAATGAGCTGCCATAAACTTGTCATCCAGCTTCAAGAGTCACCACCTTTGCCATTCTTAGATCCCACTTACGACATCTACACTTTGCACTCAACATGACTTTGCATTTCTGTGTGAATAGCAATGTTTATACTCTGACAAAACACAGGGAGCACAACTGAATGAAAAGTCAACTGAAAAAGAAAAAGTTTGTTCACTCAGTATGACACACTGATCTTCCTTATAAGCAGTTCTATTAGTTACAAATGATGTATCAAACACAGGCTCACATCTCAAGAACTATAGCTTAGTGGCTTGTTTTGTTGAGTAGAAGAAAAGAAGATGGGAAGAGAATCCTTGGAAGAATTAGACACAGACGGAGAGACTAAGAAACCTTAAAAAAGCATTGTAGTTTTATACAGATGGATTATTTATGGTAATGAATGTAAGAAGTATCATTTCAGTGGGAAAAACTGAGAGATTTTAATGAGAAATAGAGAATTTAGAGGATCAAAGAAGTCCTGGAAGGATCTGGGCCAGAACATACTCTGTATGTTCAACCCAGCTGCGGGTTGAACAGTGAGATGCTATAATTGTTAGACTGGTCATAAAACTACAGTCTTGCTTCCCCACACAGCTTGTTCTAGATGCGGGCCTGATGGAGTCAGAGAATAGCCGTAAGTCAAGGTCAGAGACCATGTGGTCACCCCTACAGAGGTGCTTTTTATGAACAGATCTAGGAGCAATTGGTTTTTATCTGTATTTGGTCTGCTCTCCTTAGCATTTTTAAAGGGGGGATATCTTATGGCTGTATAGTAACTTGCAAAGCTTTTACACAACTTATTTTCTCTTAAATAAGGTCAGGTTATTGAATAGCTTTTCAGCACTTTCAGGCTTAGTCAAGAATGTCTTATTACTCTTTACCAATCAGCCAAGTTTTAATATCTTTAATAAGGGTTTATAGTATTGTAAATTGACATAAAAGCGGACCTATTCGGTAAAGCATCTGCCTACAATGCAGGAGACCCGGGTTCAAACCCTGGGTTGGGAAGATCTCCTGTAGAAGGAAACGGCAACCCACTCCAGTACTCTTGCCTGGAAATCCCATGGATAGAGGAGCCTGGTAGGCTACAGTCCATAGGGTCGCAAAGAGTCAGACACGACTGAGTGACTTCACTTTCATTTTCCTATAATCAGAGGGATATTCATTTTATTAAGTCCTCATAGTTGGCACAGGAAACATACTTTGTTACAGCTTATAAATATTATTTACATAATTAGGTAAGGATCTTTTTAAACTGTAAAAAATTTAAAGTATAAGAGAAAAGTGTTTTTTAATGATTCTCAAGCTACCAAACTACACAAGGAACTTTATTAGAACAAGCAATTTCTCAGAATTATAGTAGGGAATGTTTTAATTGAGTGAAAAATCAGAGATTTTCCAGTGGAGCTTGAAGTTTAATGATGAGGCTCATCATCCTTCCATCAACAATGTTCTTTGATTTGGGGAGTCTAGATTTATTGACTGCTTATTGGCATATGGTGTGTTTGGAAACTTACTGGGCTAGAATGAACACATCTGGGCTCTAGCCCCTGCTCTGCAGCTTATTGTGGGAACTTGGATGTGATTTGGTTATTTTAAATGCAAAGAGATTAAAAGTTCTTTGTAGCTTCTAAGAAATTTTGAGCATCCCTGACAGAATTTTCTCTACTAGATTTTTCTGTGCTTTGCCTCCACTGTCTTACTTTTTGTCATGCCCTCTGACTGTCTACCACTGTCACTATTATCCTTTTTTAGGGTGCTTTTTTTTTACAATGTGGACCAGTTTTAAAGTCTTTATTGGATTTGTTACAATATTGCTTCTGTTGTTTTTGTTCTGGTTTTCTGGCCAAAAGGTGGTATCTTAGCTCCTCAACCAAGAATCAAACCTTCACCCGTTTCATTGGAAGATGAAGTCTTAGCCACAGACTACCATGGAAGTCCCTCTGTCACTATTCTTAATGGAAAATTATAAAAGGAAACTGAATACTTAAAAAAATAAACAAACATACGTGTCTCCCAAACTCTAACATAGTTCTCTTAGATTTCCTGAACATGGCTTAAATCTGTCTGAGGTCTTTTTGTCCACTTAAACCAGCCTCTTAGTCTAGCTCCATTTAAGTGCCTGAAGATGAAACAACAAGTGTCCAAGTATTCTGAGAAACTGAAAAGAGAAAAAAGCACAGTGATTTGGTTTTTATACTTGTGGAATTCGACATCAGCTTGGTTTAAAGGGTCAGGATGACTCTTGAACAAATAGCAACCCTACCCATGAGGAAATACAATTGGATCATTGTTCTGAAATCTGAGATGAGAGTCCTTTCTCTTGGAAAAGGGGGAGTGGTTCAGATATCTTTACAGGGTTTACCACTAATCCTGCTCAAATCCAGTAGAGAGTAGAACTTACTGTATAATTAGCTGTCAATATGCTTCTGATATGGCTGAGTAAGCTTCTGTGAGACTGACCCTCCCTCAAACAACTATAAACTCTGGGAAAAATACAGAGGTCAACCACATGAAGGCACTGGACAAAAAGTAGGAGGGAAGTTAGCATTTGAGCAAAAGGAATGATACAAAGGGAGTTTCCTGAATTTTATGGATTGTAAATTGAGGGCAGACTCTAGTCACTACCGCATAGGCTGACTAAAACTTTTACAGAAAATTTGCAATCCTGTTGCCAGAAGACAGATTTCAAGGCAACCAAAAGCCATTGGAAAGTGAGGGTGACCTGCAGAAAGGAGAGAATCAGAGAGAGAGGAAACACTAATTCTGTGTATTCGCTTTGCCCAAGCCTCTGACTGATCCCGGAATTACACACATGTTTGGTAAACTACAGACATCCCACTTAAGGATTAAAAACTGTGTAAGATTTAAGCCACTTCCCAAGACAATGAATTTACAGTTTTAGTCCAATCAAGTTAATTGACTTCTAGACCAAAACTTTCAACACTCATCAGAGGGCTATAGCAGAAGTCAGCCTCCATAACTTAACACATCCAATGTCAGGCTATGATTCAAAAGTTCTTGTACTATTCTCAAAAGAAAATATGGTCAATGGACATTGACTCTGATGTTGAAAATAGCGAACAAGGATTTTAAAGTTGCTTTTATAACTATGCTCAATGACATAATTGAAAATATGCTTGAAATGAGAGAAGAGATAATTATTCTCAATAGAAAAATTTTTAAAAAGCTACAAAGAACCAAATGGAAATTGCAAAGTTGAAATAGGAAATATCTGAATAAAAAAATCATTGGATGGACTTTATAGCACAATAGTGATGACAGAAAGAAGAGTTGGTGAATTTAAAGAGAAACCAAAAGAAAATGAATATCAATACCCTTTAATTGCTTACAGAATTTATTATAATCTTATATTTTCATCTCTAGACCATAACTTAAAAATCTCTACAGAACTAATATTAGCTCCATCACCTTAACTATAGAATATTCCCTACCATTTATTTGGAAAGAGAACAACAATGATTCAAAAGAACCTTCGTGCTGTCAGTGTATGCCAACTAATTAATCATTCCTGATAGCTCAGTTGGTAAAGAATCCGCCTGCATTGTGGGAGCTGGGTTCCATCCCTTGGTTGGGAAGATCCCCTGGAGAAGGGAAACGCTATCCATTCCAGTATTCTGGCCTGGAGAATTTCATGGACTGTATATATAGTTCATGGGATCACAGAGGATCGGACATGACTAAGCGACTTGAAAAAAAAAAGATTGATATCTAGTTCTCCTTATTGTAAAATCTTTCAAGTCCTTCTAGGATTTTGATAATTAACTGCTTTAATTGGAATAAATGTTCATAAAATCTAAGATTTTTCCAGTTAAAACCCTCTATCATTTTAAACTTTCAGCTCTTGAGGCGTTTTACAGTAATGAATCTTGGGTAATAATAGCTGAACTTTATGGAACACTTATGTGCCAGGAATGTATGCTTAGAGTTTACATCATGTACTCCTCAAAACAGTTTTAAGAAGTAGGTATCATAAATTGATAAATTAATGCTATTTTTAGAAAGGAAGAAACTGAGACTTTGAAATGTCACCTTACATATGTTATCACATATAGTAAATGACGATGTCACAATTTAAACTCATTTTGAAGCCAAAGATCAGGTGCTTAATTTTTATATTATGTTGCTTCCTCATGTCTTATCCGTTTTGTAATCAGAGCAGTCACAGTATATGAGATTCTACAAGCATTAAGATACATGAATTAAAACTGTGAATCTTTAATTATAAATAATTCTAAGCTTTGTTAGGTATTTAAATTTGATTTATGCCAATACCTACAGTAGCTAAACATTTAATAAGGTGTGGCTAATGACTATAAAAAGTGCTTGTCTTTCATAATGTTTATACCTTATTTTTATATGAACTCTCTTCAAGATAAACAGGAATTTTTGAATACTCTGCCATCTCCAGGTTATCTGTAACAATGTTGCTTTTGATTTAAGGGATACAAAATACATTAGTTATGATGATTAGTCTACAGCATATTTATAATACAAAGTAACTAATAAGAATTTCATGTTATAGTCAATTTTAATTAAACACAGGTAATGAGGTTCTTTGCACTCTTGTGATAAAAACTCTGGGTGAAGACTCTGGTTTACTCACTTAAAAATATTTGTATTTATATTTTTATCTCCTAAAATAATATAAATATAAATATTTATATTTATATAAATACATATAATATTTATATAAATATAATATTTATATAAATAAATATCATATTTATCTAAATAAATATAAATATTTATAATATTTATCTCCTAAAATAATAGATGGTATGTTCCTAAAGTTAATAGTTCTTTAAAATGCAATAAATATCAATAGTTTTGTATCCCTTTTCTTCCTACCTCTCAGCCTACATTCTAGAAGTCAATCCTCTTAACCGTTTTAGCAGTATTCCCTGGCATTTACCTATTTTTTTTCTGGATTTGTAGATATTTGGATATTTTTTAATTTTATTGAAAATATTAGCTATTGAACTTTTCCCATCAGGGGAGAAGGGCTGTGTTATTTGGGGTGAGACAACAAATTTTTTAAAAACCAGATCATGCCAAATGTTGGCAAGGGTGTGGAGGAATTGAAACTCCCATGCACTGCTGTTGGTAATGTAAAATGGTATAACTGTTTTGGAAAAGAATTTGACAATATCTCAAAAAATTAAATGTGTGCCTACCATATGATCCAGCCATTCCACGCCTAGATATTTATGCAACAGAAATAAATCATTTATTCATTCAAAGGGGCTTCCCTGATGGCTCAGAGGGTAAAGAATCAGTCTGCAATGCAGGAGAGCTGAGTTCAATCCCTGAGTTAGGAAGATCCCTTGGAGGAGTAAACAGCAACCCACTCCAGTATTCTTGCCTGGAAAATCCCATGGACAGAGGAGCCTGGTAGGCTACAGTCCATGGGGTCACAAAGAGTTGGACACAACTTAGTGACTTTCACTTCACATTCATTCAAAGGGGCTTCCCAAGTGGCACTAATGGTAAAGAACCCACCTGCAATGAAGAAGTAAGAGACACAGGTTCAATCCCTGGGTTGGGAAGAGCCAGGAGGAGGGCATGGAAGAGGGCATATATGGAATATATGCAGTCCATTTATTCCATTTATGGAATAAATACAGTCCATTTCCGTTATGAAGGAGGGTATATAGCCAATATTCTTGGCTGGAGACTCCTATGGACAGAGGAGCCTGGCAGGCTATGGTCCATAGAGTCGCAGAGAGTGAGACATGACTGAAGTGACTTAGAGTGTAGGCGCACACACATTCATTCAAAGACTTATTCATGAATGATCATAGCAGTTTTATTTGTAATAGCAGCCAAATGGAAACAGCTCAGATGTCTATCAATACATGAATGAAAGTAAGCTGTGATATATGCACATCAAGAAATAGTATTCAGCATTAAAAAGAAATGAACTACTGATACACCCTATAACATGGTTGACTCTCAACATATTTATTTGGGTGAAAGGATCTAGGCAAAAATAGAGAACATTGAAGATTCTGTTGATATAGAATTCTAGGAAATGCAAACAGATCTACAGTTGACAGAAAGCAAATCATTGGTTGCCCTGGGGATTAGTAGGCAGAGAAGTAGGAGAGGGGGATTATGAAGGGACATGAGAAAATTTGGGGAATAATAGATATGTTCATTGTCTTGGTTGTGGAATTGATTTCATGGGTGTATATTAATACATATATAATAACTGCACAATTTAAATATGTCCAACATATGTCTATCAATTATATATCAACAAAACTATTAAAAATAATTTCAAAGCTATCTCTAATTGCATTCAGCCTGAAAAATCTGCACATGTCTATCCATCCAATATGAATATTCACTTTTGTTGAACCATTTTCATCATCTTTTGATCATTATCACACTTTCTGAATTATATTTAAATGCAAGCTAACATTTGATTAACTTTTTGAGCCTTTGCTCTATGCAAATACCCTCCTCAGGTGTTTTCACCACATTTTATGATTTATACATGTGTGAATATATACATTTAACTTAAGCCCTAGTTTTTTAATGTTCTGTTAACACTGGACCATTAACTGTTTCATACATGCCTTTAATTCCTGCATCCAGATCTATTCTCAAGTTCTCTCTGAGTAAAAATTCCTCTCCATCCTGGTTTCTGAGTCTTATTATTAATATTTTATTAAAAACCTAACAGAAGTACTTACTCTTCTAAAAATCATAATCATGTCACCCTCATAATTTAATTTCTTCTTTCCCTATGTAGAATAGTGCCTCATATTAGCATCATTTATGTGTTTATATAAAGTTCTCTATCCTATTACATTATGAACCCTGGAGAGAAGGACTTTTTCTCATTGCTCTTCATATTACCAACCACTCTTTGCACAAAGAGGACACTCAACATACATTGGTTGAATTGAAAATCTTTTAGTGGACTTTTTATGGTTTTTCCCTAGGGCATGCTACTCACAAGGGTTCTTCTCCCTTATAATATTAATGTCTCATGAAATTTAAAGTAAAAAAGCAAAATTTAAAATGCTGGAACATAATTTTTTTAGGTCAATTTCTTGATTTCACCTTATGCTTTCTTCATGCTTTTAAAAATTCTGAATATGTGAGGGCAATTTTTAGTTTTTAAAGAACTCTAAGACATAAAACACATGTATTATGTGTAAAATATTTCTGTAACAATTCTTTCTGGGCAACAAAAACTCTCATAGCTCCAGATAGTTGTTTTGTTTGCTGCTCTTATATTCTCTGAACTGTTGCCCTCACATTGGATTGCCTTCAGATCAGCTCTTCAGGGGTTTTCCAGTCTATCTTTCCAATTTTTATTCTATAAGGTATTTATTTCAAATTCATTTCCCTGCAGACCTTAGGCTAGTTTTGCTGTTCAAACAAGATAATGGACTCTGGGGAAGAATAGGAGCCTCATAAATTGTAGAAGTTGCATAAATGTTTATGAATGAATGAATGGTTTTTATGAACACAAAGTCACTGCCATCATTCACTACCCAGAATGTCAACATAAGAGAATCAAATCAAAATCAAGTCAAATTATGTTTCAGGATGTTTTTAGTTAAGATCAAGGATCAGAGAATCTGTTTTCAAGGCTTCCAGCAAAACTCATCCGCCGCACAAAGTCCACATTGGAAATGTGCTAATATCCTAGATGAATGTTTTATTAGTTTTGAATGGAGAATTAGATAAAAAATGACAAAAAACCTTCTGCCTCCTTTCTCCCAAACTCTAGACATATATATCCAACCTCCTCCTTACATATTCACTTGGAGGTCTCAAAGACATCTCAGGCTCTGTGTGTTCTAAATTTAACTCCTAATCTTTACCCCTCAAATCAGTTCCATTCACAGTTTTTTTATCTCAATTGATGACATTTTCATTATTCCAGTTTCTCAGGCACTAGCCTTGGAGTAATCTTTAAGTGCTCATGTTATCTCACCCTCACAACCATTTCAGCCCTTCCATGTTACTATCTACCCTAAGTCATCATATATCTTGCCTGGATTATGACATTTAGTTCTAGTGGGTCTTTCTACTTGTTCCCCTTAGCCCTCAATAGTCTACTCTCTTTACTGCAGGCAATATGATCCTTTAAAAATGTATATCATATCAGAGACTTCCTTGGTGGTCCAGTGGCTAAGACTCTGAGCTCCCATTGCAGGGGGCCCAGGTTCGATCCTTGGTCAGGGATCTAGATTCCACATGCTGCAACTAAAGATCCCACATGCTGCAGTGAAGATAGAGGATCCCACATCTTGCAACCAAGACCTGGCTCAGCCAAACAAATAAATGTTTTTTAAAATGTACATTTTATCAGAGCATTCCTGTGCTCAAAACTCAGCGGTGGTGCCCCATCTGACTCAGAGTAAGTCCATGGTCTCACTTGCCCCAGCATCTCCTCTGACCTCCTCTCCTATTGTTCATCCTAGATTGAAGTGACTTAGCATGCATGCATGCATTCGAGAATGAAATGGCAACCCACTCCAGTATTCTTGCCTGGAAAATCCCAGGGACACTGGAGCCTGGTGGGCTGCCTTCTATGGGGTTGCACAGAGTCAGACATGACTGAATCGATTTAGCAGCAGCAGCAGCAGTCTCTCTTGGCCCCAGACTGGCCTTTGCTTTCCTGCAACCTGCCAGGTAGGCCCTACCTTGGGGCCTATACTGCAGACATTTCTTCTGCCTGAATACTTTTTTCCCCAGAATCTGCTTGGCTAATTTCTTTACCTGTTTTAGGTGACATCCCTATACCCCCACCCCGCTTTGTCCTACTCTACTCTTTCCTTTTTCCTTATCTTTCATTTAAGTTGATTATTTATTGTCTGACTTTCCCTAACTCCAATATTTTGGCCACTTCATGTGAAGAGTTGACTCATTTGAAAAGACTCTGATGTTGGGAAAGGCAAGAGGAGAAGGGGATGACAGAGGATGAGGTGGTTAGATGGCATCACTGACTCAATGGACATGAGTTTGGGTAAACTCTGGGAGTTGGTGATGGACAGGGAGGCCTGGCATGCTATAGTTCATGGGGTCACAAAGAGTCGAACACGACTGAGTGACTGAACTGAACTGAACTATGATATAAGAACCGCAGATCAGGAATCTTGGTTTAATTAACAGGTATACCCAAAGTTCCTAGAGTATGTGTGAGGCACATAGCAGGTGCACAGCAAATGTTTGTTGGAAGAATTGAGAGCATTGTTTTAGAAAAAATACAGAATATAAAATGTTAGTGTTTGTCCATCTTTTCAGAGGCTAGTACACAAAAGATTGTAGCTATATTAATAAAAAGAAATTAAATTAGATCTAACTTAGCTAGAAAAATCATATAATTGCATGATCTTAGAATGTTTATAATTTATAGATATTTTATCTCATATCATCTGTATTTAAAGAGTGTTTTTAATACTTGGGAAATCTATATTTTAAATGAGACTCAGTGATCTCAAGATTATTATAGATAATAAGTGAGCTATGTATATGGTAGTTAGTAAGAAGAAATAGTATGCCCCAAATGTCTGGGTAAACTGTTAGAAACACATATGTACTGAAGGCAAATTTCAAGTGGCGAATTTCAATGCATACATATTGAAGGCAGATTTCAAGTATCTTATTTTGGACTACAATTTGGAAAACAATTTGTTAGATAATTGATCCAAGGTACTAATGCCTTACATTCTTATTGAAAGGAAATAAAAGGGATTGCTGTGAAAAAGGATGATAGAAAAAAACTTTAGTGACCAATAAAGAAAGACACTAGGCAACCAGGATGGACACTGGTCTTCTAGTGTGTTCCCCTCCCATCAACCCTGCTGCTCACCCCTGGTGTCTCTAGGAAAAACAGCCCAGGGCTGAGGCTTATTGATCTTTAACTTCAAAAATAAGCAAAAAGGAACACAGAGAAAGGATTTCCAAACAATAGGACTCTATAGTGACTCTGATTGGTCAGCTTTCAAATAAATGTTCTGAAATGGAAGATGGTAATGGGAACACATCCTACAAGAGCACTGTATAGCTAAGGTTATGTGACATGTGAACATTTTGTTTTCACACTCATGTGTTAGGAATGATCATTTGAGAAACAAAGAGCTGATATATCAAATATTTCTAGTGGAGTTCTCTTGTATAATAATTATTCCTAGTAGGTTTAACATATTTTAATTTTAACAACCTGATTCCTACCCTACTATTAAAGAAGTAATCATTTGTATAAAGTGAAGTATGCCGTTGTCTAAAAAATCTGAATTGGGAGGTAAAGTGAAAAAATAAAGGCCTTAGAGAATGATCCAACATTTACTGGGGAGGAAAACACTCTTTTGTTTTGTTTTTTTGCCAAGATATTGCATTTGGGGAACTATGGAAGATACAACTGCTTTGGTTTAATGAGGTTTCAGAGTTTTGAGATTCTTTTGTAATGTCTCTGGAGCCCCTGCTGTGAAAATGGCAGAACAATATGGAACCTGGGAAGTCCAAAGAACAGAACCTAGCAGCTGGTAAAGGCTGTTAGATATTAGAGCAGCATATTCATTTGGCAATGGAAGCAGAATGGGAAGCAAGAGAAGTTCTTTATTTGCTGGCATTTACTGAATAACAAGCTGTACATTTCCAGTCACTCTGAGAAGAGTGAGCCTTACCATGGGGAGGGCCCACCAGATGCCAAGTGGCCACAGGGAAAAGTGAAACGTAACTAAACAGCCAACATCTCATTTGTTGAAAGACATCTTTTAGACACCCAATCCCACTGACAGAACAAAGAATGGAGGAAGTGTTGGAAATCACTTATGCCAGTTGCTGAAGCACTGATCTTCTTTCTTGGTATAAAGTAGAAAAAGTACTAGACATGATTTTCATAAGTATGCATTTGTCATTACTTTGTAACTGAAAAGAAAAGAAATTTGTTTAATGCCCTACCCTTTAAACTTTGGTTTTTATGATCAAAAGAGCAGCCATGAAGGCTCATTTAATCCAGGAGGTTTTTCTCTTGCCTGGTGTCTGGAGAAGTGTCAAGGCTGCAAGATGTTAATTGCAAGAGAGGAGACGAATGCGGGTGAGAAATAAAATCAATTATATTCACAATCACTGAGCCCCAAAACTATTTTTTAACTTATCATAAGATAAAAAGTACCAAGAAGCAAACTTCAAGTAAATATTTATATAGAAGAGGATTTTGATTAAGGACAGTGATCAACCATAACATAAATAATGATTACAGGGATGTAAAACCTAGGCAAGATTTTTAGTTACAAATAAAGAATGGGAAATTGCATTTTGCCTTTCTTCAATGAGAAAGATCATTATTCCTAATGAGTTTTTATTTTCAGTTATTCAGAGTTCAGGAATTGTTCCTTTATTCTGTTCTGTCAGTGACCAAGAGTTACATTTCTGCTTTTCTTCCTTAAAGTCCTTTATTTTTTTTTTCCTTTTGAATTGGCTTCATAGTCTTGTCTTATCCTCCTATAATATATCACCTATCTTTTTTTCCAGCCTGATTCAATCTTTCCAGTTTCTGATCTTTCTCCACTGTGGGGAGTTTGTTTCAGAACCTGCTGGACTTTCTCACATCCCTCACTTCTTTCAAAGCTGTTTTTTTCTCTCCGTTTGTGTTGACATGGGCTTCCCAGGGGGTGCAGTGGTAAAGAATGCCTGCCGGTGCTGGAGACTCAAGAGACTTGGGTTTGATCCCTGGGCTGGGAAGATCCCCTGGAAAAGGGAGTGGCTACCCTCTCTAGTATTCTTGCCTGGAAAAATCCATGGACAGAGGAGCCTGTGGGTTACAGTTCACAGGGTTGCAGAGTCAAACACTACCGAGCAACTGAGCACACACAAGTTGTATTGACATACTGAACCCTTCCACTTACATAATATCTCAAGTTCACAGTGATCAAGCATCCCATATTTCAGTCCTCAAAAAAATTCTTATAGATAGAACTGAATAAAAAAGGGTCAAGCTGATGGCTGGAAAGTTCTGATTCATCTGTCATATTCACCAGACATGAATTGCACCTTTGGATGTCCAGTTTATTTCAAAATTTACAAAATTCTCCTACTGGAAAAAATTTCTATTCCCTGGAAGACTGTAAAGGGTACCTAGAACAGTTCTTTGCTCAAGAAGATAAAACATTTGGGGAAGATAGAATTATGAAGTTGCCTGAACAATGGCAGAAAGTAGTGAAACAAAACAGTGAATATATTGTTCAATAGAGTAGTTGGTGAAAATGACAAAAAAAAAGGGGTGGGGGAGAAGCTGAGACAATTACAAGCCAGGAAACCTTTTAAGGACTCTTTCATGATGTAGTCTTAGTTCAGATAACAAATGAAATTGCGTACTTATTTGATGGTAGTGGTGTGCTGATAAATATTTAACCACTCGCCCTCCAGTAGGGTAGGTGAAGTGGGAGAGCTGCAAGCATGTCAGTGCATGGACTAGTGTGAGACAGTTTATGACCCGGAGAGTAAGTATCTAGACCTACTTTAAATTTTGCACATATTTTAGGCCTTGGTGTGCATGTATGCTTATGTAAATTTATAATAGGTTTACCTGATACAAAGAATACATAGCACACAAATACATTTTAAATGTAAATGTCATATAGCCCATGAATTCTTATATAGTGCTTTTATTGATTTTTAAGTAAACAGTTTATTTTGAAATAATTTCCGATTCACATTTTAGCCATATTGTACTGGCTAGAATTTCCAGTGCAATATTGAGAAGAAGTGATGATAACAGTTGTTACTTCATACTTAATCTCAAGAGGGAAATTTTCAACATTTATTGAAGGAGACTTTGCTTCTCTTTGTTTTTGATTTGCTTGTTTACTCATAGGCTTCTATTTCTATTTGCTAAGTAGTTTTATTGTTTTTTCTTTAAATCATGAATGGGTTTTGATTTTGTCAAATACTTTTTCTACATCTAGTTTCATGATTTTAGATTTTTTCATTTATTCTGTTAATTCTTATAATAGTCTGTTAATTTCTCTTTTATTCTTTATTGTGAATTACATTGATTTTTATATCAACTTTATTGAGGAATAATTTACATATTATAAAATGAGTTCATTTTAAGAATAAATTTTGATAAGTTCTGACAAATTTATTCCATGTGTAACCAACATGATAATCTAGGTATAACTATTTCTTTCATTCCTTTTCCCTGTCAATTTTCTCCAAGCTGAGCCCCACACAATCAATGATCTGCTTTATATCATTATAGATTTATCTTTTGTAGAGTTTCATATGAGGGAATTAATTATATGACATGTGTCTGGCATCTTTTGTGTCTGGCATCTTCTGGCCTGGTATAATGTTTTGGAGATTCATCTTTTCTGTTGCCTATATCATCAGTTCATTCTCTTCTTGTTCCTGGAGAATAGTCCCTTGTGTAAATATAGCACAGTTTGTTTATTCATTCACATGTTGATGAACATTTTCAGTTTTGGGCTATCATGAACAAAAATAGCAAGGATTTAGAGGAATTATGGTTTCTAAAGCAACAGTGATATAAACCTCCCTATGCTTACAGAACTGTCAATATACTAAAATAGTCTTAATATATATTCTTTAAAAGGGATTATTAGTCTCAAATGATTACTGCTAGAATTTAAGCTCCACTGGGGCAGGGAATGCAGCCTGTTCTTTTCACTGATGTGTCCTAAGAGTCTGTAAACATAATTTGTGCTTAGTTGCTCGGTCGTGTCTGACTCTTTGCAGCCCTTTGGACTATAGCTGGCCTGCCTGCTCTGTCCATGGGATTTTTCAGGGAAGGATACTGGAATGGGTTGTTATTTCCTTCTCTAGGAGATCTTCCCAACCCAGGAATCTAACCCACATCTCCTGTTGTTGTAGCTAAAACAGAAATGAATGAACAGCCTTTGGCACGTACCAGCCAAAACAGGCCTACAAAAGTTAAACAATCTTGGTTGTTCTTTAGCTGTTACTACCAGCAAACACTTGTAGCTGGACTTGTCCTTCCCAAGGCTAATTACTCTCTGACTTCTTATAGATTATATTGTTCACCTGGCACTGTTTTCCCCCTATACTCTCTTGTAGCATTGTGCATTTCAGAAAGAAGGTCATGGGCTGATAACTTAAGAGACACAAGACCTGGTTGCTGAGTTGTCTGATGTGAACTGTGGCCATTTTGAAACTTGCAAGAGAAAAAAAAATGCAAGACCTTCAAGAGATATATAACCTCTCCCTATTCCCTGAGAAAGAGGGGCACAGTTCTTGAGGTACTAGCCTGCTGTGTTTCCCTTATGCCTGGCAAAAATAATAAAGCTACTCTTTTCTATTTCCTCCAAATTCTATCTCCATATTTCTATTTGGTATTGATGGACAGGGAGTCAGGATTTTGGCTACACTGTGTCTCCTGCATTGCAGGTGGATTCTTTACCCACTGAGCCATTGGGGAAACCCTAGGACTTCCTAATATGCACATAATTGATGCATATTAATTGTTGAGTGAATTAATCAGATTACTTCAAAGAATTTTGAAATTTTTTCCTGTCTCAAATTTATGTTCTATCTCAAAGTTGTGTATTTTGTCTTACAGTTTTAAAAGAGAAAATAAAAAAATCAAATGTTTAGAATTGAACATATAATGGGAACTAGCCACTGAGTCTTAAACTTATTTTATTCTTTTATGGGAGGGTCAGGGATGAGAGTTTTAACTTCAATATTCTTTGGTTAAAATTTTTCATAGCTGATGATTTTTGAAATATCATTGATTTATTGATTTCAATTTTCTTTCATTTCAATGCAGTCTCTCTAGGCTGGAGTCCATGTATTTTTTTTCATAGTTGTATTATATTTTATTTAAATAGCATCATTCCTTGATTTGTTCAGACCTCTGCCCCCCACTATTAGTGGACAGTTTTCTCTGACTGTCGTTTTGGTTTTTTTAATTGGAGGAAAACTGTTCCACAGTGCTCTGCTGGCTTCTGCCGTACACAACATGAATCAGCCACAACTGTACATATGCCCCTTCCTTCTGAGCTTCCCCCTACCCTGCCATCCCACCCCTCCAGGCTGGCACAGAGCACCAGGCTGGACTCCCTGTGCTACACAGACAACTTCCCACCCATTATCCATTTCACACATGATAGTGTATATATATATATATATATATATATATCAATGCTGCTTTCTCAATTCAACCTACTCTCTCTCTCCTTCCCTGCCTCCCACCCCCGTGTCCACAAATCTCTTCTCCATGTCTCTATTCCTGCTCTGCAAATAGTTTCATCGGTACCATTTTCCTAGATTCCACATATGTGCATTAATATACAATATTTGTTTTTCTCTTTCGAACTTCACTCTGTATAACAGACTCTAGGTTCATCCACCTCAGTTCAACTGATTCACATATATTCCTTTTTATGGCTGAGTAACACTGTTTTGTGTATGGTGGTGGTTTAGTTGGCAAGTTGTATCTGCCTCTTTGCGACCCCATGGACTATAGCCCATCCATCTCCTCTGTCCACGGGATTCTCCTGGTAAGAATACTGGATTGGGTTACATTTTTCTCCATGGGATTTTCCCAATCCAGTGATTGAATTTTTGTCTCCTGCATCACAGGCAGTCTCCTGCATTGCAGGTGGATTCTTCACCAACTGAGCCACCAGGGAAGCCCTCATTGTATATGTATTACCACTTTTTTATCCATTCATCTGCTGATGGACATCTAGGTTGCTTCCATATCCTGGCTACTATAAATAGTGCTGCAATGAACCCTGGGATACATGTATCTTTTTGAATTATGGTTTTCTCAGGGTATATGCCTAGTAGTATTTTTAAAGTCCACATGTATTTAGTCTTAAAAAGCTGTTGTGCATATCAAAGTCTCAGCTTATAGTAAACATACTCAAAGTTCTAAAGGTATAATAATAAAAGTCAGGAAAAGGAGTAGAGAGAAGAGATAGAATCTATTCAGTTTACCCTTAAGCCATTACTGATTTCTTCATACCTCTTAGGCTTTGGGTGTACAAAGTTAGAAGTTTGGACAGGTATATTCATATGTGGCATAAGGATTTTCCTCAGGTGATATAAATTGATTGCAAGTGCAGTATGACATTTTTATTTCATAATGTATATGTGTTTCTTTGGGAATAATGGCTAAATGGGATTTCTTTCTTTAGATTTGATTCAGTTGAGTGAATAAACTTCTCTGGACATTTTAAATTAAACTTTTAATTTTGGGATAATTGTAGATTCATATGCAGTTGTAAGAAACAAGAGATCCTATGTGCCCTTCCCAAGTTATCCCAATAGTAACATCTTGGAAAACCATGGCACAGTGTTTCAACCAGGATAGTGACACAACAACACCAAGATCCTTCATGCCACTCACATCTACTCCCCTCTTAACCTCCCATCCCCTGCTTAACCTCAGCAAGCACTAACCTGTTCTCCATTCCTAT
Organism: Antilocapra americana; assembly: GCA_007570785.1. Taxonomy (NCBI): domain Eukaryota; kingdom Metazoa; phylum Chordata; class Mammalia; order Artiodactyla; family Antilocapridae; genus Antilocapra; species Antilocapra americana. The sequence continues at coordinate 58,695,177 of ML662442.1, forward strand.
AGTTTTGTCATTTCAAGAAGATCATATGAAGGAAATTATAAAGTATATGACTTTTGTGACTGGCTTTTTTCAGTAAGCAGAATTCTCTCAAGATTCAAATAATTGTTGCATGTAGCAATAGTTCATTGCTTTTTATTGCCAGGCAGAATTCTTTTAAAAAATTTTTATTGGTGTATAATTTACAATGTTGTCTTAGTTTCAGGTGTATAGCAAAGTGAATCAGTTACACTTACACATATATCCACTCTTTTTAAAGATTATTTCCCCATACAAGCCATTACAGACTATTGGATAGAACTGTCTTTGCTATACAGTCCAAGCAGAATTCTTTGGAACAAACTATGGTTTAAACTCTACAGCAGTTCGTTTAAACATTCACCCATTGAAGTATATCTAGATTGTTTCGGTTTTGGGCTATTATAAATAAAACTGCTATAAACACTTGTATACATGTTTTTGCATTAACACAATTCTTCATTTCTCTGGGATAAATGCCCAGAAGTACAATTGCTGGGTCTTATGGTCATTGCATATTTTGTTTTTACAGAAACTGCCAAACCATTTTCCAGAGTACCTTACCTGTACCATTTTACATTTTCACCAGAAATATGAATGGTCCAATATCTCTACATCTTCACTAGCACAAAAGTCACTAGTCTTTATTTTAGCCATTCTAGTAGGTGTGTGGTAGTATCTCACTGTGGTTTTTATTGTTGTTGTTGTTGTTATTTTATTTATTTTCTTTACACTATCCTGTTGGTTTTGCCATACATTGACATGAATCTGCCATGGGTATACATGTGTTCCCCTTCCAGAACCCCCCTCCCACCTCCCTCCCGATTCCATCATTGTGGTTTTGGTTTACAGTTCCTAATAGTGAACATATTTTCACATGTTTATTTGCTATCTTTGTATCTTCTTTGTGAATGTATCTTCATATCTATTACCCATGTCTAATTAGATTGTTTACTTGTTTTTCTTATTTTTGAGTTTTGTAAGCTTATTAATTTCAAATTCCAATTTTTTGATAGTATATTGGACACTAATTGATTTTTGTGTATTTACCATATATATTGTGACCTTGCAATAATTATTAGATCCAAGGGTTTTGTTTTATTGTGGAGGGAGAATCTATATGATTTTCTATATAGATAAACATGTAATCTGTAAACAAGGGCAGTTTTATTTCTTCTGTCTCAACGTTTTCTTTATTCTTGTGTTATTATACTAAGCTAGGACTTTCAGGAGATCCAACCAGTCCATCCTAAAGGAAATCAGTCCTGAATATTCATTAGAAGGACTGATGCTGAAGCTGAAACTCCAGTACTCTGGCCACCTGATGCCAAGAACTGACTCATTTGAAGAGATCCTGATGCTAGGAAAAATTGAAGGCTGGAGGAGAAGGGGATGACAGAGGATGAGATGGTTGGATGGCATCACCGACTCAATGGACATGAGTTTGAGTGAACTCTGAGAGTTGGTGATGGACAAGGAGGCCTGGCATGCTGTAGTCCATGGGGCCGCAAAGAGTCGGATACAATTGAATGACTGAACTGAACTGAGGGCTTTCAATATGATGTAGGATAGGGGTGGTGAAGGGGGCCATCTTTGTCTTATTAACGTCTCAAGGAGAAAGTGTCTAATTTCTCACCATTAAGTGGGATGCTTCAGGGTTTTGTGGATGCCCTTTATCAAGTTGAAGGATTCCATTCCTCTCATTCCTAATTTTCTAAACGTTTTTTTTTTTAGAAATTATTTCTCCAAGTGCTTTTTCAGTCCCATCTCTTTCTTTTCTCCTTCCAGGTCACAAATATTAGATCATGTATTATAGTCCCCCAAGTGCCTGTGGTTCCATTAAATTTTTGATCTATTTTTCTTCTGTTGCTCTTATTGATTCTTTGATTCTTTGATCATTGATTCTCTCCTCTGTTCTCTCTCTTTTTCTTAATCATAAAAGCTTAATATCTTTAATAGGTAAATGTTTTTTATGAGTAGGAGAAAAACCAGACATCCCCAAGGAAACACAATAGGAAAATAAGAAAAGGACATGAGAATAGAAAAATTCACAGAGGAAAAACACAATGGCTAATGAACATATTTTTTAATGTTCAATCTCATCAGTAATCAAAAAATGCAAGTCAAAGGAAGTTTTCATTATTAGACAATAAAATTAGCAAACTGTTAAAATGACATAATACCCTAAAACACCACTGGTGAGAATGTGAATTGGTACAATCTCTCTATAAAATAATTTAGCAACACATATCAACACTGTTGGAGAAGGAAATGGCAACCCACTCCAGTGTTCTTGCCTGGAGAATCTCATGGACAGAGGAGCCTGGTAGGCTGCTCTCCATGGGGTCTCACCGAGTTGGACACGACTGAAGCGCTTTTGCATGCATGCATGCATTGGAGAAGGCAATTGCAACCCACTGCAGTATTCTTGCCTGGAGAGTCCCAGGGACAGAGGAGCCTGATGGGCTGCTGTCTATGGGGTCGCACAGATTCAGACATGACTGAAGCGATTTAGCAGCAGCAGCAGCATCAACACTGTTATAAAAGTACTCATGTTCTTTGACCTAGTGATTCTAATTTGAGGGAATTTATCCTCAAGACACAATTTTGAAATACAAGTGTAGTTTATGCCCAAAGGTGATAACCATGTCATTATTTATAATAGCAAAAAACTGCAAATAAATGTTCAATAATAATGGATTAAGTAGATCCTGCAATTCTACATGATGAAATTATATCTATTACAAATTCTTGTTTCAATTTTTATTTTATGTTGGAGTATAATTAATTTATAATGTGTTAGTTTCAGGTATACATCAAAGTGATTCAATTATACAAATAATGTATCTATTCTTTTTCAAACTCTTTTCCCATTTAGGTTATTACAGAAAACTGACCAAAGTTCTCTGCCACCACTTCCAGTTCATTGATTCTTTTCTCCATTGTCTTCAGAGCCCATCTGCTATTGAACCCTTTTACTGCACTTTTCATTTCAATTGTTTTGTTTTTGAGTTTTAAAATTTCTATTTGATTTTTCTTATACCTTCCCTTTCTCTTTCCTCTCAGCTACACTGAAATATAATTGACTTCTGTTTCTTGACTGAGATTTTCTGTATCCTTGCCAAAGCTTTGTATTTTCTCATTTGTTTTAAATGTGTTTATCATTTCTCATTGAAGCATTTTTATCATAGCTAGTATAAGATCTCAGTCAGATAATTCTAATACCTGTGCCATTTAGGTGTTGGCATCTATTAATTGCCTTTTTCACTCAGTTTGAGATATTCCTGGTCCTGATTTTTTAATTAAAATCTAGAATATTGGGGTATCATGTTGTGAGAGTCTCAGTTCATGTCAGTTCAGTTCAGTTTCTTGGTCATGTCTGACCCTTTGCGACCCCATGAACTGCAGCATGCCAGGCCTCCCTGTCCATCGCCAATTCCCGGAGTCCACTCAAACTCATGTCCATTGTGTCAGTGATGCCATCCAGCCATCTCATCCTCTGTCATCCACTTCTCCTCCTGCCTTCAATCTTTTCCAGCTCAAGGTCTTTTCAAAAGAGTCAGTTCTTGGCATCAGGTGGCCAAAATATTGGAGTTTCAGCTTCAGCATCAGTCCTTCTGAGGAATATTCAGGACTGATTTTCCTTAGGATGGACTGGTTGGATCTCCTTGTAGTCCAAGGGACTCTCAAGAGTCTTTTCTAACACCACAGTTCAAAAGTATCAATTCTTCAGTGCTCAGCTTTCTTTATAGTCCAACTCTCACATCCATACATGACTACTTTAAAAACCATAGCTTTGTGAGAATCTAGATCTTAATTAAATTTTCTGTTTTAGTTGTGTGGTTTTAATATTACTCTGACAGGGGGAGTTGGGTACTCACTTTGTAGAAGAGCATCCTTATTACTGAGTGGGATTGGGAGTTCTGGGTTTCCATGTGATCTGCACCAACAGTGTGGTAGAAGTTTTCCTTATGATGTGTTAAGGTGAAAGTCCTCTCTTTCCATTAGGGCCTCCTCTAACAGCACTGCAGCAGGAATGGGGGTGTCTTGTTACTGCTGAAAGGAGAGATGTCAAAGTCCTGTCTCCTTTCTGAACTTCCCTGGTACCAACCTGGTGGGATTTTGGGGAGCCTTGCTATAGCACCATGAAGGTGGAAGTTTAGGCTCCCCACTTGGCTTTTACTGATGTGGGTGGGGGTGGACCCATAGTTTATTTCATGGAATTTAGCTAGAGGAAATAGGTATTAGTATTGTTTAAAAGATTTCTCAGTACCTGAGCTGTTCTTTCCCTTGTCCTTGGATGAGAGGGAGTATCATTTTGTTGGGGCTTTTTGGTCTGCATTTCTGGATTGCTAGCCTCTTTGGATTCATCTGGAACACACAGCAAAAAGGAGACCCCAGAGAACTCACTGCCATGTGGTTCCTAAGATCCTGAGTTCCTGAGCAGGTCTGACTTCTCTCTCTCCCCTTTCAGAAGGCTCCTATGTTTGTTTGTATGTATGTCTAGAGTTTTTATTTGTACTTACTGAGATGAATAGAGAAAAGATGTCCATACCATCTTCCAGGACCACAAGTCTCCACTGAATTTTGGTTCTATGAAAAGCACTGGAGTTTAGGGACTGCAGAGATGAAACAAATATGGCTCATGTGCACAAATATTTTGCTGTCTTTTTGGAAGATTACCCTAAAAACACCTAAGTGCTATTTATGGGAAACTATAGTCAATGCTAAAGCTGAAATCTGGAAGATGTAATATTAAAGGTAATATTTCATAAAATTGAAAGCCATTGATAAAAATAGAGGAATCCCAAGCAAGACAGTCCCAAGACTGCATAAAGCCCTGGAGGAGTACTTCTTATGGGGTTGCTATTTATACAAACCACTTGATATGCAATGTATTATAAAATTCATTGGTATCTGTGATTTATCAATAAGACTTAGAAAAATGAATAGAGAAGAGGTGCTTAGATATTACATATTCTCCACTCAGTGCACATTAATATTCTTTATTGTGTCTAGGTCCCTTATTTTCCTGTTCAGGTCCAGGAAGCCTCTTGTATTATTTACAGTCCTTCATTCCTGACTGATTTCATATTTTTCTACCTCAAAAAAAGTGAATAATAATTTGTTCTGTTCATGATAAATTCTTTCAGTTTACTGTGCAAACTCAGAACATATGTTCAATTTCTGTCTTCTCTTGAACTATTTAAGCTGCAATAACTAAATGTCTATAAGGTGATCTGTTTCAGTGCTGATCTCACTGCTGTTGCCTTCCACTCACTGCCCGGTGAGGAGGATGGGTGAAGACCCTATAGGCAGAGTGAGAAGAGCAATCTCATTTGCACAAGGAATGTTGGTCTTAGCTGCCATCACCATATTGATTGGTGGCAAAAAAGTACATTGATTGGAAAGGTCTATAGGCTTTGCAGAGCAATGGTTTTTAAAGTCGTCAAAGGAGGACTTCCTTGGTGATCCAGTGTAAGACTATACATTCCCAATGCAGGGGGTCTGAGTTGGATCCCTCGTCAGGGAATTGGATCTCATATGCTGCAACTAAGAGTTCACATGCCTCAGTGAAGCTCCTGCATGTCTCAACCAAGATCTGGCACTACCAAATAAGTAAATAAATAAAATATTAGAAAAAAAAAGTCCTCAAAGAAGACTGGAGAATTTATCTCAAGGACTCACTGACACATGGCTAGGAGCCTGTGTAGGGGATGGGGTGACTACCTTGGGTGCCAGTGGCAAGAGGTACAAAGTGTAAAAAGTGCCCGCTACTACCCCTGGCACTCCAGGTACCATAGACAGGAGGAAGCAGCATGTTTGGGATGTGAATACACGGTAGGCAAAACATGGGTCCACCAGTCAGCTCAATTCAGAGGGTCAGCTCCAGAACCTGAGCTCATTCTGTTCTGATGTGAGTAAGAGTTATCCACATCCTCATGCCAGGAGTGTTCTGGTGCCTGATCTTGCATGATCCTGCAAAGGGAGACCTATGCTGGACTGTAAGAGCAATTTCCTATCAGATTTTCAACTGCAACTGGCACCCAGCCATGTGGGTCTGGGACAAACCCACCCAAGTCTCAAGTTCCAGAGCTCCTCAGAATATCTTCTTGGATCTCTGAATAGGGGCGAGGGAGAGACAGAGTCTTGGAAATGAGACTGGGTGATGGGACCCACGTGGTTCCGAATTCTTGATCAGGACACCTTTGCTAGGCAGCATTGTTATTTTTTTTTCTTTACATTATCCTGTTGGTTTTGCCATACATTGACATGAATCCACAATGGGTATACATGTGTTCCCCTTCTAGAACCCCCCTCCCACCTCCCTCCAGATTCCATCTCTCTGGGTCATCTCAGTGCACCAGCCCTGAGCACCCTGTATCATGCATCAAACCTGGGCTGGCGATTCCTTTCACATATGATAATTTACATGTTTCAATGCCGTTCTCCCATATCATCCCACCCTTGCCCTCTCCCATAGAGTCCAAAAGACTGTTCTATACATCTGCGTCTCTTTATTGGCGTCTCTTTATTGGTCAGTTCCAGGCACTTGAGGTCACTAAAGAATGGGATCTGCTGAGCTTCTTTACCTGTGTCCTAGGACAAAACTGATTTCAGGTTTCAGTTCTGATTCATTCCTCACTGATTGTGTGTCTTTGAACAAGTCACTGAATATTGCTTGACTTCTGTCCCATCGTCTATAAGATGAAGTGATTGACTCAACAGTCAGTCATGTAGTCTAAAGACTATGCAACCCTATAAGTTTATAGAAAAGTAGATATAATAAAGTCTAGGTAAAACTCTAAGCATGAAGACATGTTTGAGAAAGAAAAATTGTTAATTAACTTTAAAAGTCCCAATCTTGTTAGCACTTGCTTTCAGTTAGTTAATTCAGATTCTGTTTCTCACCCCTGGGCTGAGTGGCGTTGAAGACAAGGTTATAGAATGAATACTTCAGAAGCCTAGTTTGAGAGATTCCTTTCCTTAAAAAAAAAAAAAATCCATTCCTCCACAGATGAAGTTATACACAGGTAGAACTTGCTGCTGGCAGATTATGCATCTACCTTTATGCTGAGTTTTCAGCACAGGGTCAAAAGAAGGACCTCCAACTTACTTGGAATTTTCCTAAACTAGATAATAAATCCTTAAGGCTTAAATTACAAAGCCCCTAGAAAGAGGATAAAATTTAAATGTTCTGGTTTCCATAGGCAACACCATCCTCACTGTGAGATGGAAAATTTGGGCTGCCTTAGCCTGCTGCCTTGAGTTCATCCTACTTTCTTTATTTGAATTCCACATTCAGAAACAACTATCTGATTAGGATTTTACTTCCTTTTTAGAGTTGCCTTCAGGGCAGATCCTGTGACAGTCTATTTCTCATTGTAATTTACAAATTGACTTCCTGATTCTATGCTTCAATTTCAAAGAACTTGGTTAATGTGTGACAGTCCTTGAGAGACAATATTATCGTAATGATGACAGAGTTAGCTTATTAGCCTGAAAGTGGGAAACTCCATACCTGAGGCATAGTAAATTTATCAATGTTATGAACGCCAAGACTCTTGAGAGTCCCTTGGACTGCAAGGAGATCCAACCAGTCAATCCTAAAGGAAATCAGTCCTGAATATTCATTGGAAGGACTAATGCTGAGGCTGAAACTCCAATACTTTGGCCACCTGATGCAAAGAACTGACTCATTGGAAAAGACCTGATGCTGGTAAAGATTGAAGGCAGGAGGAGAAGGGGACGACAGAGGATGAGATGGTTGGATGGCATCACTGACTCTATGGATATGAGTTTGAGTGGGCTCTGGGAGTTGGCAATGGACAGGGAGGCCTGGCATGCTGCAGTCCATGGGGTCGCAAAGGGTCAGACGTGACTGAGCAACTGAACTGAACTGAACTGATGAATGCCAATGGTACAGCCTCTTAGAACCAGCCTGTGACAAAGTCCGGCAAGCAGACATTCTCTCTGCATTGGCAAAGGGTCCAGCCCTTCATTCTGATTCCCATTTCTACACTGGCCAGCTAGATTTTGGTTCTATTAACTTTAGCCCCCCAAGATGCAACCCTCCAGTAGCATATTTCTAAGAATTATGGGAAATAGTGGATATATACCTTAAATGTCTCTGTGCGTGCATCATAAGTCACTCAGGCATGTCTGACTCTGTGACCTGTGACCCTATGGACTGTAACCCACCAGGCTCCTCTGTCCATGGGATTCTCCAGGCAGGAATACTGGAGTGGGTGGGTTGCCATGCCCTCCTCCAGGGGATCTTCCCAACCCAGGGACCAAACCCATGCCTTTTATGTCTCCTGCATTAGCAGGTGGGTTCTTTACCACTAGCATCATCTCTAAGTCTTACAACTTTGTGACTTCAGGCCCATCAGCACCTATATTGGAGAGGAGACATCACAGGATTCAAGGTGCTGAGAACCTGGTTTTCTCTTTTCTGAGGAGAAAGCTTTGCCTATGAGCTCTGGTCTGTGACTTTTGAGATCCAGTTCTGCCATGAACTCACGGTATCATCTTGGGGAAATTATTTAATGCATAAGTCTTGTTTTCCCTCACTTATGATATAAAAAGGTAGGAGTAGACAGTTTCTAATGTCTTTATATCTGTTCAGTTCAGACACAAAGTTTTGAGTATTTGTGCACTTGTTTTCCCTGGAGAGTGTCAGTAGTTTTTATCAAAGCCTCAAAAGGTTTAGACACCACCCCCTCACTCGTATATACAAAGCCTATTAAAAGGTATGATAGGAACTAGATCCCTGGATTAAATCCTGTCAGTTTGGCATCCCCATCAATTTCTAAATATTTAGACAAAAGTGATTACAATTGTTGTTCTTGTTGTTCAGTCGCTAAGTCGTGTCCAACTCTCTGCAACCACATGGGCTGCAATACGTAGGTTTCCCTGTGCTTCACCATTTCTCAGAGTTTGCTCAAGCTCATGTACACTGAGTTGGTGATACCATCCAAACATCTCATCCTCTGTCATCCCCTTCTCTTCCTGCATTCAGTCTTTCCCAACATCAGGGTCTTTTCCAGTGAATTGGTTCTTCACATCAGGTGGCCAGAGTATTGGAGTTTCAACTTCAGCATCTGTCCTTCCAGTGAATATTCAGGATTGATTTCCTTTTGGATTGACTGGTTTGATTCCAATTAGGAGGGAGTAATTATATGCCTAATGAATCATCTTCCCATGTAGGCGTGGAAGTAAACAATTGTTATGATAACTCTGTTGTGTTATCATTAATAACTATTAAGCTATTATCAAGCTAATTTTTCATTTCATAAAAATCCTATATATAAAGAAAGAAGTCAAGTAGGAATAGGCATTTTATGTGTTTATGTTTGTTATTAAATAGTGAGAAGTGAAAAGAACTTAATGAAAGAGTTTTTTTGTTTGTTTTTGAAAAGTATTAGATTTCACAGAGTGATTTCTAGGCATATGAATAGAAATAAGCTCAGATTTAAAGAACAAAAGAATATAAATCTAAAGAAAAGAAGTGATTACAAAATAATTTATGAACTACTTGGCAGTGGCCACAGGGCTGGAAAAGGTCAGTTTTCATTCCAATCCCAAAGAAAGGCCAGGCCAAAGAATGCTCAAATTATTGCACAGTTGTTCTCATCTCACACACTAGTAAATTAATACTCAAAATTCTCCAAGTCAGGCTTCAACAGTACATGAATCATGAGCTTCGAGATGTTCAAGCTGGATTTAGAAAAGGCAGAGGAATCAGAGATCAAATTGCCAACATCTGTTGGATCATTGAAAAACCAAGAGAATTCCAGAAAAACATCTACTTCTGCTTTATTGACTATGCCAAAGACTTTGACTATGTGGACCACAACAAACTCTGAAAAATTGTTAAAGAGTTGGGGATATCAGACCGCTTGACCTGCCTAGAAACCTGTATGCAGATCAGGAAGCAACAGTTAGAACTGGACATGAAACGACAGACTGGTTCCAAATTGGGAAAGGAGTATGTCAAGACTGTATATTGTCACCCGGTTTATTTAATTTATATGGAAAGTAAATCATGAAAAATGCTGGGCTGGATGAAGCACAAGCTAGACTCAAGATTGCCAGGAGAAATATCAATAACTTCAAATATTCAGATAACACCACTCTTATGGCAGAAAGTGAAGAAGAACTAAAGAGCCTCTTGATGAAAGTGAAAGAGGAGAGTGAAACCAGAATTGAAAGAGACACGTGTACCCCAATGTTCATCGCTGCATTGTTTACAATAGCCAGGACATGGAAGCAACCTAGATGCCCATCAACTGATGAATGGATAAGAAAGCTGTGGTACATATACACAATGGAATATTACTCAGCATTAAAAAAAAAATTCATTTGAAGCAGTTCTACTCAGGTGGATGGAACTGGAGCCTATTATCCAGAGTGAAGTAAGCCAGAAGGAAAAACAACAATACAGTATACTAACGCATATATATGGAATTTAGAAAGATGGGAGCAAGAACCCTGCATGCGAGATAGCAAAAGAAATGCAGATGTATAGAACAGACTCGTGGACTCTGTGGAAGAGGGCAAGGGTGGGATGATATGGGAGAATGGCATTGAAACATGTTAATTATCATATGTCTAATCAATTGCCAGCCCAGGTTTGATGCTTGGCGCTGGTGCACCAAGATGACCCAGGGAAAGGGAATCGGGAGGGAGGAGGGAGGGGGGTTCTGGAGGGGGAGCATATGTATACCCATGGTGGATTCATGTCAATGTATGGCAAAACCAACACAATAAAGTAAAGAGAAAAAAAAACTTGGCTTAAAGCTCAGCATTCAGAAAACTAAGATCACAGCATCCTGTCCCAACACTTCATGGCAAATAGATGGGGAAACAGTGGAAACAGTGGTTGACTTTATTTTTCTGGGCTCCAAAATCACTGCAAATGGTGACTGCAGCCATGAAATTAAAAGATGCTTGCTTCTTGGAAAAAAAGTTATGACCAACCTAGACAGCATATTAAAAAGCAGAGACATTACTTTGCCAACTAAGGTCCCTCTAGTCAAAGCTATGGTTTTTCCAGTAGTCATGTATGGATGTGAGAGTTGGACTATAAAGAAAGCTGAGCACCAAAGAACTGATGTTTTTGAACTGTGGTGTTGGAGAAGACTCTTGAGAGTCCCTTGGACTACAAGGAGATCCAGCCAGTCCATCCCAAAGGAAATCAGTCTTGAATATTCATTGAAAGGACTGATGCTGAAGCTGAAACTCCAATACTTTGTCCATATAATGCCAAGAATTGACTTATTGGAAAAGACCCTGATGTTGGGAAAGATTGAAAGCAGGAGGAGAAGGGGACAACAGAGAATGAGATGTTTGGATGGCATCACCGACTCAATCAACATGAGTTTGAGTGGACTCTGGGAGTTGGTGATAGACAAGGAGGCCTGGCATGCTGCAGTCCATGGGTTGCAAAGAGTTGGACACGACTGAGTGACTGAACTAAACTGAACTGATCTTGTTGTTTATCTTCCATAAGATATCATACATCATATGATGAAAGTCTCTACTGTTTGAAACAAATTTCAACATAACTGAGAACAAACAGATTTTAAAGTATCAAAATTCATTTTAAGAGACATGATGAACTATGTAGAAAAAGTGAATGTGTTAGTTGCTCAGTTGCTCAGTTGTATACGAATCTTTACAACCCCATGGACTGTAGCCCGCCAGGCTCCTCTGTCCATGAAATTCTCCAGGCAAGAATACTGGCGTGATTTGTCATTCCCTTCTCCAGGGAATCTTCTGAATCTAGGGATCAAACCCAGGTCGCATGCATTGCAGGCAGATTCTTTATCATCTGAGCCCCCAGGGAAGCCCATGATGAACCATATCTACAGTTAAAAAATGAAAATTGATTCTAAAGGTAATTTTGTATCAATTTAATATCACAATTTGTCAAATCTGTGAATGTCAGAGAAGCATGGTCCTTCAAGAGTGAATTAGTGGAACATTAAAAGTAGAACAATAACCTTGTTTCTAGTCCAGTAACATTTTGAGGGCAAGCGTAAATCACCATGCTAAGGGTTCATATTATTGATCTTGCTATCATATCATTTTCATATAAAAGCAGAGAGTTACTTCACAATGATTTTAGCCAAGCCAGCATATTCCTAACACTAAATTTCCTTTCTAATGTCTATGATACTAATTGACAAAACCCTATATGATTGAGTGGAGATTTGAAAAATTGATTAAATATCTGCAGTAGCTATCTTTGGTGTTTGACCTTTCCTGAAATGTTAGCTGATCATCCCCAGAGAGCACAGTCCCAATTAGGGTAACTAAGTACTCTTATTATGCAGCTGATAAACGTAAATCACACTTACTTAACTGAAGCCGTTTTAAAGCAAATTTTAAACAGCATGAACTTCTACTCCTAAATATTTCTGTGTGTTCTTCTAAAAAAGATTTTTATCTTACATGACCAAAATAATAGCACTATCTTTAATAAAATGAATTGTACATTCTTCATAACATCTGATGCTCATTCAATATTCACATTTTTCTAGTTGTTCTTCCAAACTTCATTTAAAGCTTGTTTGTCAATATTAAATTAAACCCAGGATCACACTTTATATCTGGTTTTTATGTGAAGTTAGTGTCTTTCCATGTTTAGCAGTGTTTTTTGTGCTACCACTCTGGCTATTACAGGTTCATGCCTTTTATCTCTTGGAATGTCTTCACCTTTGGATTTGTGTTACTGATTTATTTGTAGCGTCTTTTAGCTTTTTTATATTTCCACTGTTAGAAGATGAATCAAAAGACTTGTTTATGTATAAGTTAAACATTTTGAAAAAATGCATTTTAGGTAATTTGTACTATTTTTTCACTTTCAAAAATCATAGGACACAATGCATTTTAAGATAGATTACTCTTTCCAGTACAATGCCCAAATATTACCACTTGGGTAAATGGGAGCTTATTTCTAAGTCCTTTTGCCATAACCATTTGCCATTAATTTTTGAAAAGTTCTTTGCTTTTTAGAACAAAATGTTACTCCAGATTCAGCTTGTACTGTCTTTTCTTCGGAGAGGATATCAGTCATTTTTCCAGAAAGCCATCATTCCTTTTAATATAAAGTAGTTGTTGTTTAGTTGCTAAGTCATATGGGACTCTTTTGTGACCCCATGGACTATAACCCACCAGGCTTCTCTGTCCATGGGATTCTCCAGGCAAGAATATTGGAGTGAGTTGCCATTTCCTTCTACAGGGGTTCTTCCCTACCCAGGGATCAAACTCGTGTCTCCTGCATTGCAGATGGATTCTTTACCATCAAACCACCTGGGAAGCCCAATAAAAAGCAGCATTAAAGACCAAAATGAAAGTTCTGTGGATGCAAAGAATGTTTGAGCTCCAGGGATAGCACTGCTTCTAGACTGTCTCAGTGGTTACGACTTATCTTAGTTCAAGCTGTGATGAAAAGTACGTAGATTTGGTATTGTAAATAGCAAATGTTTATTTTTCACAGTTCTAGGAAAATCCAAGACCAAGGTCCCAGAAGATATGCTATCTGGTGAGATTCAACTTCCTGGTCTGTAGACAACTCTGGTCTTTCTGTGTCCTTACATGTTTGAAAGAGAGCATCTTGCCTTGTCCATTCTTATAAGGGCACTAATCCTATTCATGAGGGCTTCACCCTCAAGGCCTAGCTGCCTGCCAAAGGCCCAGCCTCCAAATACCATCACATTGGAAACTTAGGCTTCAAAATATGAATTTGGGGAGGATACAGTTATTCAGCCCATAACACAACTAATAAGCATATAGTGTTTTCCAAAAAGCTGAGTTTATATGGATATATCTAATTAAGTACTAGTATTTTAGCATTTCAACTTAACTTCTTTGTATCTGTCATTATGTCTACTTTTCTTTTATGCCAAAAGTTTGCATCTGATGACAATAATATAATTACTCATTATATTATATATTTCTTTCTTTGTGTGTCCAGTCATGTCTGACTCTCTGTGATCTCATGGACTGTAGCCCGTTGGGCTCCTCTGTCCATGGTTTTTCCAGGAAAGAATACTAGAGTGGGTTGCTATGTCATACACCAGTGGATCTTCCTGACCCAGGGCTTGAACTTGCATCTTTTGCATCTCCTGCACTGGCAGGTGGATTCTTTATTATTAGTGCCACCATTATATTATAGTGTATGTGCTCAGTTGTGTCCGACTCATTGTGACCCTGTGGACTGTAGTCTGTCAGATTTCTCTGTCTGTGAAATTTTCCAGGCAAAAATATTGGAGTGGGTTGCCATTTCATCCTCCAAGGGATCTTTCTGACCCAGGGATCGAACTTGCATCTCCTGCATTGACAGGACTGTTCTTTGCCACTGCACCAACCAAGCTGCTAAGTTCTATACTATATGCTCTATAATGATTAGTTGCTAATATAATTATTTTATTCAACAATAAAAGTTTTAGAATAACAGTATCAATATTTTTAGTAACACTTGACTATTCAGTGCAGTTCAAACATTTATTCTTATTAGAATGTATTATTCTACTAGGATTGAGCAAAATACTACATTCTAGAGCTACTTGAAATAATTGGTTACTAAGTGAGGTGGTGTAAGTATTTATACAATGTTTTAAATTTAAGGAGTAGTATGACACTTCTAAGTACATAGAAGAGAATAGATTTTACCCGCCATGGGCCTTTCTTCAGTAAAAATATTTAATTAGAAATATGGGGAAGGGAGGAGGGAGGGAGGAGGGAGGGGGGTTCTGGAGAGGGAGCATATGTAAACCCATGGCAATATCATGTCATTGTATGGCAAAACTAATAAAAAAAAAACCTTATTATGCTCTTAACAAGTATTATTTTGGATGCCAGTTAACTCTCCCCCAAGTAACCTTAAAGTAAATAAACATATTATACAGCCAAAAAATAAATAAATAAAACTCATCATTCAAAACCTAAAAAAAAAAAAAAGAAAGAAAGAAATATTTTGGTTGGGAGTCAGGTTTTCCATTCAATTTTGAGAAAGCTAAATGTAATATCTAAAGCTTTTGATAAGAGTTTTGTTTCAGCATAATCCAGCTCACCAAAAATTAATCAATGTTTAGCTGTCAGTGAAGATTTCATGGGGCTTCCCTGGTGGCTCAGACGGTAAAGCGTCTGCCTGCAATGAGGGAGACCCATGTCCGATCCCTGAGTTAGGAAGATCCCTTGGATAAGGAAATGGCAACCCACTCCAGTACTCTTGCCTGGACAATCACATGAACAGAGGAGCCTGATAGGCTACAGTCCATGGACAGAGAGTCAGACACCACTGAGCGACTTCACAAAGACAAGGAAGATTTCATAAATACAAGTTTTGCCAAGAATACTGATTCTGCCTTTTACTATGAGTATGACCCACTTCCTATCAGTCATATTGGGTTTTCCCTGGTGGCTCAGTGGTAAGAATCCACCTACCAATGCAGGAGATGTGAGTTAGATCCCTGGGTGAGGAAGATCCCCTGGAGGAGGAAATAACAATCCACTCCAGTATTCTTGCCTGGAAAATCCCATGGACAGAGGAGCCGGGTGAGCCACAGTCCATGGGATCGCAGAAGAATAGGATACAACTTAGCAGCAGAGCACATCAGTCATATCAGATATTGTATATTTTCCTTAGTTAATTCAGGTTTTAAATTAACCTTTGGAGAAACATGTAAACAACAGAGAGGTATCTCATGCATATTTTACTCACTTTCCCCCATGGGTAACATCTTGCACAACTGTAGTGCAATTTATCACAAGCAGGATATTAATGTTAAAATAGTTGAGATCACTCAGGGTGCTATTTTATAGTGACACTTACTTCCCCCATCTTATTACCCTCTTAACCCAACTACTAATCTGTTTTTCATTTCTGCAATTTTGTCATTTCATGGGTATTGTATGAATGGAATCACACATCATGTAATCATTTGGGAATGACATTTTCACTCAGCATGATTCTTTGGATATCCATTTGTTTATTATTAAAAGAAGGAAACTTGAAACATCAGGAAGAACAAACATGATAAATAAAAATAATACATAAATAAGGGTGATTGCTTTTGAGATTGCTAAATTATGCTTAATGATTGAAACTAAAATTATAACCTACTAAATGTGATTCTAAATGTATGTGGAGAAAATATTTTAACAACTATGTTACAAATATGGGAGGATAAAGTGACATAAATGGTAGTAAGATATGTACATTTTATTTTAGCTAGTTAAAATGATGGCACAGCCTTTTGGCTCTCTGATCGGCACCATGGCGGTCGGCAAGAACAAGTGCCTTACGAAAGGAGGCAAAAAGGGAGCCAAGAAGAAAGTGGTTGACCCATTTTCTAAAAAAGATTGGTATGATGTGAAAGCACCAGCTATGTTCAATATAAGGAATATTGGGAAAACATTGGTCACGAGAACTCAAGGAACCAAAATTGTGTCTGATGGCCTCAAAGGTCGTGTTTTTGAAGTGAGTCTTGCTGATCTGCAGAATGATGAAGTAGCATTTAGAAAATTCAAGCTAATTACTGAGGATGTTCAGGGCAAAAACTGCCTGACTAATTTTCATGGTATGGACCTTAGCCGTGACAAAATGTGCTCCATGGTCAAAAAATGGCAGACCATGATCGAAGCTCATGTTGATGTCAAGACTACCGATGGTTACTTGCTTCGTCTGTTCTGTGTGGGTTTTACTAAGAAGCGCAATAATCAGATTCGGAAGACCTCTTATGCCCAGCACCAGCAGGTGCACCAGATCCGCAAGAAGATGATGGAAATCATGACCCGAGAAGTGCAGACCAATGACTTGAAAGAGGTGGTCAATAAATTGATTCCAGATAGCATTGGAAAAGACATAGAAAAGGCTTGCCAATCTATTTATCCGCTCCAAGATGTCTTCGTTAGAAAAGTAAAAATGCTGAAGAAGCCCAAATTTGAATTGGGAAAACTTATGGAGCTACATGGTGAAGGTAGTAGCTCTGGAAAAGCTGCTGGGGACAAGACAGGCGCTAAAGTTGAACGAGCTGATGGATACGAGCCACCAGTCCAAGAATCTGTTTAAAGTGCAGTCTTAATGGTGACAAATAAAAGATCTTATTTGTGGTAAAAAAAAAATAAATAAAAAAAAATAAAGTGATGGCACAGATTGTGAAAGGTTATATACATGTGAAATAAAAACTATAGCACATATGTAAAAAGCTACTAAAAAACACTATGTAAGGAACAAAAAAGAATCTTAAAAGAGATTCCAGTATTCCAGAAGACAGATAATGGAGCAGAATAGATAACTTGGAAAGAGACCCACACTAATATGCCCAAATACTTTTTGACAAAGTGCGAAAGCACTTTGGCAAAGAGTAAAACAACTGTCCATTACCTTATTACCAATAAAAGCTTTAACTTTTTAATCAAAATTTGTTATTTTTCATATTTTACCTTCTTAATAAGTTAAAACTTCATTACATCAATCAGTTGGTTTGCTATCTTTCAAAATAAGGTGTATTTTGAAAGCCCAAAACATTTGAACAACATTTAAAATCTACAAATATATATGTGTAGATGATTCATTGCACTTTACTATAGATAACCAAAGGTCTTTGTAAAACAAAAATTGTCTCAGAATAAGAATTTTTTGACAGCTAGGTATATTTTTCATTTTCTGTTTGATGCCTTTTTCTAGATTAGGATCCTATAGTTTATTTATTTTTTATTTAGTATTATTGTTTTTGCCATACAATGCCATGATATCACCATGGGTTTACATATGCTTCCCCTCCAGAACCCCCCTCCCCCCTCCCTCCCTCTTCCCTCCCCCCGGGAAATCTCGATGCACCAGCCCCGAGCATCACTCCTGGGCTGGCGATTGATTAGACATATGATAATTAACGTGTTTCAATGCCATTCCCCCATATCATCCCACCCTTACCCTCATCCATAGAGTCCACAAGTCTATTCTATATATCTGCGTTCCTTTTGCTGTCTCGCATGCTGGGTTCTCGTTACCGTCTTTCTAAATTCCATATATATGTGTTAATATACTGTATTGTTGTTTTTGCTTCTGGCTTACTTCACTCTGGATAATAGGCTCCAGTTTCATCCACCTGAGTAGAACTGCTTCAAATGAATTTTTTTTTAATGCTGAGTAATATTCCATTGTGTATATGTACCACAGCTTTCTTATCCATTCATCAGTTGATGGGCATCTAGGTTGCTTCCATGTCCTGGCTATTGTAAACAATGCAGCGATGAACATTGGGGTACACGTGGCTCTTTCAATTCTGGTTTCCTCGGTGTATATGCCCAGCAGTGGGATTGCTGGGTCATATGGAAGGTCTATTTGCAGTTTTTTAAGGAACCTCCACACTGTTTTCCATAGTGGCTGTACTAGTTTGCATTCCCACCAACAGTGTAAGAGAGTTCCCTTTTCTCCACATCCTCTCCAGCATTTATTGCTTGTAGATTTTTGGATTACAGCCATTCTAACTGGTGTAAAGTGATACCTCATTGTGGTTTTGATTTGCATTTCTCTGATAATGAGTGATGTTGAACATCTTTTCATGTGTTTGTTAGCCATTTTTATGTCTTCTTTGGAGAAGTGTCTGTTAAGTTCTTTGGCCCACTTTTTGATTGGGTTGTTTATTTTTCTAGAATGGAGCTGCAGGAGTTGCTTGTTTATTTTTGAGATTAATTGTTTGTCCATTGCTTCATTGGCTATTATTTTCTCCCATTCTGAAGGCTGTCTTTTCACCTTGCTTATAGTTTCCTTTGTTGTGCAGAAGCTTTTAATTTTAATTAGGTAGATTAGGATCCTATAGTTTAAATGAAGCTCCCCATTTTTGTCCTATAGGCTGGCAATCCTCTGGATTTAAACTAAATAGTTATTTATTCTAATTAATTTCTAGCTACTCAAATGCACTCTCTGTAGTAGATAATGGAGAAGGAAATGGCAACCCACTCCAGTGTTTTTGCCTGGAGAATCCCAGGGACAGGGGAGCCTGGAGCATTGCCGTCTATGGGGTTGCACAGTCGGACACGACTGAAGCGACTTAGCAGTAATAGATTAGCTAAATGCTACTTCTGCAAAGCCTACATAGAAGATCATCTTTACCTTTAGGATTGTTTACTTTAATTTAGTGATTTATGAATTGAATCTCTATTTTGTTATTACAGTTTAAGTTCAACTTACAGATATTTTTATTTTATTTGTAAATCTAGCATTTTTTCTAAAAAAAATTGCTTCTTTTTACAAATGTATTTGATCTAACAGGTACAAAGAAATCTTACCACTTTTAGAAATTTAAAACATATTTGATTTCTTTCTCAAGTCCTTTAATTTTCCAACTTTAAACACAGCCTCCCTGAATATAAATCACAATCATCAACTTTCCTTCAGTACCATGGTCATTACTTAACGAAGCCAGGAATTGTCCTCTGGCCTATATCTCTGTGATAAATTGACATCCCCCCCTTTTTTTTTTGTTTCTGACAGAGTTATATCAGGGGGTGAACTAATTTGCAACACACCAAATTTGAGAGATTCTCCCTCTTTAATGAGGACATTTAACCAAGCCAAATACCCTTCTCTGGACAGTTCTTTCTTGACGAATTTTAACTTGTGTGTAAACCACATCTAAGTTCTAACTTCTTCACCTAATAGCTTCACTTCTCTGTCAAATAAATCTCCATGACTACTAATTTTTTAATTGTCAGTGATCTGCTTTCACTTGTCTCGGTCTACCTGAAAATAGGTCCCTTGGTTGGGGGGTTAAAGGAGACAGATATCCTTCATCTGTATCACTTAGACTAATTTCACTTCTTACAATTTTTTTCCCCCAAATATTGGTAAGTATTCTATCATCAGCCATGGCAACATTTTCTTCTATCTTACTTCCTAAATATGTATGCTGAGTCAAAGACTAAGTAGGAGAGACAATACCAACCCCCTCCCAATCCAGTCCATTTTGCTGCTCTTGATGTTCTACATTTTCATCCATGGGGCACCGTTATTTGTTTTGAAATAGCCCCCGAGTTCCTTCTGAAACTGTAATGCAACACACACATTTAGATGAACAAGGGGGACAAGTCCAGGCTGTTTTCTCATCTTTACTTTTGCCTCTTAGAAAAGAGTTTTTTTACCTGCTTTTACTTAAAAATTCATGTACACCTTACCTTGCTCTCTGAACCAGATTGCACACTGATATGTGAGTTCGGTTGTTTACAGTTATTTGAGTTTGGGGGAAGCATCTCACAGAAGTAGCTGAGGATTATAGAGTTCTCTTCACAACTTTCCCAGGTGACCATGAATTCAGAACTCAAATGAATTTTGCCATATCTGCAAGCATTTCTTATTATCAGGGTGTACAGCCAGTCATACAAACTACTGTGAGCACAGTCTCTCCATTGAGGCTATCCAATCACATCTTGTGAAAGGATGACTCAAGGCTTGCATTCGGCTCACTCTGGCTATATTGGGGATGCATACGCTGGAATTCATTGGAATCAAGTTTCAGCTGCCATTCAGGAGAACAAAAAGCTTCTGGGCTTATTAGATTTTTACATCTGCTTATGAAAAAAATGGGCAATGTCACTAAAATAATTCTAGCCAATTCATAAATTTTAATAATTCATAATTTTACTTGGGTAACGTATATTAGGTTAAAAAAAAAAAAAAACCTCTGCTGCTGGTCAGAAATCAAGAGAACTGAGCACTGGAGGCTTTTGATTCAATTCTACATAATGGTCCCTGGAGTGTTTTCCCATTTAGGACAATAACCAACTCTGGAGTGTGGATTAGAACCAATTTCTCTCTCTCTCTCATATACACATACATACAAAGAGAAAGATATATATATAGAGAGAGGGCATTGTCTCTGTAGTGAACAGGAAAATGAGAAATACTAGTGAGGGCTCAAGTGAATCAAAGATTTTTAAAGTGTGAGAGGAGAGGAGGCTTTCAAAGGAGACTGTGAGGGCGTGGGGGACTTCTGATTCAAGAGCTACCATGTTAGAGAAGCAGAGCTGGGAAGACAGGTCCCTTGATTCTGTGCACATGGAGAATCAAACCAAGAGCCTTGGTTTGACCTGGAAGGACATCTACTGTGCTGAGTACTTAGGTTGGGTGGTCATTCAATCGTCAGGTATTGAATATTACCTGTAAATCAGAAATAATACTGGACCCAGAGAATTCAGAAAATAAGCAAGGTCTTTGTAGAGGAGGGAAGAGAAAAAAAAGCAGCAGTACTTGAGCCCTATTTGTTTGCTTAATCAGGTCTGACTCTTATGTGACCCCTTGGACCTGTAGCCCACCAGGCACCTCTGTTCATGGGATTTCCCAGGCTATAATACTGGAGTGGGCTGCCATCTCCTTCTCCAAGGGGTCCTCCTGACCCAGAGATTGAACCCACGTCTCCTGCATTGTCAGGCAGATTCTTTACCACTGAGCCACCAGGGAAGCCCATAGATGTATGGACATATATGTAAATATGTGGGTATGTAAATATATGTGGATATATATTTATGCATTGATGCATACATACAAGGGTTTCCCAGGTGGCACTAGTGATAAAGAGCCCACCTGCCAATGCAGGAGACATAAGAGATATGGGTTTAATCCCTGGGTCAGGAAGATCCCCTGGAGGAGGGCAAGGAAACCCACTCCAGTATTTTTGTCTGGAGAATCCCATGAACAGAGAAGCTTGGTGGGCTACAGCCCACAGGGTCGCAAAGTCAGACACAGCTGAAGCAACTTAGCATGCACACATGCAAGTTTATATGCATGTATGTACCTGTATATGTATAAATAGGTATATATGTGATATGTATATATAATTTATATATTACAAATATATATTATATGCATATGTAATTTTACAGATGTGGAAATTGAGATATAAAGAAACTGAATCATTCAGCTCCTAGGCATATCAGTCTCCAGAGTTTGACAGGCTAGTTCTCCTGATTTTATGGCCAGTTATTTTTCTACTTAACCACAGCAGAACCATTATATACATTAAGACACTTCCAGGGTAGTATTTAGCTCTCTTAATCAAATAAGCTAGGCCATATTGAAACTATCTTAAATAATATAATCTGAATTTTTAATTGCTGTGGGGAAAAAAATCGAAAAAGGTTCCACTGAGTGCTTTGGTGGCAATAAGCACCCTCTGAAATATTTTATTCAGTTATTATTTAATTTTGTTGCCTAGATGCACTTTAAATTACTTCACTTTTGGTAACTCAGATCATAATTCATACAAATTACCTTTCAAAATATCCATAATACAGAAAATCCCATTCTCGTAGAGCTGGAATTTCCATTATATTCTGTCTTCTCATCTGAATATTTGCATGCTCAAAACTGGCTTCCTTATGGTCTCTTCTAATTGAACTTGAAAATTATCCTCATCACATTCTTGCTATTCATATTGAAAAGTTTTGATAAAATCAAAATTCATCATTTTTAGCTTGCTAAAAAGTGATGTTTTTATTAGCTAAAAACACCTTTATTAAAGCAACCTTATGCAACCTTTCTTCTAGATTCAGCATCTGACAGAGCTCATTAGTTGAATGCTAAAAATAAAAAACAAATCAGCAATAACTGAAGTGTCTCAGACTTAAGTTCAGTGTTAATTTTTTCTCTTCCTTTCCAAAAGAAAGCAACTCTGAAAAAAGATTCATCTGCAATATAATGTATTTATGAAAATATTTTGTGTCCAATACATTTAGGCATTTCATAATTGTTTGCCATTGTTTTTTTTTAGTTTTAAGTAATGATTTAAAAATAGATAATAATGATTATCTCCAAGATTCCTATGTAAACAGTCTCTATTAATAGGAAGACAAGATTCCCTTGAAGTTGGCATTCTCCATTTAGATAACAGTGGATTTCTACTAACAATTTTTGAAAAGCTATTTTCTTAGCTTAGTTAAGAATAACCTCATGAATTCTGTTTAAGGCTTAGCAGATTTGTTCTTCATTGAAAAGGTATGACTCGTTTAGCCTGGTCTATATTGAATATTATCAAATTCTAAGTTGGTGGAATTTGAATTTTTTTTTAAAAAAGAATATTTTATTCTCCCTTATCATGCAGCTTGGGCTTCCCAGGTGGTGCAGTAGGAAGAATCTGCCTGTCAATGCAGGAGACTCAGGTTAGATCCCTGAGTCAGGAAGATCCTCTGAAGAGGGAATGGCTACCCTCTCCAGTGTTCTTGCTTGGAAACTCCCATGGACAGAACAGCCTGGTAGGCTACAGTCCAGGGTGTTGCTAAGAGTCTGACATGACTGAGCACCTGAGCATACACACACACACAAAACACAGTTTAAATAAGCATTTTTTAAAGTGTGATTTACAGTGTTCTATGATGAAACATGTTTGTGAAATTCTCAACCAGATGTTAAACAGATTTTCAGGACTTCACAAAACCTTTGATATTGAATTAATGTACATTTCGAACCTCTGAAGGAGGATTATATTATGAAGCATTTTATAATGTGTTTGCCTGCAAGTCTTTCACGTGGAGAATGCTTCAGAAATGCTGTGCTTTTCCTAGGGCCTCACCACCATTACCCCCACAGGATTCCTTTGAACTCATATTGGGGTTATTTCTTCTTCCTTTGTCTTATTTCCCAAAGTGTATTCATTAAAATATATATTTCTTCTAAATTGGCACTTTATTGCTGTGTTCCCCATAGAAACCTGTACTCTGAGGCAAGGCAGGAGTTGATGCAGTTTGTTTGGAAAAATGCAGGAACCCTCAGGGGAGGGCAGAGGAGAGAAGTATAGACAACCAGTAAGGAACATGCAATTAAGCCAGTTCCCACAGTGGACAGCTAAAGCTTGATCCTCTCTGGGAAGCCCTGGCAATTTACACATGCCTTAGAATTACCCCAGCTGAAGGACAAGGTTGCTAAAGTATTTATATCCTCACACTAACACTTTTGGTTAAGGCCCTGGGAGTGATGATAATTTGTTCAATTGGAACCGCTTCTGGCCCTTCATGCCTGCAGGCAAAATGGTTCTGATAACCGGAGGGCAACCCTCCAACAAAAATACAAGGTTTGGTCTGCGGAAGTCAAATTGACATGCACTGCAACAGAAGGGGATTCGAGGGGTTAGAGGCTGACGACCCATAGATTCTGCCAAAATCAGGATAAGAGGTGTTAGGCACAAAAGTCAAAAGTTCAACCCTAACACAGCTAATAGTCACCATAGTACATGATACAAGTTAATAATATAGCTCTTTTATTCATTCCTCTGCCAACTTAGGTTATATCCCTTTTATGGTGTATCTTTTTAGCTTGGAATATAGGACCATCCTGTGGTTACTTGCTCAGTCATATCTAACTCTCCACAACTCCGTGGACACAACCCCGTGGACTATAGCTCACCAGGCTCCTCTATCCATGGGGATTCTCCAGGCAAGAATACTGGAGTGAGTTGCTATGCCCTACTCCAGGGAATCTGCCCAACCCAGGGATCAAATCCAGGTTTCCTGCATTGCTGGCAGATTCTTACCATCTGAGCCACCAGGAAAGCCCAAGAATACTGGAGTGGGTAGCCTATCCCTTCTACAGGGGATCTTCCCAACCCCGGAATTGAACTGGGGTCTCCTACATTGTAGGCAGATTCTTTACTAGCTGAGCTACCAGGGAAAACCATCCTACTGGGTACAAAATCTTGGAAAGTAACAGTTTTCAATCCCTAAATATGATTGTTTTCTTTTTCACAGATGAGTACATAGATAGAAAGTATGAGCCTTTTGTTATGAAGAGGACAATACTATTTAGTTTGTTTCACTACAATAATCCTAAGAAGTCTTCAGAAGATAACTAGGTAGTTCTAAATAGGTACTAATAATCACTGTGGAGATGTAGAAAAATGGTATTGCATAAAACAAACTTAAGACTCTTCTTGATGTAAAGCACAGAAAAAAAATTGTACTTTTTTTCCCCCAGGTGATCCTAGAATGAGGCAACAGAAAGGGCAAATGCAAAAAAGAACCATCCTGTCAGTATGACAATATTTCTTCATTGGGTGGTGCCCAAACCACCCTGGCATGGGCACATGATAATATCATTTGCTCTCGTCCCCTTGTGACTAATTAATTGTAAGTGGAAGTGATACATATCACTTCTGGGTGAGAACATTTAAGTCACATGAGAGACCCTACAATATTCTCTATTTTCATCTGGCATGGGAACAAGCAATGCTTGAGATGGTAGCTGGTCCATCAGCATGAGGTTCTGAATGACTATAATGAGCAGAGATTCCTCATTGATCTGAAAGAAAGCAATAGATCTTTGTTCGTTTAAAAACTGCAATTTTATGCTTTTAAGTTTTTTTTATTAAGCATTATGTGCTGCTTACTGACTGATACACCTGAACTGCTTGAATCTATCTCCTATTGTTAATAAATATGTAACCAGAATGATTTGTCTTTTTTATTGCCAAATTCATGGACCATTTTGAAAAATAATGGAGATATTCTTTCCTAAAGATAGGTCACCAATGTCCTAGGAGAATTTTTTAAGCAAAGGAAGTGATTAACTTCAGAGATGAAATATTTGTATTCTGGGCACACAAATTTAACTTCTTTATGTAATGTCGTCATGGTAACTTTAGACAGGTCATTAATTTGTTTTACAACAAGGCTAGGATATTGAGATGGTGATTTCATATTTCTTTCCTCCCATTTCTTTATTTGTTCTTCAATGATTGTCATAATATACAGTAAGTGTTTGAAATACAAAAATAATTTTGTAGGATGGCACCTCTGGACATTTTGTTTTGTAGATGAATCAAAATAAATAAAAACGTCCTGACTTGTAGACAATCACAGTCTGTTAATGAAAGAAACATTTTTTGTCCTACTAGTAATGACTGTACAAGAATAGTAATAATTACTAAGCTAGGTAATTTAAAATATGTGCTTTAAAGTCAGAGAGAACCTGCGCTTTAAAGTCAGAGATTCCAATCCTAATTTCTTATGAATCCTTGAGCAAGTTAACTGAATTCTTTAAGTTTGGATAGCTTCATCTATAAATGCATATAAAGTAACAGTCAGAAGTTCATTGTGAGAATTCACTTAGCAGGGGTGTGTAAGGAACTTAACACAGAATCTGGTAAATAAAACTGATAAAATATAAGGTAGATTTATTTCCATCATGGATTCAGTCTGTTGACTTCAAGAAAAATACACAACATGAAAATTGTGAATTTAATCCATGGTCTTATTTGAGACTATAGCCTGGGAGACAGCCTCTTAGTATTTCTAAGAAACTACTCTGCTGAGGTAGAAAAGAAGCCAATTTATATATAATTTTTAGCTGAAGAATAAATGCAGTCAAGCATACATTTTGTTAAAGATATTGCCAATCACAAAAAACAAATGTCTGAAATTAATGGTTTTAGTGCTTTTCTATGTGTGTGAAGATACAAGAATCTAGAGTCATTTGAAATCCTTCCTGAGAAATAAACAAATTTAACTATCTAAGGGCCCATTTAGCCAAAGAACAGAGTGCCTCTTCCTGTTTTTCCCATCCTGAATTCTCCTCAGGGTGCACAATCAGTGGGCAGCTGCAATGGGTTGTGACTTAACCCTTGTATAACTGGGTAATGAATGACACTTTTCGTTCACGAGCCTTTAATTCTATCTCTTACAGTCTTATTACCATATAATCTATGTCCGTTTGAAACACTCCTGTCCTTTTTAGACAGCTTTACCTATTTAAACTCAAATAGATACAGGGGGGAAAGTCTCTATTTGATAATATTACAGAGGAAGAGGCAACTTGATCCTGGATCATAAACACCCTGGCTGAAGTACCAATTACTGTCTTCCTGGAGGAGAAAATTCCTGGCTCTAGTCCATTAAGGACTTTTATCAATATCACTTGATGAACTTAGTTCAATTTAGTTGTACTAAATTTCAGCTTCTAGCTTATTGAGTTTAATAGTGCTTATTTCTTTCTGAAGGATAAGAGTTTAATCAGAATATCCAAAGCTGAAGAAGCCATGCAGTTCATCATTTATACAGGTTCTACCATGTGGAGACTGCCTTAGGTTCTTAAGTTATCTTCCTTTGAAAACAAATGCGCTGTCTTGAGTCTAAGCATTACAGAACTCAGTAGATGTGATTTCCCTGTTATTTGGGAGCAGGGGATCAACTTGGCAGTGGATGAGAAGAAAGCTGGCCCAGTGTGACAGCTGAAGTGGCAGCTCTCATCAGTTTTCTCTCATTGCTCTCATTGGTGTTGAATTACTGATAATCTGAGTCCTTCGGATCTCTTTTTCTATCATACATTTATTTCTACTACACAAGCTTCCTTAAGGACCAGACATCCAACTATTTCCCTTACTTTCAAAGATCCTTTCGGAGATATGAATATTTTACCTGGTCTTGGTTATCATCTTGCCTCAAAGACAAAACTGATGAAATGGTTCTGGATTTTATTGATCAATTATAATTGTCAACCAATTCATAAATACCTATTGGAGCAAAGAGTTTTGAGACATTCAGACAGAAGATGGGGAGATGAAAGCAGAAAGGGGCTTCCTTAGTGGTCCCATGGTTAAGACTTCATCTTCTAGTGCAGGAGGTACCAGTTCAAACCCTGGTCAGAGAGCTGAGATCCCACAAGCCATGCAGCTAAAGAACCAAAGCATAAAACAGAAACAGTATTGTAAAAAAAAAAAAAATCAATAAAGACTTGAAAAAAAAAGATTGGAAGCTTTAGTCAGATTTGACGCAGGGCAATTAATGCTGTACCCTGCTGATGCTAAACAGCTTGGTATAGGAGTCTAGCTAAAATGGACTCTGGGCATGATTTCTTGCCTGCCTGTCTAGACATGGTCATTTCAGAGTTATGAGCAAAGTCAGACTCTGTCCAGGGCTGGCTTTCTCCAGAGTAGCAAGATTAGGACTGTGAGTGGTGCTAAAAGCACGCATGCCCCTGTTAACCAGCCTCCGGGCATGTTGCTGTTTAGTCGCTAACTCGTGTCCGACTCTTTTGTGACCCCATGGACTGTAGCCCGCCAGGCTCCTCTGTCCGTGGCATTGCCCAGGCAAGAATACTGGAGTGGTTTCCCATTTTCTTCTCCAGGGGATCTTCCTGACTCATTGATGGGACCCCCATCTCCTGCATTACAGGTAGATTCTTTACCACTGAGCCACCAGGGAAGCCTTGGGGCACATTGGGCATAATTGATTCGCTTGGTGTTTTCCCAAAAAGATTTTGACTCCTTCACTCCTTTATGTTTCCAGACAAATTTTTGAATTTGTTTGTCAATACAGATTTTTCTTAATGCCTCGCTATTCTAGAATTCATTCTCCAAATATGAACAACAAAACAAAAAACCCCAAATAAAATACTTTTCTAATGCAAATAGCATACCGTCCTTTCAATCCCCCAGCTTCCCAGGTGGTGCAGTGATAAAGAATTCACCTGCCAATGCAGAAGATGCAAGAGATGCAGGTTGGCTCCCTAGATTGGGAAGATACCCTGGAATAGGAAATGGCAACCTGCTCTGGTATTTTTGCCTGGAAAATTCCATGGGCAGAGGCACCTGGTGGGCTGCAGTCCATTGGGGTGCAAAGAGTTTGACACAACTGAGTGTGTGGCGCGCACACACACACACACACACACACACACACACACACACACACTTTCAATTCTCTATCTTTTGGTGTATTAATCTTGCTTTCAACAAAGAATTCAGAGGTCTGTACATACAATGAAATGTGAAGGAAACTGTACCAGTTTTATTCTAACAAGTTTTCACTTTATCTTCGGGACTAAGTGGTAGGTTTGATTCTGACAGAAATTATTTATTCATCGTGAGAATAAAGACTATCTCCTTCAAAGAACAAATCCTTTCTTCTTTCTAGCTTTCAATTTTTGCAGATCTCAGAAAACAATTCCAATTATTTCTCACCCCTTCTCTTTGAACTGCCCATTTTCTCTAGATGATTTTCTAAGTCTTTGCCTTCACCTCAGCCTCCCTGTTTGGTTTTAGCTTATTAATTGGTCTTGAAGCCTTTTTGAGGATGTGGCTGTCACAGCAGGGACCATAGGGCCCTGTCAGCATCCCCACTGGTTTATGCAAACCCACTTTTCTCTATTTGACGCATCAGGGCTCTTTACACAGTGCACCCTTCAGAGGAAAATGCTTAACTTGACTTGCTGTTGGGCTAATTTTTTTCATGGAAGGCAGGAGATAACACCTGCATGGAAACACTATTTCAGGTGACTAAAGATGCTTTGACATTTTCATTTCCCATCCTCAAGAAGATCCTCCTGCTTGAGCCCCACTGATGAGTTTTTATCATATTTTCTCCAGGTCTGGCAGAGGTTCCCTAAATCTCATAAAATCTGCTCTTGTTGTTACTGCTACATTTTGCTCAGGAAGATGTTTCTGAAGCTGTTCCATCAAAAATATATCTCCCTTGACACTAAAAACATGGGATGGCCTGAGTTCTTGCAGGGAGTCTGCAGTTCCCCTCTAGCAGTGAAAACTAATAAAAAAAATGTTTAATAAAAAAAAAAAGTGAAACCAGCTTTGGTACATTCAACCTGTGGAATGTTGCTCAATACCTCTGTTGATATATGCAACAAACTGGAAGAATTTCCAGAGGAGTAGGCTGAGCAAAGGAAGACAAATGGTTACATGCTGTGTCATCCCATTTATATAGCATTCTTTCTTTAGTTTTATTTGCTTTTTTGGCTGCACCATGTGACTTGTAGGATCTTAGTTCCCTGACCAGGGTTTGAACCCAGGCCCCCAGCAATGAAAGCTCTGAGTCCTAACCACTGGACTGCCGGAGAATTACCCATATGGCATTCTTGAAATGACAAAAGTTACAGAAACAGAGAGCACATGAGTGGATGTTAGCAGTTAAGGAGGAAATGAGGAAAGCAGATGTAGCCACGGGTGGACAGCCAGAGGGATCCCTGTGGTGAGGGAAACGTGACTGTTGTAATGTCAGTGCCCTGGTTGTGGTTTGTGAAGTATGATATGATGGATTTACAATGTTGCGTTAGTTGCAGGTGTACAGCAAAGTGATTCAGTTATGTATTTTAAATATGTATTATTTTCAGACTCTTTTCCATTGTTAGTTCATACAAGATATTGAATACAGTTCCCTGTGCTCTATAGGTTTTCATGAAGGATAATTGGATAAAGGATACAGGGACTTCTCTGTACCATTTCTTACAACTACTTATGAATCTACAATTATCTCAAAATAAGAAGTTTAATTTAAAAAAAAAGAGATTATGCATCATGAGACCAAGAAATGCAATAACGGACAATCTACCTAAGTGTTTATTCTGGTAGGAGACTGTGTTTTGCAAATCTCCACATGAACACACACCCACACCCACAAAAATGGTACTAATTCCTGGGAGAGGATTTTCTTTCTTGAGTTTTGCCATGGATTGCTGACAAACTTCCATTTGACTTTCTATATTCATTGATATGCTCAAAATAAAAGCAAACTTGTTATCCGCCCTTAGATCCAACATGTCTTCTTTCCTGGGAAAGAAGGAAAGTAATAATTCCTTCTTCTATAATAATAATTCTCACTATCTTTTTGTTTAATTAGGTTATACTTTATAATATTGTGTTAGTTTCTGCTGTACAATAAAGTGAATCAGCTTTGTCTATACATATATCCCTTCCCTCTTGAATCTCCCTCCCATCCCCGCCTCCATGCCACCCCTGTAGGTAAAGGCACCTGAAAATTGAGGAAAGAACTATTTATCTTTAGAGGTGTATCCAAACTGTTTGCACTTTGGGAGGCAGAGCATGAAGGCTGTGCTTCACTTCACACTCCTGGCCATCTCAGCCTCTAATCTAGAGCTCTGATTTGCATCCGGGGGCAATTCTCCAGCCCTGTGGGAACGGGAGGAGTGTCTTAAACACACTATGAATCCCACCACATCAGTGCTGGATCAATGTCCCCAATACTCCTGTTGACTCCTGGCTGTCTGCAGACCTGATACAGACTTGATTCTCATGCTGGTCTCTACATCCACAGCTGTTTGGCTGTCACCAAGACCTGTGATGCTTGATGAGACCTCAAGTCCTTTTCAACCCTGGGTGTTCAAGATCTGTTGAGAGAAACTGCTATGCTTTCTTCTCTTGTCCTCAATAGCTCTGCCTTGCCAGTGTTCTGGAAGTTTAAATCCTGGTATCTCAGTAATGACTTCGATTCATCCTGTTTTCTGATCAGAGGTGGCCCGACATGGGTTCCATTCCTGCCATTGCCATATCTTCACATTGTACTATGTGACTTGAGGAAAGTACCTACTTTCCGTAGACTCCAGATTGTCTATTTGTAAGCTGGTTGTCAACCTCATAGCATAGCAGTGAAAATCATACCAGATCACATGTGTGTACGCTGAAGGCAGATGAGAACTATTATATAACATTGGTCTAGAATTTAGAACCGAGCTACCTCTAGGTCACAGCAAACTGAGGATAAGGACCCCAAATCCAGTCCTTTGAGAGCCAAACATGCCACATTTCAGTACCATGTACTGTGGACAGAATACTAGGAGAGAGTTATGTACAGTCATACAGAGTTACATGAATTTCAGCAAAGTGTTCAGGAATCTTATTTTGGTCTCTGCTCCCTAAAAGAGCCCTGCTTCTTCTAAGCTGCTCCTGTGTGTCATGTGCCAGTCTCCTGGTCCTGAAACACAAACACAGGCTCTATATTCTGATGTCTCAGACTCAGCTTGAATCCAGGCTGTCACCCACAGCCTAGATTAAATGGCTAAAGAGGTTAAATGGACTTTCTAGATTAAATGGCTAAAGAGGTTAAATGGACTTTCTAGATTAAATGGCTAAAGAGGTTAAATGGACTTTCCCTAAACCTTCATTTATTCTTTTGGCCTGCCTGCTTGCTCAGTTGTTCAGTCTTGTCCCACTCTTTTCAACCTCATAGAATGTAGCCCGCCAGGTTCCTCTGTCCATGGAATTTTCCTGGCAAGAATACTGGAGCAGGGGGGGAGGGAGGAGGGAGGGGGGTTCCGGAGGGGAAGCATATGTAAACCCATGGTGATATCATGACAATGTATGGCAAAAACAATAAAAAAAAAAAAAAAAAAGAATACTGGAGCAGGTTGCCATTTCCTCCTCCAGGGGATCTTCTTGACCCAGGAATCGAACCCATGTCTCCTGTGTCTCCTGCATTGGCAGGCGGGCTCTTTAGTACTAGAACCTGGGAAGCCTCTTTACTCTTTTGGAGGATGCATATTTTCATGCCTTTCTTTTTTTAAAAGAAGCTGATTTTTCCCCCCAAACTTTAAACAATATGTGTGTTATTTTATATACATTATTTTGACTGCACTGGTCTTTGTTGTTGTCCACAGGCCTTCTCTAGTTACAGTGCACCAGCTTCTCATTGCAGTGGCTTCTCTTGTTGCAGAGCACAAGCTCTAGGCACTGGGGCTTCTGGAGTTGCTGCACTCGGGCTCACTAGCTGTGGCACATGGGCTTAGTTGTTCGGAGGCAAGTGAAATCTTCCCAGACCAGGGATTGAACCCAAGTCCCCTGCATTGGCAGGCAGACTCTCATCCACTATACCACCAGGGAAGTCCTATACATTTCTTAATGTTTGTTTCCCCAATTAAATGTGTATAATATATATATTGAGCTCAATAACTGGCAGAAATAAAGATTCTAAATTAATGCTAATTGTCTTATGTTTTTAAAAAATTGGTAAACAAAGATATGATACCTAATATGGTTTTCTTTTTCTTTATCTCAGGGTTGGAAAGATGAGTAGGAGAGTAGGTTGTCATCTATCTAGGCTAGAATATAATTTCAGGCTTCCCTGCTTTTTCACATTCTGCTGCCCACGCTGTTTTTATTGCTTGGAATCAACTGCTTCTATCCCATCCTGGCTAATTCCAAATCCCTTTATAATACCTCAGTGAGTCATACTCTCCGCCAGGAAACCTTCCCAGATCCCTTGCCTCTGAAGAGATCTACATAGGCTTCCTGTGTGTTTCCTCATTCATTGGCCCCTCTATTTCCTTAGAAGGATAAACTTACTATCTGCCCATCATATTTCATTGCACTGTCTTTCCAACATGCAGGTAATAGACCATAGTCAGTCAGTTCAGTCACTCAGTTGTGTCCGACCCTTTGCGACCCCCATGGACTGCAGTTCACCAAGCTTCGCTGTCCATCACCAACTCCCAGAGCCTACTCAAACTCATATCCATAGAGTTAGTGATGCCATCCAACCATCTCATCCTCTGTCGTCCCCTTCTCCTCCTGCCCTCAACCTTTCCCAGCATTAGGGTCTTTTCCAATGAGTCAGTTCTTTGCATCAGGTGGTCAAAGTATTGGAGCTTCAGTTTGAGCATCAGTCCTTCCAAAGAATATTCATGACTGATCTTCAGGATTGACTGGGTGGATCTCCTTGCAGTCCAAGGGACTCTCAAGAGTCTTCTCCAACACCACAGTTTAAAAGCATCAATTCTTCAGCAGTCAGCTTTCTTTGTAGTCAACTCTCACATCCATATGTGACTACTGGAAAAACCATAGCTTTGACTAGACAGACCTTTGTTGGCAAAGTAATGTCTCTGCTTTTTAATATGCTGTCTAGGTTGGTCATAGTTTTTCTTCCAAGGAGTAAGTGTCTTTTAATTTCATGGCTGCAGTCACCATCTGCAGTGATTTTGGAGCTCAAGAAAATAAAGTCTCTCACTTTCCATTTTTTCCCCATCTATTTGCCATAAAGTGATGGGGCCAGATGCCATAATCCTAGTTTTCTGAATGTTGAGCTTTAAGCCAACTTTTTCACTCCCCTCTTTCACTTTCATCAAGAGGCTGTTTAGTTCTTCACTTTCTGTCATAAGGGTGGTATCATCTCCATATCTGAGGTTATTGATATTTCTCCTGGCAATCTTGATTCCAGCTTGTGCTTCATCCAGCCTGGCATTTGGCATGATGCACTCTGCATATAAGTTAAATAAGCAGGGTGACAATATATAGCCTTGACATACTCCTTTTCTGATTTGGAAACAGTCTGTTGTTCCATGTCCAGTTCTAACTGTTGCTTCTTGACCTGCATATAGATTTCTCAGGAGGCAGGTCAGGTAGTTCCCATATCTTAGACCATAACAGGCACACAATAAATGGGTCTTGTCACAAACAACCACTAAAATACTAATGTCAAAAGAGTTTCTTGCCTTGTAGCAGTTCCCCCAGCTGGACACACATTTAAGATCTATTTTGTTATTTGTATATAAATGTCAAACTGAAGGGGAGGGTGTTCCAAAGAGTGAAGAGTGATCTTGCCTCATGGACTTTCAGTGTAATTGATTGGATAGAAACAGCCAATCATTCAGTAAGAAGAGGTTGGGGACTGAAAGCATTTAAGAGAGCTGGTTAGAGCAAGGATGATACACCGGAAACAGAGAAAAGTCAAACAAACCCTGTGAGAGAGAAACTCCAGGCTGTTGGGGATGGTCAGTCGATCAGATTTAGTGCCGGCCACCGTAAGGAAATCACATCTTTTAGCAGGATGGAAGGTCAGCTAAGAAGTAATGGCCAGTTTATAAGCCATATATATCTCATTGTCACCTAGCCCTTGGGTTGGGTAAATCACCAAGGTCTTGGCTATATTTTACGTAACTAAGGAAACATTAAATTCTGGAACTTGAAAGAGTCATTCATTTACAGTGAGCCTCAATTTGGACATGTACTGTCTCTGGTTTTTTAAATTATTTTATTATTGTCTTTATTTTTTAATTAGGGTATAATTCTCACTTATAGCTGTCATAGCTGTCATAAGCAAAATATGTTTAATATATTTGTGTTATGGAAATTCAATCCTAGCCCTACAGAGACTTGACAGTCAGGTGGAATTGAAGTGAATTTTATTGGTTGTCCAAAAAGTTCATTTGGTTTTAAGTACAAATAAAAGACACGTTTTTCATTTTTTACCAAGAACTTTATTGAACAATATAGTCACTGAGTGTATGAACAAAATTTTTGGCCAATGTAATAGAATCTGTTTGCTTTCTTCTTTCTCTTGTTCTTACTGGAATTCAGATATTCTTTCCCAGAAGAATTCTCAGAAGTTTGGTGTCTAAATCATGGTTTGTATGTGTCCTGTTTTTTTTTTTTTAATTTTATTGTCAACAATAAAGCTATATTTATTGCTTTCCTAATAGAAACTAAACTCCTTCATTGGTTTAGAATATCTTTATAATATACCCATGGCGGATTCATGTCAATGTATGGAAAAACCAACATGATAATGTAAAGAAAAAATAAATAAATAAATAAAATAAAAATAAAAAATAAAATATTTGTTGGTACATCAGAAAAACAAAAAAAGCAGAAGAACTGAGTACACATTTTCCAAAGAAGATATGGGCTTCCCTAGTGGCTCTCACTGTAAAGAATCTGCCTGCAATGCAGAATACCCAGGTTCAATCCTGAGTTGGAAAGATCCCCTGGAGAAAGGAATGGCCACCAACTACAGTATTCTTGCTTGGAGAATTCCATGGACAAAGAAGGTATACAAGTGGCTGAGATGGTCAACGTCACTAATTATCAGGGAAATGTAAATCAACACCACAAAGAAATAACATGTCACACCTGTTAGGATGGCTAGCATCAAGAAGACAAGAAGTAACAAGTGTTGGTGAGGATGTGAAGAAAAGGAAACCTCTGTGCACTGGTGGGAATTTAAATTTGTAGTCACTATGGAAAACAGTATGATGAGTCCTTAGAATTATCTTATGATCCAGCAATCCCACTTCTGGTATATACTTGAAGGAAATGAAATCAGGATCTCAAAGAGATACCTGTACTCTGATGTTCCTTGTAGTATTATTCACAATAATCAAGATATGCAAACAACCTACATTGCCCACTTATGGATGAATGAATAAAAGTTGTGAGATATATATATATTTTAAAATTTTAGCCATGGAAAAGAAGAAAATTCTGCCATTTGTGACAACATGGTTAGATCTTGAAGGTATGTAAGTGAGATGTCATACAGAGAAAGACAAATATGACATAATATCACTTATATGTAGAATCTAAAAAAGCCAAATTCATAGAAACAGTAGAATCGTGGTTGCAAGGGGCTGAAAGGTGGGGGAAGTAGGGAGATGTTGGTCAAAGGACAAAATTAATCCAGTTATTATTATATAAGATGAATTAGTTCTGGGGATCTAATATACAGCATGGTGATTAGAGTTAACAGTACTGGATTATATACTTGAAAGTTGCTGAGAGACTAGAATTTAAATATTCTCACCACAAAAAGAATTGGTAAATATGAAAGG
Source organism: Antilocapra americana (assembly GCA_007570785.1). Taxonomy (NCBI): domain Eukaryota; kingdom Metazoa; phylum Chordata; class Mammalia; order Artiodactyla; family Antilocapridae; genus Antilocapra; species Antilocapra americana. The sequence continues at coordinate 58,731,535 of ML662442.1, forward strand.
TGATGGAGGTATTAACCAACCGAACTGTAGTAATCATTTCACAATATGTTAGTGTATCAGTTCAGCACATTGTACTTGTTAAACTTATACAATGTTATATGTTGGTTTTATCTTAATAAAACTGGAATATATAAAAAAAGATTTTTGAGGTATGGATATTTAAAATTGAGAAAGTACATGGGGATTAAAATATGGTGGCATGTTGGGACATTTGAACACTTGGAGACCTTACTGTTTTATAGTCTTAATTAGTTGGCATATGAAAGAAGAAGATAAGACTCTGAAAACAACAAGCATAAATGGTGCCTTCTGTGCCTCTACTGTTAATGTGTTTGATTGTTTCCTATGGGATATATATCATCTTAGTAACAGAAAGTGGGGTGATGGATTTGAATTAGGAAGGCAGAATTATGTTTATAAGCATGGTTTGATTAAAACACTATTTCCTTTTGGAATAATGTAAGATAGTCTTGGAATTGTTTCCATAGCTTATTTAATTTTCAGTTTTAAAGAGATTATTTATTGAATTTTTACTATGTGCCCAGAACTCTTTAGAAATTTAAAAACAAAACAAGACTCCTACCATCTAAGAATTTATGGTAGAGACCATGTGATGTGTGTTGTGGTTCTTGCTCCAGTGGAGATATGTGTAGGCAAGACCTCTGAGTTAGGAAGCCCACCTCTTACTGGGGACCAAATGAAAGTCATCATAGAGAGGTGGCTCTCTGCTGTGCTGTCATTAGTTCTAATTATAAGAACATTTCCCTAGGAATTCTCTGGTCCAGTGGCTATGACTCTGCACTCCCAATTCAGGGGGATTCGGGTTCAATTCCTTGTTAGGGAACTAAGATCCTGCATCCTGCAGCTAAGAGTTCACAAGCCACTAAAGATCCTATATGCCCACCTAAGACCTGGTGAAGCCAAATAAAGAAATATATTTAAAAAAATTTTTTTAAAGAACATTTCCCTAATCAATCATCTGTTTACTTACAAATTACACAAACATTTATAGGGTGCTTGCTATAATCTGGGCCAGGCTCTGGAGACTCAGAGAGGATTAAAGCACATTCCATGCCTGCAAGGAAGTTGTAATCAAGTTCAGCAAAGGACAACACCAGGTCACTGCAGTTCAGGATGTGCTGGGTGATATGGGAGGAGCTAGAGGGTAGCCATTACATCCCTGTTGGGAGGGGAGACTTTTCAGGGAGAGATGACATCTGAGCTTAGTCTGGAAGAAAGCTCTAGCATTAGGCAAAGAGGGATGAAAGTGACATTTCAGACAAAGGGAACAACTTTATATACAAAGTCCCATAGGCAAAGGAAAGCAGAGCATATTGGGAGGAATGTACAAAATATATACTGGAAAGAGAACACAATAAATGGATAAGATTGGAAATATTAGCCTGACTTTATTCCCAAGGCCAAAAGTAACAAATCTGATTATGCCATTTTCTTGCTTAAAATTCTTTCATTGCTTCCTATTGCCTATTCTTCAGTTGAAGTGTTTGGGAATATATGTGTGCCTGTGTATCTGTCTGTCTTTGTGTGTTAGTCTTGTGTATTTTTTTTTCCTGTACTGTGTGATACTATGATATTTTGGGAGTCTTGTGGACCCCAGAAGGGATTGCCCCTCTAGGAGTTAACTCCTAGAGAAGACAAACAAAAAGCACTCCTTTGTTATGAAACCAACCAACCCAGAGCCTATACCCCAAACATCCCCTTTACCAAGCACTCAAATACCGAGCCAACATTCTCCCTGCCCTGTATCATCGCAGGTTCAAGTACCAGACAACAAAGAACCACCTCCATAGCCCAGAGCTCACCAAAATAATCCAAGTGGGCCAATCATAAGCTAACTTAGTGTACTTTCCCTGCCTTGCCTGTTTCTTCCTGCTAAGCTCCCCATAATGTCTCTGGCCTGCTTACCCACTTTGTCTCCTGCCAACCCTGGTGCTTCCTGTGTGACCCTGCAAGGTTTGTCTCCTTATCTGTTGACCTCACAATACCTCACTAAAACAAATCTTGGGTACATTTTTGTACCATATGCGGGGCTATGGAAGAGGACTGACATAGTTAGATGTGTACTATGGGGTGACTTGTCTGGCATCATTGTGCAGAACAGATTACAGTGGAGTGAAAGGAGTCAGGAAAAGCAGCTAGGAGGCCGCTGTAGGAATGCGGATGACAGCTGGCGATGCTTGAGCAGAGGCAGTAGCCGTGCAGGTCAGGGCAAGCACTGGAGGATGGATTCTTTGAAAAGAGACAGGACCAAGGGAATGCTGACTTGACTGGGTGCCACAGTAGGAGGCAAGGAAGACTTAAAGATAGGTGGTTTCTTTTTGGACACCTGCATGGCTGCAGTGCTATTTATTGAATTAGACACTTCACGAGGAGCAGATCTGGGAATAGGAGTGGAAAGATGACACTCTCAGTTTTAGATCTATTGAGATGAATGGCTGTGGAGATGACCAAGTAGGGAATTGGATCAATGGGTCTAGAACTTAGGAGACAAATCTAGTGTAGAATTAGGGCTTTATCACCATCAGCATAAAGAAAAAGGCTCAAACTGTGGGAATAAATGAAGTCACCAGAGTGATGGAGAGGCAGGGACATAAATTTAAGAGCAGTGAGATTTGAGGGAAGGACAAACACGTGGCCTCCAAGAGGGCCTGCAAGGAAACGCTGGAGAAGGTAGGAAGCCAACCAGAAAGGATTCTGAAAGAGGAAAGGGGCTATCAGTCTCAGTGGTGCTGGGCAGGGCCAGGAAGGTCAAAAGACACCCAAAAGTGAGGTTAAGAGTCAGGTCACATGTTGGAGAAGCTGCATGTGATTGATGGTAATGGCAAGGCCTTCACACACAGACTCCTGATTTCAGGGCATGAGAGAGTGGTGAGGGTGTTTTAAATCTTCAGTTCTATTGATTCCTTTAGGTCACACCAACTGTTGCTCCCATTAAGGATGAAAACCACTGGTTTTGTGCACATCCAGCCTTTCCTTAAAATCAGCAGAAACGGTGAGGCCAGAGAGGTGATGAAAGTGGATTTATGAAGAGGGCATCCATGGGCTCTCTGATCCTACAAGTGTAAACACATCACACCTCCTGTCATGCCTCCTGTGAGTCGGGCTCGCCCTCCTGGTTCCCTAGTGCTCAGAGGCTGCATGCCAGGGGGTTAGTTGGGGGACTGTCCTGCCGAAGATCTTTCATAACCCGGTTTGCTTTATTTATTTATTTGTCTTTCCAGGCAAATGAACTTGACTTTTCTAAAGACTTCACAAAATTGCTAATTTGGCAAAAGAGTGGATTGTGAGAAAAGGGCTAATGGATCAGGATGGGAGATCGCCATGTCTGGCACTCAGTTAGGACTTAGCAAAGGTTTGTGTGTTCAAGGAGTGAGTGAGTGAGTGAATGAATGAAATTGTATTACAGAGCGCCGGCATGTTTCACTGCATGAAGGGGATAGGAGCCTCATGGTTGCCTTTTCCTGCTCCTCCCCTTCCCCTCTACCCTCTTCCATAATGCAAGCTCTCTGGGCAATTTTAGTCACCTTTTCCTCCACTAAAAATCTTTCATATTAAAGAGAAGTTGGTTCAAAAATCAGTATTTTCCTTTATGAGGAGGAATGATGAGGGTTGGCTCTACATGGATATTCTCTCTTTTCTTCTTCTTCTTTTTATCCCCTTTTAGCTAGATTATAGTGATAGGGAGGGAAAATATCCCACCAAATGGCAATGGCAATGGTATGCAATAAGAACAGAAAGGGAGTAGCACAAAGTGGAAGAAGGAAAAAATACCTTAGAAGATCTTAGAGCAATGGATTTAAATAATTGTGCAGATGTAGGAAGGATTTATCAATACAAACCTTTTGTTTCTCAGAATAGGCAAATCACAGAGATATAAAGTAGATCAGTGGTTGCCGGGTGCTAGGCTGAGAATGGGATCAGTACAGGTTTCTTTTGGGGGTGGTGAAAATGTTCTGGAATGGTTTCCTTTGCAAATGTATTATAAATCACTAAACTGTCTAATTTGTAATCAATCTTGATTTCTACTAGAACACGTAAGTGGACAATTAATTTTGCTTAAGGGATGAAGAAAGAGGGGAAGATCAGGGAAAATCAGGGGCAAGGGACATTAAGTTTTTCCTTGAAGGATATATTGTAGTCTATCATACTCATGCTCCATGAAAATTGGCTATTTTGCTCACCTTCATAGCTCAAACAGTATCTGGCACAAAGAGAAAAGGGAAATAGCTTTCTAAGCAAAAGAAGCACGTTAACAGAGAAAAGAGAAATGAGAGAGATTAACATATATTTAGTTGAGGTCACTCTAGCGGTTATAACCAATAAACCCAAAGGGTTTAGTGATGTTGCACACAATAAGCTTATATCTTACTCATGTAAATAAGCCCAATGTGGATGGTTCCGGTTAGCTGGTGGTTTTCTTTCACATGGTAATTCAGGGACCCAGACTTCTCACATCTCGGGGCTGTAGTATCACTGAGGACCTTGGAATGTTCTGCATCCAGCTGAAGGATGGGAAAAACAAGATGGCGGAAGCACACTGCCTTATCTCCGTTACCATTTTACTTCCTTGAGCACAAATGACGCACAGCCCTAGCTCTCACATCCAAGTGGTGAGAACTACTCATATTTCTCCACCTAGAAACAAGGGCAGCCTGGAATTGTAATCTTTGGTTAGGCAGCCACCTCCCAGAAACCACTCTATAACTTAGAAGTGGGTTAGTCGCTCAGTCCAACTCTTTGTGAACCCATGGACTGTAGCCAGCCAGGCTCCTCTGTCCATGGAATTCTCCAGGCAAGATTACTGGAGTTGGTAGCCATTCCATTCTCCAAAGTATCTTTCCAACCAAGGATCCAACTTGGGTCTCCTGTGTTGCAGACAGATTCTTTACCATCTGAGCCACCAGGGAAACCCTTATAACATGGATGTGGTGGGCAAAATGTTGGAGAGTTAGCTCTCTCTGCCATAGGAATAATAAGTTCATGAGGCAAAAAGGTAGGAGGTAAGAGTGGGAAGGTAAGAACCCTGGGGCCACATTGTGTTTGTTTGTAGGAGCTTACACGCAAGAGAAAGCCCAGAGGTGACGTGAAATACTTTTCTTGGAAAGAACCAACTTTAGCTGTAGGAAGCTTATGGTATGGAGAAGAAATTAAAAGTAAGACCCAATGTGCCAAAGCTCTGAATTCATGTTTCTGTCATCACACTGAGTGTTTCTGTTTCTCTCCAAAACCTCTTTAAATGATGAGGACCTCAGGGGGATCTCTCAGATGGAAACAGTGTCCTCTTCTGCTTTAGTAGCAATCTGACCTAGTTGAAATTTCCTTTGTTTTGGTCTAAAGTTCTCCGTTTTTGTATAGCAGAAAGTCAGAATGTATGTGTACTGTTACCAAGACTGCTGATTAAGACCCCTCAGCTGTACTTTTTTGCAGGTGGTGAAAATTATGTGAGCTAAAACATTTCAGTTGACATAAATAAAATGTTCACCAACAGTGAGGCTGTGTTCCATAAAGAATTAGAACTACTGGAGGCTGGTACTGCCCCAGGATTTGTAATTAACACAGTTTGTGAAAGACTACATTTTAAATTCAAGTTTTAGAAAAATCTTCAAGCACCATCTTGGCACAAGCTCCCCCAATGTTTAGGAGTTTTGAAAAGCAGCTCATGCTCTTTTTCCTTCCAGACAATGCTTTGAATATTTAATTAACTTTTGAGCAAACTGGTCTACATTTGCAAAGGACTAAGTGATTGGCTCTATGAAGGACCTTCATTTTTTAAAAACTGTAAATCTAAAAGATGTTTATTAGTTTAGCAGCTCCTAATTTGCATCCACTATGATCTTTAAAAGCCATTCATCCACCTTCCCAGATATGTTCTGAGTAGGAAACTCTACCATGTGGACATGAAAGCATCAAAGTGTTGGGGAGAGTGGGGTGGGATCTGAATGGAGCTTTTTCTTCACCTCTTTCTTCCTCCCTCCTCCACTACACTACCTTGGGTGTGCACACAAGTAACAAAAGAGGTAGGGTTTTCTTAGGGATCCCGAGACCATCAAATTTTGTCAAGGCCAGATTCTTGATACCCTGATTCCAATAAATCCAGTGTATGAAATGCTGGAACACAAGCTACTTCTCATGTTCTTGGCTTCATCTGTGTATACATCAGTCTTAGTTCTCTCCTTCCCCTCCATCAAGCCCACTATCAAATCAGTAGGAATCTCACCTCAAGACTATATGGTTCAAACAGGAGCAGCTGCTTTGGAAACCCCAGTGGTAGTGTACAGTAGAAACTAACAAGAGCATTGTAAAGCAACTCTCCTCCAGAGGAAACTACGTATGTAAAAATGATTTGCAAATGTAATCTATTGTCATTATGTAGTCCAGCTTCTGCTAATACATGAAACTTCTCCATAAAAACCAAGCAAACTCTAGTGATGATTATATCTGTTTGCCACCCCTTGGACCTTCTGCTGACTCTAGGCAGATGCCCTCATCCACTAGTTTATTTCCTGAGACCCAGGCTCTTTGGTGAGCCTTCTCCTCCCTGCCTCTCTTTCCTGCCCCAGAGAAGCCATGATCCCTCCTCCAGGGTGGTATTTCCTCCTTCTCCCTCTAGGACCTCATTTCATCAGTCATTAATCTCTTTTCTGACTTATAACTTTACATTTGCAGTCTGTTTTTCATACATGGATAAAACAATCAAGCCCTTTGTACTTTCTAATGTTTTCTTGGCACTCATGGTTTAGCTATTCTTGAGTCTTTCCTGTCTTCTTCCCTTCTTTTTCCTCCCTTTCTGTACAGACTTATTTTATACTTGTTTTCCTCACTTCTCTTCCTCGACCGCCCCCACTTGGAACCTGGGTGACTTCCAACCCTTCCATTGTCACTGGTTCTCTCACTCAGCTCTAAAGACCCTGGCTTTTTTCTCTTCTAGCCTTTAACATAGCACCTCCTGGGATCTATCCAAGACTTTTCCTTCTAGGGCAACTTTGTATCTTTTAATAATTGCTTTTGTTTTTTGAGCTTCAATCAGCACTTTTACATAAGTGGATCTAGTAGGAAGAAACTCATCTCATGATCCACTTAGCCATCCTGTCACAAAAGTGCCCCAACTCAAAAAGCAGTAATTCAGGCTGCAATTGATGAATAATTTTATGGGAAGAATTGTACAATGCATAATATAATGTAAGAACCACTTGCTTAGATGCCCAAGGAAGGGGCTAGTGTTCTAGATTTCTCAACTTTTATTACATGAAAATCAAAAGTTTGGACTAGACAATATCTAAGTTTCTTTTACTTCACAAAGCTAATGATTTGTGTAGAGTATTTTTAGAAAAATATTTTATTGCCCCAGTGTCTTTACTTCTATCTCAGGGGAAAAAAGCTAGTCACCTAGAAAAAGAGATTATTTTACTTTAAGGTTCTTTTATCATAATATTTCTTCATAACAGTATCCAAGGAAATTAACACCTTGGCATTATTTTTTGCTAAGTTAAGGAAGAGGAGAAGTTTTAATTTATAGTGTGAAAAGAGTTGACTTGCCATTACCTAGGATTCACACTTAAGAGTTGGGGCTACCATAGTAAGAGCTAGAGTTAATTGTTTTTTAAAAATCACTTCCAGTATCCCAGATACCTAGATGTAGAAAATGCTCAAAATGAAGTTTAAATTCACTTCTTCAGGGAGAAATTGTTGCATTTGGGGTGTCACAAGTCATTGAAAAATGTACTTATTATGAAATGCTAAAGCCTTCAGTCAAAGAGGAGAAGGAAATGGCAACTCACTCCAGTACTTTTGCCTGGAAAATCCCATGGACACAGAAGCCTGGTAGGCTACAGTCCATGGAGTCACAGAGGTAGACATGACTGAACGATTTCACTTCACTTCATTCAAAGAATTGCACAATCAGACAAGTTAAATGTTAAAAGAAAACTTCTTTTCTTTTTTAATAGTGTCTTAATAGAACTTTTAAATGTAGGGCTGACCTGAGACCATTTCCCCTGTCACCTTAATTCTCACCCACAAGCGCAGTGATGAGCAGGCATTCACAGAAGTAACACCATCTTTGCTCAGACTTTTTGCCTTGACCCACACCAGCCTCTTATGTTTTTTCCTCTGTCAAGACTGAGTGAAGGATGTATTCTGAGGCTTTATGAGATCAACTAGAGGGCAAAGATATATTGTAGGGTGAGTTTTAAAAGAAGTAATTTAATTTAAAAAAGAAAACTTCTCATATAGTTAAGTGTACCATTACATATTTTAAAATAACAAGCTAACTGTCTGTTACATTATGTTCTGCAACATAAGAGGCAGATCTATACAAATACTGCTATTCAGTAAACCTTAAAAAAATTTAATTCCCTTTCATGAAAATTGCAATCAGATTTTTATTATTTATTTTATTTTTTTTTTCCATTTCTGTGCATTTTATTTTTTTTCCTCTTTCTTTCTTTTTTTTTTTTTTTATTGTTTTTGCCATACATTGTCATGATATCACCATGGGTTTACATATGCTTCCCCTCCGGACCCTCCCTCCCTCTTCCCCCCACCCCCCCCGGGAAATCTCGCTGCACCAGCCCCGAGCATCAGTCCTGGGCTGGCGATTGATTAGACACATGACAATTAACATGCTTCAATGCCCTTCTCCCATCTCATCCCACCCTTACCCTCATCCACAAAGTCCACAAGTCTATTCTATACATCTGCGTTCCTTTTGTTGTCTCCCATGTTGGGTTCTCATTACTGTCTTTCTAAATTCCATATATATGCGTTAATATACTGTATTGTTGTTTTTGCTTCTGGCTTACTTCACTCTGGATAATGGGCTCCAGTTTCGTCCATCTGAGTAGAATTGCTTCAAATGAATTTTTTTTTAATGCTGAGTAATATTCCATTGTGTATATATACCACAGCTTTCTTATCCATTCGTCAGTTGATGGGCATCTAGGTTGCTTCCATGTCCTGGCTATTGTAAACAATGCAGCGATGAACATTGGGGTGCACGTGGCTCTTTCAATTCTGGTTTCCTCGGTGTATATGCCCAGCAGTGGGATTGCCGGGTCATATGGCAGGTCTATTTGCAGCTTTTTAAGGAACCTCCACACTGTTTTCCATAGTGGCTGTACTAGTTTGCATTCCCACCAACAGTGTAAGAGGGTTCCCTTTTCTCCACATCCTCTCCAGCATTTATTGCTTGTAGACTTTTGGATGGCAGCCATTCTGACTGGTGTAAAGTGGTACCTCATTGTGGTTTTGATTTGCATTTCTCTGATAATGAGTGATGTTGAGCATCTTTTCATGTGTTTGTTAGCCATTTTTATATCTTCTTTGGAGAAATGTCTGTTAAGTTCTTTGGCCCACTTTTTATTATTTAAAAGACACTAATGGGTAATTCAAAATGCATGCATGCATGCATGCTCAGTTGTGTCCGACTTTTTGCAACCCCATGGACTATAGCCCTCAAAGCTCCTCTGTCCATGGGATTTTCCAGGCAAGAATACTGGAATGGGTTGCCATTTCCTTCTCCAGGAGATCTTCCTGACCTGGGGATTGAACCTGGGTCTCCTACTTGCAGGCAGATTCTTTACCAACTGAGTTCATCATAAAAAGTGTTTAATTGTGGCCTCTCCATTAGCATGCATTTCTTTTGAAGGCAACTGTAAAAATCTTAGAAGAAAACATATAGGATAACCTCCTTGACATTGGTCTTGGAAATTTTTTGGATTTGTCACCAAAACAAAGGCAATAAATGAAAAAATAAACATGTTCAGCAACATCAAATTAAAAAGCTTCTGCACAGCAAAGGAGAAGTCCTTCCTGACAACCTGATGTGTTGGCTGAGATATGAAGCATGAGTGAGAGCTGATAAGTGAGCAGGAAAGAGCATATACAAAGGCCCTGGAGTGAGAAGGGATGTGGTTCTTGAAGCATTGAGGAAGAGCCAAAATGTTCAGCATGGCTTGGAGGCAAATACTGATAAAGAAAGGAAATTGATGGATATGAATAGGAGCCTAGAGAGGTACATAGGGACCACATGAGGCAAAGCTTTGTACTTGTATATAGGATTTTGGTCTTTAACAACAAAGACCAAAGTAGGGGACAAAAGAGACATTATCAGATTTGCACTTTGAAAAGATCACTTTGGGTATCCATGTGAAATCTGAATTTTTCCTTTCTTATACAAGGAAGCTTCCTGTTCATCTTCCCAAGTTGCCCTAATTTCTGTTTTTCAAAATAAAATAAAAAGGTTTTTTAAAGCATTAAGAAAAAATCCTCCTCCTTCCAATGATTATACACTATTTTCCTTCATTCTTTTCTTTATCTTCTATATTAAGAATGTTTTCTCATTTCCTGTATATCTCCCGAAACACAAAACTTGCATTTTATTTTAATTTTCCTAATTTCATCATCCACTTCTTAAAAAATCATCTGCTTCTATAATTACATCATCTATTTTTTTTTTCTATCAGCATATAGTGAAAATTAGACTGACTTGAGTTTAGCCAACAGAAGGCCTAAGAAAAATTCGTAAGTAAGCCTAATTGTGTATGTACCACTCTTCCTCTTCCCTGGTGGCATTTTTTCTCCCATTCATGCCTCTCTGCCTTATCTGAATGCCTCCCTAAATCTGCGTTTGCCCTGTTTTTACATCAGCTACTTGCCTTCCATATCATGCACAGTCATAGCTATTGTCAATGACTGGAGGATGTTGAGATAACACTTCATAATGACTCTACACCCTGCTATTCAAACTGACAGGACAGTTAAAGATTTAGCAGAAGCTTATTAATTTGTTTTTGGAAAAATTTATAAATAAATGGCCCAAGCCCTGGAGAAAAGGGAAACAACATATATGTTTTGGTCCTGACTCCTTTAGAGCTATGTGATCCCAGGTAAGTCACTTTAACTCAATGACTCTGTTTCCTCATTTGCTAAACTCTAAAGAGTTTGGTTTTTTTTTGTTGTTGTTGGATCTTAGTTCCCTGAACCTATGACCCCTGCAATGGAAGCTCAGAGTCTTAACCACTGGACTCCCAGGGAAGTCTTGCTCGTTTGCTGAACTCCTGATCCCTTCTCAAGTATGGAATAACTTCTGTGCTTGTATAATTCTGTTTTGTTGGCTGATTAAATCTCTTCCTAAAGATCTCTTCCATAGAATTATTAAAGTTCAGTGACTAATGCATCTGTAACAGCAGAGTTACCAGTGAGAAGGCATAGTTATAGAATGGAGACATTTGGAAAAGGTCCTAGTAAACTAACCTAGAGAATGCTTATTTTGGATTAAAACCAAGGAGATGCTGGATTTGTACATCTAAAACCATTATTCTGAGTCTGTTAATTTAAAAGCAGCCATTCTTGTTATCCCTTCAGGATCACATGTTTTAAGTGTTTATTTTTACTATGTCTTATCTTCGCTGTTGTATTTTTATTCTTTGGCTTCAAGGATGCCCTTCATTGAGAGGTGTGAAGATACAAATACTCCTATTTGGGAACACGAAGTGTTTTCAGTAAAAATAGTTTCTCTTGATAAAAATAATGTATAAAAATGTAAAAGCCTAACAGCCTGTGGCCCCTTTAACAAACTGTGCCTGACAATCTTTTGTGCTGGGAGATGAATGTGAGAGGGGTCGTTGTAGGAGTAGAGGGGTCATGCACCGGGACATTGGAAGGTCAGCCTCCGTTGAAGGTCGAGGGCCTACTGAAGGGAAACATCAGTTAAGAGTCCCACACAAGAATACAACCAGAGTTTTTCTAAATCAGCTCTATGCTTGTAGCACACAGAGGGAATTTTCTCAACTTACCTTAAGTAATGAAAAGGTTTAACAGAGGGCTGTAGATGGGGCAGAAGTCGAGAGAGATTCTTCAGAGTCATCCAGGCATATAATCACAGCCCAGCCCCATAGGAACAGGAACCCAGTCCACAGGGTCCTGGGAACACAGGCCTAGGTCATGAATTCTGATAGTTTGGCTCTATAGTTCATATCTACTTTTTTAATTGCCTGCTACTAATAGCTTTTACCTCTTCTTTCTTTTTGTATAATATCTGCTTATTTATTATTTCTGCTTTCCCGTATCTCCGCTTTGCACATGAACCACCATGGCTTTTATAAACTCTATACCTTTCATATCCTGTTTCTGCTGATAAAATCCTCATTCTCAACTCATTTTTTCCTACTAAAATTCCAAAGAGAATTTATTTGTCCTTTATTGAGCCCATCTTTGCATGAAATGTTCCCTTGGTATCTCTAATTTTCTTGAGGAGATCTCTAGTCTTTCTCATTATTTTGTTTCCCTCTGTTTCTTTGCATTGATCACGGAGGAAGGCTTTCTTATCTTTCCTTGCTATTTTTGGAACTCTGCATTCAAATGGTATATCTTTCCTTTTCTCCTTTGCTTTTCCCTTCTCTCCTATTTACAGCTGTTTATAAGGCCTCCTCAGACAACCATTTTGCTTTTTTGCATTTCTTTTTCTTGGGGATGGTCTTGATCCCTGTCTCCTGCACAACGTCATGAATCTCCATCCACAGTTCATCAGGCACTCTGTCTATCAGATCTAGTCCCTTAAATCTATTTCTCACTTCCACTGTATAATCATAAGGGATTTGATTTAGGTCATACCTGAATGGTCTAATGGCTTTCCCCACTTTCTTCAAGTTAAGTCTGAACTTGGCAATAAGGAGTTCATAATCTGAGCTACAGTCAACTCCCAGTCTTGTTTTTGCTGATTGTATAGAACTTCTCCATCTTTGGCTGCAAAGAATATAATCAATCTGATTTCGGTGTTGATCATCTGGTGATGGCCATGTGCAGAGTCTTCACTTGTGTTGTTGGAAGAGGATGTTTGCTATGACCAGTGCATTCTCTGTTAGCCTTTGCCCTGCTTCATTCTGCACTCCAAGGCCAAATTTGCCTGTTACTCCAGGTGTTTCTTGACTTCTTACTTTTGCATTCCAGTCCCCTATAGTGAAAAGGACATCTTTTTTTGGTGTTAGTTCTAAAAGGTCTTGTAGGTCTTCATAGAACCATTCAACTTCAGCTTCTTCAGCATTACTGGTCAGGGCATAGACTTGGATTACCATGATATTGAATGGTTTGCTTTGGAAATGAACAGAGATCATTCTGTCGTTTTTGAAATTGCATCCAAGTACAGCACTTCAGACTCTTTTGTTGACTATGAGGGCTACTCCATTTCTTCTAAGGGATTCCTGCCCACAGTAGTAGATATAATGGTCATATGAGTTAAATTCACCCATTCCAGTCCATCTTAGTTCACTGATTCCTAGAATGTCGATGTTCACTCTTGCCATCTCCTGTTTGACCACTTCCAATTTGCCTTGATTCATGGACCTAACATTTCAGGTTCCCATGCAATATTGCTCTTTATAGCATCGGACCTTGCTTCCATCACCAGTCCCATCCACAACTGGGTGTTGTTTATGCTTTGGTTCCATCCCTTCATTCCAGATGTTCAAGTTGGTTTTAGAAAAGACAGAGGAACCAAAGATCAAATTGCCAACATCCACTGGATCATTGAAAAAGCAAGGGAGTTCCACAAAAACATCCATTTTTGTTCTATTGACTAAGCCAAAGCCTTTGACTGTGTGGATCACAATAAACTGTGGAAAATTCTGAAAGTGATGAGAATACCAGAACACCTGAGCTGCCTCTTGAGAAACCTGTATGCAGGTTAGGAAACAATAGTTAGAACTGGATATGGAACAAAAGACTGGTTCCAAATAGGAAAAGGAGTACATCAAGGCTGTATATTGTCACCCTGCTTATTTAACTTATATGCAGAGTACATCATGAGAAACGCGGGGCTGGATGAAGCACAAGCTGGAATCAAGATTGCCGAAGGAAATATCAATAACCTCAGATATGCAGATGACACCACCCTTATGGCAGAAAGTGAAGAAGAACTAAAAAGCCTCTTGATGAAAGTGGAAGAGGAGAGTGAAAAAGTTGGCTTGAAATTCAACATTCATAAAACTAAGAGTATGGCATGTGGTCCCATCACTTCATGGCAAATAGACAGGGAAACAGTGGAAACAGTGCTTGACTTAATTTTTCTGGGCTTGAAAATCACTGCAGATGATGATTGCAGCCATGAAATTAAAAGACACTTACTCCTTGGAAGGAAAGTTATGACCAACCTAGACAGCATATTAAAAAAACAGAGGTGTTACTTTGTCAACAAAGGTTTGTCAAGTCAAGACTATGGTTTTTCCCATAGTCATGTATGGATGTGAGCGTTGGACTATAAAGAAAGCTGAGTGCTGAAAAATTGATGCTTTTGAACTGTGGTGTTGGAGAAGATCTTTGAGAGTCCCTTAGACTGCAAGGAGATCCAACTAGTCCATCCTAAAGGAGATCAGTCCTGGGTGTTCATTGGAAGGACTGATGTTGAAGCTGAAACTTCAAACAAAGAAAAGAAGGAGCCAGAAATAAAAGAATATATAGCTTCATTTATGGAATTCCAAAATCAATGAAAACCAAGTTACCTTATTTACAGACCTACACTTAACTAGTACCAAGAAAAAAAGAATATATTTTTATCTTAAAGGAGAATTGTCCAGTTATGCGAGAATATAACATAGGATGATAAAAGAGAGTGCACACTAAGCTGGAAAAGATGGAGGAAGGAAATATTATTTTTCTGTATTTATGATTCTTCCAAATGATAAGTTTGACAGAAGCAATGAAATGTTTTAAAATGTTGATGAATTTGATTCAGTGTTGATAGATTTATTTCTAAGATGAAGAAAAGGCATGTGAATTTTTTTTTTTAGTAAATAATATGTAGGGGAATAAAAAAGAGTAAAACTGAAATTTCGTTTTCATTTAGTTAAAATAAGAAATTTATTTGAGTGGGTGGAATGTTCTTATTAAGAAATGATAGAAATCATTCTAGTCACCTATGCATTTGGCCAGCCAAACACTCCTTATATCACCAAAATCATTTTCAGGATGAATAAAACACAATTGTAGATATTTACAAAGGCTGGCACGATAACAACCAACAAACTTATTATTAAAAAATTACTTTCTCTAGGTTTAAAATATTCTTGTCAATTGATGACAATAGTACTCTGTACTTTAAGCACATTCTTTAAAACCTCAAAGCTAATAGTAAATTTGTATGACTGTCTAATGTTTTCTTGACTAGCTCCCTACTGGAACACAGAGGAAATTTGAGTGTCAAAGGAAATGATCTTAATAGACAGGGAAGGTTTATGAATCATAATTAATGGAGCAAGCAATGTAATCACTGGGGATGCAACCTACTGAACAAAAAGGATAATTTGTATGAAAAAAAAGAGAGACAAAAAATGAAATAGACATGAACAACAACAACAAAAACAACTTGTACAGAGCCTCTGTGGATTTTGAGGGCTCGCATCCTGTTACGAAGGGTCTGAACTCTGGGATCTTCACCTGATAAGGAGAATGTCAGGACTGTGATGATGAGAGAAGCGCGCTGATGTGGATAAAGGTTGCTTCCTAAACGCTGTGACCATCTGCTGGCCAAATGGCAAGATGTACTTTGTTTCATGGATGAGAACAGTTTGGAATAAAGGTTACACTGTGAACAGATGCTAGAAGTCTCTTCTCAAGGAACTAAAATTCAGGGGCAAAATTAACCAGAATCAAACTTTAAAAATGAGGCTTCAGAAGGGAAGCGTACAATTCTGTGACCAGTAGCTAGCAACAGGATTACAGTAGCACTTTGGAGAGGTTCCCACTGGAATAACTTCATCACCGAGTCCCAACACAGATATGACAGTGACTAAGGTGAGTGAAACAGGTGTTAAGAGCAAACAGAGAATGTGTGTTGTACACTGTGTTATGTTTAAAACAGGTGTCAGTTTTGTGCTGTGGCCGTAATACATTTTTTACTATAAACAATGTTTTAAGTCATTTACCATCAAGTAGAATTTCTGCTCTTAAAAAGATCATCCAGAAAGCACTCTATGGTGAAGCGGCGATGTCCCGTGATTCTGACAAGTCTAGGATTGCAGAAAGACCACGACACCCACTCTTTTATTTGCTAAAGATGAGTTCTCCTTTAAACCTCAGAGGGGACTTTTAAGTCATGAACATTCAAGAGGTAAGTAAATAGGACCCAAGTTATAATCAAATCCTTTTGTTTTCACTGAAAGAAAAACCACGGTAAAATGTGATAACATAACTTTAGCCACAAAACCAGAACTAAAGTTAGGTTTCCTAACTCCTATTATATTAGCCTGATGGTGGTTTAGTCACTAAGTTGTATCTGACTCTTCGCAACCCCACGAACTGTAGCCTGCCCGGCGCCTCTGTTCATGGGATTTCCCAGGCAAGAATACTGCAGTAGGTTGCCATTTCCGTCTCCAGGGGATCTTTCCAACTCCTGGATCCAACCAGATCTCCTGTATTGTAAGTGGAATTTTTACTGCCAAGCCGCCAGGAAAGCCCTATTACATTAGTACAAAGTGCCAACAGTTTCCTTGCATGACAAACCCTCATCCTCTGACAGATCTCATCATGCTTCTTTGTTCATTGCTGGTTCTAAGCTCCCAGTCACTTCCCAGGTGGCCTTAGAGGTAAAGAATGAGCCTGCCAGTGCAGGAGACTTAAGAGACATGGGTTTGATCCCTGGGTTAGGAAGATTCCCTGGAGAAGGAAAAGGTAACCCACTCCAGTATTCTTGCCTGGAGAATCACATGGCAGAAGAGCCTGGCGGGATACCGTTCACATGGCCACACAGGTCGAACAGGACTGCAGTGACTTAGCATGCAAGCTCCTAGTATAGAACCTTGTACATAGAAAATGCTCACTAAATATTTACTCAAAGAATGAACATTCAAGTTCATATTCTTATGTATGGCATTGCTGGATCACAAGAATATGTCTTTTACATTTTTATGGGTCTTGCCAAGGATTTCTACAAAATGATTCTGCTACTTGCTTCTCTCACCAACTTTGTGTGAAGGTATCTGTCTGCCTGGTTGTTCCCAACAATGACTTTCTTAAGGCTTTTAAGTTTCACCATTGAGATGTTAAAAAACATATTTGTATGTTCTAATATTCTTTTTGTTTGATTATGAGAGGATGAGCATTTTTTCATCTGCTTTTGAGCATTTTCTTTGTTTTTTTAAATGAATTGTCTATTCACGTCCCTTGCTCCTATTATTGCTGAGCTGTTTCTTAATCATAATTTTAAAGTTTCTTTTATGCTAAACAAAATAGCTCTTTTTTCCATCAGCTGAGTTGCAAATGTTTTTCCCTATATTTTATTTTAATTGCCTTTACTATAATTTCTTTTTATATGTATGTATAAAATTTGTATACATTGACTCTATCAATGCTTCTTTTATGATTCAGGGTTTTATATCATATTTTTAAAGACTTTCCCATGGCAAGATTATTTTTAGAATTAACAATGTTTCTTTCTAGTTTGTTTA
Organism: Antilocapra americana; assembly: GCA_007570785.1. Lineage (NCBI taxonomy): Eukaryota > Metazoa > Chordata > Mammalia > Artiodactyla > Antilocapridae > Antilocapra > Antilocapra americana. Next base: position 58,748,994 of record ML662442.1, read on the forward strand.
TAATTTAAATTTATATATTGATTCTTCAGAAATATATTTTGATGGCAGAGGCAGGAATCTAGCTAGCCAAATACTTGGGGATTGTTCAATAATATAACACGAAGAAAATCCAAAAAAGAGGGAGTATATATATATATATGTGTTGCTGATTCACTTTGCTGTACAGCAGAAACTAACATATTGAAAAGCAAATATACTCCAAGAAAAATTTTTAGAAATTAAAAAAGCACAGTTACCTTAAAAAATGACCATGATTGGGTCAGTGGTGACAACTGGGTGGTATCTAACATAGCTTTGCCTTGGAGAATGCAAGTTTTGTGTTAGTCAATTCAGATAATTCAGCCAGTTCAGCATCACTTGCCTCCTGCCAGCCTCTCACTGTTCTGTCCCTTCACAGATCAATTGCCAGGCATACACACATGCTCTTGAACTTAAAGTCGGGAAACATGGGTTCTACTCCAAAATCTGCCTGCTTGTGTGATTTGAAGCAAGTGTCTTTACTTCCCAGAGTTGCAGTTTCTTTGTTTACAAAGTGAGACTATGAGACAAAGACCTCCAAGATTTTTCCAGACATAAAATCCTACCATCCTATAGTGTCTTCCAGCTTCCACTTCACATCTACAGACATTATAAATGATTCACAGTTGGAAAGCCTATTGGAATCTGAAAATTATTTAAAGTATGCCCATCCTCTATCTTCCTCATCCACAAAGGAGCTTTTACTTTTGATCTTCCCTCTGCCCAGAGTGTTTTTCTTACAATCAGCTACATGTTTCTTGGCTCCCCTTCCTTTCAGATTCGGATCAAATGCAACTCTGGTAGAGCCTTCACTTACTACTTTAGTAACATAACAAACTCCACTTCCAAATCTATTCTTTTAACTTTACTCTGCTAAAGCTTTTTGTATAGAACTTTTGCCACCTGACATATTACATATGTACATATTGTATCCCCCAAATAGTATGTGTATCAGTCAGCTTCTGCTACAGCAACAAACGGCCTCAGCACTCCAGTGGCCTGTAACAGCAAATATTCATCTGTTGCTTGTGTCACATCATGGCTGTGGGTAGGCTGCAGCATTTCTTCATTCTTGTGAGCACACCCAGGCTTGGCTAGGCTGGCTTCTACTTCAGGACTTGAGCTGAAAAAACATATTTTCTCTAGGATAAAATGTCCTTATGGTGAAGGGCAGGAATATGAAAGGAAGCAGAGCCAAAGCAGGAAATCTCATTTTAAAATTCTGCTCAGATGTGACAGTCACATCTGCTCAAATTCTATTAGCTGAAGCATGTCATGTAACCAAGCACAAAGTCAAAAAGTCAAGTAGAGTATATGTGAAGTCACACGACAATCAACTGGAATCTAATTAGATACAATAATCCTATTGTTAAAAACAATAATTTAATAAACCAAAAAATATAAACTCTAGCACTTAATTCTTTTCCTGAACTATCTGTAAGGCCTAGAAGAGCAGGCATTCAATAAATTTTATTTAATGGATTAAAAAAAAAACACCACCCTTTCATCCTTCCTTGTTCCACTCTTGCTGCTAGAACATGCCCCAACTTGGCCCACCCTTACCACCATAGATTTGATTTGGCAAGGAGAGGTGAGAGGGACTGAATAGTCTTATTTAGGGTCCTTGTAAGCCAGTAATTATGGTATAATAAAAGATACTTTGAGCTTTGAAATGAAAGTGTTTTATTGGGCCTCCTTGAACAATGTGCTTTTCTCACAAATTTCAGCATTCATGTTGGGAATATGGTGGCGCTTGGGGCCTATAGCATCATTGCCATGGCAAATTCTACCACCCCCACCCTGCTCTTCTGTCCCTTGGCATTGGTCTCTCCTGAGACAGAGTAGAAAGCAGACACTGTCAAGATGGGGAGATAAAACCTCACTCTTCTCTCCCTTAGTGACTCAGACAGCTTTTTTGGGTAAGTTATTTCATGGAAGGATTTCAAACTGAAATATTGGGTTAGCCAGAAAGTTTGTTCAAGATTTTCATAACATCTTCTTGAAAAACCTAGATGAAAATTTTAACAATCCAATATATAGAATACCTAAATAATTATGTATCTTCTTTCCTAAGCCACTAAGCGTGGGTATCAGTATGGCTAAGAGCTTGTGTTCTAGATGCCAAGAGATTGTTTTTATATTCCTGGTGTAATTTTTAGCTGGTTGATTTTAGGTTTGTTTCTTCTTTCTCTAAGCCTCAGTCCTCAAATTCATAAATCTGTATTATTCTGAGAATTTAAAAAGCAATGTGTTAAAGGTTTAGCATAATTCTGGTACACAGCAAGCTCTTAATAAATGACATCTGTTATTTCCCAGAGTACTTGACTATGGAGTGACTCATTGTAGTCTCAATATTACCCTGTCTTACCCGTGAAGAGGAAAAGAGAAGTGGGATATGAAATGTACTCGATGCTACACATTCAGGGTTGTGACTCAGGTTTCGTATCATTCCTCTCTTCTCTAATACAAACAAACAACAATACAGTATACTAAAGCATATATATGGAATTTAGAAAGATGGTAACGAGAACCCTGCATGCGAGACAGCAAAAGGAACGCAGATGTATAGAACAGACTCGTGGGCTCTGTGGAAGAGGGCAAGGGTGGGATGATATGGGAGAATGGCATTGCAACATGTTAATTATCATATGTGAAATCAATCGCCAGCCCAGGATTGATGCTCGGGGTTGGTGCACCAAGATGTCCCAGGGGGAGGGAATCAGGAGGGAGGAGGGAGGGGGGTTCTGAAGGGGGAGCATATGTAAACCCATGGCGGTTTCATGTCATTGTATGGCAAAACCAACAAAATAAAGAAAAAACAAACTAACTAACTAACAGTAGAGCAGATAGAACTGTATTAAAACATTTATCCAGTTTCTATTTATAAACGTGTGATGGGAGGCCCTCCTCCACCCACCCTCTGGGGCTGTTTCCCATAGTAGATTCTCTGGAGCACTGACTTCTGAGGCTGTTAATAGCCGTTCCAGGGAAAGGGTCTGTGATCAAACAAGTTAAATGTTCAATTTAAAAGGCTGAGCAGGTTTTCTTTTTTTGCAGAGCCTTTAGTATGCTAATGTTCATTTTGAATCTCCAAGAGGGAAATGCAGAATCAAGCCATTTCCCATTTTTATTTGACCATAAAATCCTGTCTCTCTCATCCTTACTCCACAAAGAGAAAGCCTTCTGTAGGACACTGTGAAATACTCCAAGGGCAGCTTAAAATGGATGCTAACAAGACACAGATGCAGAAAAGCGTAGAAGGTGCACTAGGGACTGGGTATATAAAACAAGTGCAAAAATGAAATGAGTAAATAAAAACTCTATAGACTCCAAGGAAAACTGGAATAGTGGGGTCATTTTGTAGAGCGGCAAGTTGGGTAATGATGTGCATGATGAGATTGAGAACTAAGGGGTTTGACTTTATTCTATGAGGCTTTAACATGGGACAGCAATTCCATCCCATTCCCAGTGACAAAGGGTGTTTTTTCCAGGTTTGCATCCCTCATATTCTCAGCTAATGACTGTTCATATTTAAGTCCAGCAGCTTATCTAATTATGCTTTTTCCTATCCTTCAAATCCTCTTAGCTCCTAGCATTTTGCCCTTAAAATTGAATTGGTTCAGTGCTCCGATGTTATAGAAACCAAACTCTATTACAACTTGCAAAGCCAGTGTCACCAATGACTTAATGGAGATTCCCCAAGGACACATTCATTGCCTAATGAAGCACAGGCCTCTGTACATATGAAAATAAATCTGTTGCAGATTTCTTTCTTTTTCTAGTTTCGTTTTCTTTCATATAATATTCTCATGTTGTCTCTGAAAAAAATTAAGGATTTATAGGTAGCTAGGTGCCTAAGTAAAAATATGAAACTTCTTAGTATTTTTTAAGTGGATCAACAGCAAATGTATTTTTTACTGTTTGGGATTATTTGAAACATATTATTCAACTTAATTCTGGCAATGTCCAACTAAGGAGTCAGTCAAGGCGTTATTAGCCACACTTAATGTTGAGTTTTAGAGAAACAGAGGTAGTTCCATGGTAATTACATATTTAGGCTCTCTTCTTCTCAAGAGTACTTGAGAAAGTTATTATTATTTTTTAAATGAATAGATATTTCTTTTAGAATTTATGTTCTGGGACTTCTCTAGTGGTCCAGTGGCTAAGACTCTGTGCTTCCAATGCAGAGGTTGTAGGTTTGATCCCTGGTTGTGAACCTAAGATCCCACAAGACACAGGATATGGTCAAAAATTAAAAAGAGGGAGAGAAACTAAGATGGCGGAGGAATAGGATGGGGAGAACACTCTCTCCCCAACAAATATACCAAAAGAACTTTTAAAGGCCGAGCAAACTCCAAAAAACAGGAACTGAATGCTGGCGGAAGACATTGGGCATCTGGAGAGGCGACCCATTGCCGACGTGAGGAGGTAGGACAAAAGAAAGAAAAGAAAAAAAAAGTAGAGGGAGAGACAAAGAGCTGGGGATGGGTTCCGTCCCTGAAGGGGAGGCTGAAATAAAGAGGAAAAAAAAAAAAAAAAGAGGAGAAAGGTTTCCGAATACCAGGGAGCATTCTCTCTGGCAGATCTGCGGTGGATCTTGGAGAGCAATATAGCTGAGAGCAGAAGCAGATTAATAGCTAAGCCCTGCAAGGTTCGTCTCTGGCTACAAGGAAAAGCCGAGCGGCAGGGCGCCCCACCCCACACTAGCCTAAGCGGACTGCTCCTGCTCAGGGAGGGGCGGGCCGCGGGCTCAGGGAACGGAGCAGCCCGAGGGACCTAACCTCCCAGGAAAAGCACCCCCTCCCCCAGGCTTGAGCACAGAACAAAGGGCGGTGAGGAGGAGAGGCTGGGCAGCTGCGGGCTGCGGACCAGCCCAGCCCCCGCCTGAGAGCAGTGGGCATAACCCAGCCCCGGGGAGGCTAACCAAGACTTCTGGGGATTCCGGACGGATCGGTGCTGTATACACCTTAGAAGGAGTGCTCAGCTGCACGAGCAGCCGGGCAGGGGGAGAGGAGAAGCCCCACTCCCCAACTGTGCTGGGCGGACGACAGAGAGCCTGAGCAGAGGGGGCGGGGGAAGCTCTCTCACCAGGAGCAGGGCAAACTCCAAAGCGCTGAATAGACACTTAAAAGACCAGTAGACAGAAGACTCTAGCAGAGCGAACAGCTTTGAAACAGACAGGAGAAGCAAATTAAAGCCCTGCAGGTGGCGCTAACTGCATAGAAAGGTGTCTACACACTGTGAGAAGGAGAAGCCGGACCAGGGAATCATCTGAAAATCTACAGACCCTTCCCTTCACCGAATGCACCAGCACCAGAGAAAGCCTTCATTATAACTGTACTAAGAACATCTTTTAAATTTTTAAAACTTTTATATATATA
>ML662442.1:58769392-59042548 GCA_007570785.1 Antilocapra americana
AGTTTTAAAAATTTAAAAGATGTTCCTAGTACAGTTATAATGAAGGCTTTCTCTGGTGCTGGTGCATTCGGTGAAGGGAAGGGTCTGTAGATTTTCAGATGATTCCCTGGTCCGGCTTCTCCTTCTCACAGTCTATAGACTCCTTTCTATGCAGTTAGCGCCACCTGCAGGGCTTTAATTTGCTTCTCCTGTCTGTTTCAAAGCTGTTAGCTCTGCTAGAGTCTTCTGTCTGCTGGTCTTTTAAGTGTCTATTCAGCGCTTTGGAGTTTGCCCTGCTCCTGGTGAGAGGGCTTCCCCTGCCCCCTCTGCTCAGGCTCTCTGTCGTCTGCCCAGCACAGTTGGGGAGTGGGGCTTCTCCTCTCCCCCTGCCCGGCTGCTCGTGCAGCTGAGCACTCCTTCTGAGGTGTATACAGCACCAATCTGTCCAGAATCCCCAGAAGTCTTGGTTAGCCTCCCCGGGGCTGGGTTATGCCCACTGCTCTCAGGCGGGGGTTGGGCCGGTCCGCAGCCCGCAGCTGCCCAGCCTCTCTGTTGACTCCTCACCGCCCTTTGTTTTGTGCACGGACCTGGGGGGGAGAGGGAGCTTTTCCTGGAAGGTTAGGTCCCTCAGGCTGCTCCATTCCCTGAGCCCGCGGCCCGCCCCTCCCTGAGCAGGAGCAGTCCCCTTCGGCTGTGCTGCCGCTCGGCTGTTCCTTGTAGCCAGAGACGAACCTTGCAGGGCTTAGCTATTAATCTGCTTCTGCTCTCAGCTATATTGCTCTCCAAGATCCACCGCAGATCTGCCAGAGAGAATGCTCCCTGGTATTCAGAAACCTTTCTCCTCTTTTTTTTTTTTTTCCTCTTTATTCCAGACTCCCCTTCCGGGACGGAACCCGTCCCCAGCTCTTTGTCTCTCCCTCTACTTTTTTTTCTTTTCTTTCTTTTGTCCTACCTCCTCACGTCGGCAATGGGTCGCCTCTCCAGATGCCCGATGTCCTCTGCCAGCATTCAGTTCCTGTTTTTTGGAGTTTGCTCGGCCTTTAAAAGTTCTTTTGGTATATTTGTTGGGGAGAGAGTGTTCTCCCCGTCCTATTCCTCCGCCATCTTAGTTTCTCCCCCCCAGCACAGTTCTTAACAAATATTTGACCTTTATAAATGAAAGTTGTTTTGTTGTTATTATTTTTATATGATGAGCATGAAAATGGTGGCACAGTCAAAGAAGATGGAATAAGAAGAGGATGTATCAGGTTAAGTTTCCAAAGTTGAAAGCCATCAACAAATGATTCCTTAGTAATCTGAAGGTGTTAAAGCACCCCACACAGTGGGACTCTCTGAGGTAGGCTTTGTATTAATGCTCTTTTCTTCTCTTTGGATTTGAAGGCTTAACTCTGAAACTCCAGTATGCAGGGCCTTAACACTGAGGAAAAGGAGAGAGGTTTTGTTAGCTCATGTGAATTCATCCCTTCTACTTTAACAACTCTTCGTATAAGACTTTCTACATTTCTTTCATTGGTAATTTGGGGAGAAGTTTAAAGAGTCATTGCTAACTGCAGATTTCTCTCATCTGCAAGTATGTTCCTTGGATAAGTGTGATTCCTAAGTCAGTAGGATTTGGGATCCATTCTGACTTGCAGTCTGGTTCATTGGAAGCCTGGCTTACTTGACCCTTCCTGGTCATTGGCTGAGACCCGACTCGTGGGCTTTTCTCTGCCAATTTCCTTGGAGATTCTTAGAGGATGGGGAGACCTCTGAACTGTTGGGATGGAACTTCAATAAAACTGTATTCCAATCTCTAGATAGAGGGCATCTTCTTTACATGCGTTCTACATGTGCACACAGGTGTGTGTACGTGTGCAGGTTCACACACTGCTGAGCGTCTGGTGCTCGGTATGGACAGGGCGTGAGCAGTTCCCTTCTCCTTTACTGGCTGTTATTGTTTTGTGCAAAGATCTATCATCTGTGCTGGGAAGTAACTGGTGCCTTACTGCATGTGATCAACTGTAGAAGCTTCGCTTGGTCGGTGCCTTCTTCTGTACAATCCTCACTTCCATTCCGCCCAAAGCTCTCCTTTCTTTCCAAGTCTGGCTTTTGCATTTACATTGCTGTTTTCATGGTCTCACAGTTTTACTGAAGCTGCACCTTTAGGGGTATTCTGTGTTTAATATTTTTGTAAGAAAATAAAGTATCACACACACACACAAATGCAAATCTGTGAGAGAGACTGGGTCCTTCAACACAAGACTGAGGTTAGTTCATTTTCTCAATGTAGAAATAATACATAAAGCTAGTTATTGGACTTGCTGCTGGAGCAGAAGCTTTACAAGGGGGAATATTCCCTCCTGTAGAGGGAGATAAGATACAGGAAATTTCGAGTGTAGTGACTTAATTAAGGAAGTTGTTAAGACCCTAATAAACAGCACTGATCACATTGTCACTTAGGGAGTTATTTTTTGTTTGTATTTTGATTTGTGTAGAAAATAGGTCTTCACACTGGAAGGTATCACTGAAATCTAAACCTAGAGAAGTCAAATATAGCTTATTAGAGGATGAATAGTGTGAATTCTCATGAAAAATTTAAATTGTGTTTGTTGCTTGTATTTAAAGATTTTTTTTCAACCAGTGATTTATTTCCTCCTCTCCCATGTTTAGAAATTCTTATGGTCCCTCAGACAGTTCCTTCTGGAACAAGACTCCCTCTTCTCCCCAAGCCAGCCCCAACTGGTTCACCTTTACAGTCTCTGGAACTAGAACAAGAGGTAAGATGTGTGAATGTCTTTTCACTGGGAAAATATTTATTGTTTTTAATTTGCCTTCCAGTGTTCAAATATTAGTTCATAAAATAGTTGTTGGAAATATTTCCAACAAAATTTGTTTATTAGATTTGTTAAAACTATTTTTATCAGGCAGTTTGGAGGGAAAGTGGAACTTCGGAAAAATCCACAACTGAGGACAAAACATACCTAATCAAAGGAAGGATCCAGTAAGAAAATGGATTTACTAATCTCTGAGAAAACCCTTTCCAGTCATTCATCCTAAGCCACAAAGTCCCTTATCTAACATGATTCAATCACCAAGAGTCTCCAGATGTTCAAAGGAAATCTGTAGCATGAAAAAGGAACACCAAAGTAAACAAACAGAATAATTGGCCTTGGAGAAAACAAGGATAATCCAGATACAAGAAGTTAACTTCTTAAAAAGAGCAAAATTCAGGAGTCTGAATGTATATAAAAACACACTGCTCTTTAAAAAAGGAGCAATAAAGGAAAAAAATTGAAAAAATGTGTAAAATCATTGAATTAAGAAATAAACTTTGGATTTAATAAATTATTAAATGTATACATCTGACTTCTTGTGATCTAGCAATATGGATGATAGAGCAGAGAAAATTTCCCACAACCTAGAACATAACATCTTAGAAGTAGGATTTCTGAGTGACAGCAGGTAGGAGAATATAATCAAAGTGATAAAAGAAGAAAATGTCTCTGTTTTCAGTCTTCTGTCTACCAAGTGCCAAACAGCATTAGAAAATATTCCTTTGTAGATATATCTTATTGAAAATTCATAACCTCAAGGATAAAGAGAAAAATCATAAAAGCAGAGAAGAAGAAAACAAATTACCCGCAAGAGAATGGAGCCAGATTGATTTGCGATTTCTCATTACTAACAACGGATGCTAAAGAAAATGGAGCAACATTTTCAAAATTCTTACTGTAAAAGATTTTGAATCAAAAATTTTATACCACAATTAATTTTCAAACATATGTTCAGACACATTTTCAGGACTGAGAAAGTCTACTGTGTATACAGTATATAGCCTTTTCCTCAAACATTAATTTGTCAAGAAAATAGTATACTCAAGCAAAGCAAGCTTTTCAGGATGAGGGTAGTGTGAGACATACAACATATTGATAACTGCTGTCACTCAGAATCAAGAATAAAGATGGAAATAAATTTAAAGAAGATTCACTAGGCCTTGCTTTTTGGAAGCTTCTCCTATGAATGGCAAAGTTTTGTTGATATGGAATTATCATTTGTGGCTTCTGCCGTAATATTTGATTCTACAGGGAATAATGTTTACATATTTATATTGTACATGATATTTGGAGTTTTATTTTTGAAATCATCCTTCAGGGAAAAAGTAGAAGATATATTTGCATAAGAGAATATAGAGATAAATAGATGATAGGTTTATTGATGTTCAGTTGCTAAGTTGTGCCCAGTTCTTTGCAACCCCATAGACTGCAGCACTCCAGACTCCTCCATTCTCCACTATCTCATATAGTTTGCTCAAATTCATGTCCATTGAGTCAATGATGCTGTCTAACCATTTCATCCTCTGCAGAAGAGGGTGGCAGAGGATGAGATAGATTGATAGATTAGATAGATATAGATACAAGTTGGTAGATTGTTATAAAGCCTACAAGTATAAAAATAAAGGTATAACTAAAAATATTTGGGAAATTGACTGAGAAAAAGAGGTGGGAGGAAAATTAATGTGATAACTTCTCCCAGGTTCTTTGCAGATGATCAATAGACAATGGCTAAGATTTAGAAATCTAGAAATAGAAGTATGACAACAATAAGAAGAATCAAGTCAGTGGGAGAGGTTAACAAAGTTTCTCTCTGGGGAGGTAGAGTAGAGGGGCTGCCACAGGAAAATATTAAGAGTCTTAGACTTTGTATTTCACACCTTATCTACTGTTTTAAATTTGTTGCTGTGCCCATGGAATACTTCTATGATTAAAAGCTAGCTTATGAAAATAGAAGAAAGCATATAAAAATGAACTTATGGTTAATCCATCTTTTTACTGTGGAAAAGGGAAAACTCAATTCATTACTTGAATATGTTTTTCAATGCATTCAGGAACACAAAAGAACATTAAAAACACTTCAGTTATTCATAAAAGTTGTAAAAAACTTAGTTTTTCATTTAATGTGATTTTGAACTATTAATATAAGCTAATATATACATCTGTCAAAAATACAAGACAGAAAAATATATCTCTTAGTGTTAAACCTATTAAAATAAAATTTTTCAGTTAATTGTAAGTATTAGTTTCCTGCTATGCACTAAGTCTGTGTGAAAGATTGTGGGGGAAACAAAAAGGAAAAGAAAAATGTATTTTCTCATGATAACTACATGAAAGTGTGGAAATCATCAAATAATCATATTTTTAAATGTTATCTTTTGATTGAATGTATCTCAGTGTGGGAAAAAAGCCAGTATTAATTCTTTCCTAAGTTACTGGGTCTAGCAAATAAACTAGTGTCCATTACCTATTATCTCTATGAGAAATATGTATATTCTATACAGTAGAAACTTGCTAAGATCCTGAAGCATCACATTTAGAAATAGGGTTATATGAATAGCTTTTTCAAAAGAACTAACTCCAAAGGGGAAAAAAAACAGTCCATAAAGTGTGAGTATAGTATCTGGGATTGTATCTTACAAAACCTTCCCATCATCCATGGAGGTGGTTGATAACGTCAACTGCATGAAAGATTAAAAGAGGTTTTGCTTTTTTAAAAAAGAAATTTAGAAGTATCAGTGAGAGGAGAAACCTTTCATCTAGAAATACCTGGTATTAAGAAGATAAAAATACTTACCTCAGTCATCAGAAAAAGAGACATATTCTTTAACATCATTTTGTAACCAAATTTTCCAAAATGCCAGGATGAGTGAGAAGCAAGTAACCAGTTGGGAGCTGTGGATTGGTAAAGTTCAAGATGAAAATGGTAAGTTTTGTTTTAATTTGAAAAGAGTAAATGAATTTACAAAAATCAATTATTGATAATGTTGGAGTCTAATGAAAAAAAGTATGTAAGTAATGCCTGAAAATTTGCATTTCTTTAAAATATGCTCTCTCTATTTTTGGTATTTATTTAACAGATATTTATTCAGTGCTTACTACATATCAGGCACTATACTGGGTGCTGATAACATATCAATGAACTTAGTTCTTCTTTAAATTTGTGATAAAGATATAACTAATAGCTATTTTGGTCCAATCATGTTACCTCTTATTGAAGAGATTGCCTTTTCTCCATTGTATATTCTTGCCCCCTTTGTTGTAGACTAATGACCATATGTGAATGTGTTTATTTCTTGGCTGTTTATTCTGTTCCATTGACCTATGTATCTGTTTTTCTGTCATACAATTTTGATTACTATAACTTTGTAATATAGTCTGGAGTCTGATAGGATTATACCTCCAGATTGTTCTTCTTTTTCAAGATTGCTTTGATTTGGCGGCCTTTCGTGGTTCCATATAAATTTTAGGATTATTTGTTTTAGTTCTGTGAAAATGTCATTAGTATTTTGATAGAGATTGCATTGAATCTAGATTGCTTTGGGTAGCCATGGACATTTTAATAGTATTAATGAATGTGGGATATCTTCCATTTATTTGTATCATCTTAAATTTGCTTCATCAAAGCCTTGGAGTTTTCAGAGTACAAGTCTTTCACCTCCTTAGTTGAAGTTGTTCCTAGGTATTTTATTCTTTTTAATGTGATTGTGAATGGGATCATTCCTGATTTCTCTTTCATTATTAGTGTGTAGAAATACAACAGATTTCTGTATATTAATCTTATATCCTGCATTTTTGCTAAGCTCAGTTGTTAGTTCTAATAGTTTATTTTTTTTTTTGGTGGAGTCTTTAGGGTTTTATACATATATTATCATGTCATCAAAAAAAAAGTAACAAATTTTACTCCTTCCCTTCCAATTCAGATGTCTTTTATCTCTTTTTCTTATCTGATTCCTGTCATTAGGATTTCCAATACCATATTAAATATAAGTGTTAAGAGTGGACATTCTTCTCTCATTCATGATCTTAGAGGAGACGCTTTTACCTTTTCACCATTGATTATAATGTTAACTGTGTATAAAATAAATGAGTTAAAAAGACATAATGTAAGCACAAGAAATGTAGCTCATATTTTATAACAACATTATATAGAATATAAACTATGAAAACATCAAATCACAAATATTGTATTCCTGAAACCATCAACAGAAAATTCAATTAAACATTTATTGAGCATGTCCTCGCCCATCAGAACAAGACCCAGTTTCCCCCACAGTCTATCCCACCAGGAAGCTTCCATAAGCCTCTTATGCTTCTCCACCAGAGGGCAGACAGAATGAAAACCACAATCACAGAAACTTACTCAAACTGATCACATGGACCACAGCCTGTGTAACTCAGTGAAACTATGAGCCATGCTTTGTAGGGCCACCAAAGATGGATGGTCATGGTCTGACAAAGAGTGGTCCACTGGAGAAGGGAATGGCAAACTACTTCAGTATTCTTGCCTTAAAAACCCCATGAACAGTATGAAAGGCAAAATGATATGACACTGAAAGATGAACTCCCCAAGTTGGTAGGTACCCAATATGCTACTGAAGATCAGTGGAGAAATAACTCCAGAAAGAATGAAGAGATGGAGCCAAAGCAAAAATGACAACCAGCTGTGGATATGACTGGTGATAGAAGTAAAGGCTGATGCAGTAAAGAACAATATTGCATAGGAACCTGGAATGTTTGGTCCATAAATCAAGGCAAATTGAAAGTGTTGAGATAGGAGATGGTAAGAGTGAACATTGACATTTTAGGAATCAGTGAACTAAAATGGACTGGAATGGGTGAATTTAACTCAGATGACCATTATATCTACTACTGTGGGAAAGAATCCCATAGAAGGAATGGAGTTGCCATCATAGTCAACAAAGGAGTCCAAAATCCAGTACTTGTGTGCAATCTGAAAAACAATAGAATGATCTCTGTTAGTTTCCAAGGCAAATCATTCAATTTCACAGTAATGAGATTGAATCTCCACGTCTTCAATCTCCAAGTCTATGACCCGACCAGTAATGCTGAAGAAGCTGAAGTTGAACGGTTCTATGAAGACCTACAAGACCTTCTAGAACTAACACCTAAAAAAGATGTCCTTTTCATTATAGGGGACTGGAATGCATAAGCAGGAAGTCAAGAAATACCTGGAGTAACAGGCAAATTTGGCCTTGGAGTACAAAATGAAGCAGGACAAAGGCTAACAGAGTTTTGCCAAGGGAATGCATTGATCATAACAAACACCCTCTTCCAACAACACAAGAAAAGACTATACACAGGGACATCACCAGATGGTTAATCCAAAAATCAGATTGATTTTATTCTTTGCAGCAAAAGATGGAAAGCTCTATTCAGTCAGCAATAACAAGACTGGGAGCTGACTGTGGCTCAGAGCATGAACTCTTTGTTGTAAAAATCAGACTTAAATTGAAGAAAGTAGGGAAAACCACTAGACCATTCAGGTATGACTTAAATCAAATCCCTTATGATTATACAGTGGAAGTGACAAATAGAGTCCAGGGAGTAGATCTGATAGAGAGAGTGCCTGAAGAACTATGGATGGAGGTTTGAGACATTGTACAGGAGGCAGTGATCAAGACCATCCCTAAGAAAAAGAAATGCAAAAAGGCACAGTGGTTGTCTGAGGAGGCCTTACAAATAGCTGTGAAAAAAAAGAGGCTAAAGGCAAAGGAGGAAAGGAAGGATATAACCATTTGAATGCTGAGTTCCAAAGAATAGCACGGAGAGATAAGAAAGCCTTCCTCAGTGATCAATGCAAAGAAATAGAGGAAAACAACAGAATGGGAAAGACTAGAGATCTCTTCAAGAAAATTAGAGATACCAAGGGAACATTTCATGCGAAGATGGGCAAAATGAAGGACAGAAATGGTATGGACTTAACAGAAGCAGAAGATATTAAGGAGAGGTGGCAAGAATACATAGAACTATGCAATAAAGATTTTCATGACCCAGATAACCACGATGGTGTGATCACTCACCTAGAGATGGACATCCTGGAAGGTGAAGTCAAGTGGGCCTTAGAAAGCCTTTCTATGAACAAAGCTAGTGGAGGTGATGGAATTCCAGCTGAGCTATTTCAAATCCTAAAAGATGATGCTGTGAAAGTGCTGCACTCAATATGCCAGCAAATTCGGAAAACTCAGCAGTGGTCACAGGACTAGAAAAGATCTGTTTTCATTCCAATCCCAAAAAAGGCAACGGCAAAGAATATTCAAACTACCACACAACTGCACTTATCTCACACACTAACAAAGTAATGTTCAAAATTATCCAAGCCAGGCTTCAACAGCATGTGAACTGAGAACTTCCAGATATTCAAGCTAGATTTAGAAAAGGCAGAGGAACCAGAGATCAAATTGCCAACTTCCACTGGATCATTGAAAAAGCAAGAGAGTTCCAGAATGGCATCTATTCTGCTTTATTGACTATGCCAAAGCTTTTGATGGATCACAACAAACTGTGGAAAATTCTTAAAGAGATGAAAATACCAGATCACCTTACCTGCCTCCTGAGAAGTCTGTATGCAGGTTAAGAAGCAATAGTTAGAACCAGACATGGAACAACAGACTGGTTCCAAATAGGAAAAGGAGTACGTCAAGGCTGTTGTTCCATGTCCAGTTCTAACTGTTGCTTCCTGACCTGCATACCGGTTTCCCAAGAGACAGGTCAGATGGACTGGTATTCCCATCTCTTTCAGAATTTTCCACAGTTTGTTGCGATCCACACAGTCAAAGTTTTGGCATAGTCAATAAAGCAGAAGTAGATGTTTTTCTGGAACTCTTGCTTTTTCTATAATCCAGTGGAAGTTGGCAATTTGATCTCTGTTTCCAATCTCCAGCCCAGGTTTTATGCTAGATACAGGGTGCTCAGGGCTGGTGCACCGGGATGACCCAGAGAGATGGAATTGGGAGGGAGGTGGGAGGGGGGTTCTGGAAGGGGAACACATGTATACCCATGGCAGATTTGTGTCAATGTATGGCAAAACCAACACGATAATATAAAGAAAATAAATAAAACAAATTAATTAATTGATTAATTAAAACCAGCTTGAATATCTGGAAGTTCACAGTTCATGTATTGCTGAAGCCTGGCTTGGAGAATTTTGAGCATCACTTTATTAGCATGTGAGATAAGTGCAATTGTGTGGTAGTTTGAGCATTCTTTGGCATTGCCTTTCTTTAGGATAGGAATATAAACTGACCTTTTCCAGTCCTGTGGCCACTGCTGAGTTTTCCATATTTGCTGGCATATTGAGTGCAGCACTTTCACAGCGTCATCTCTTAGGATTTGAAATAGCTCAACTGGAATTCTATCACCTCCACTAGCTTTGTTTGTAGTGATGCTTTCTAAGGCCCACTTGATTTCACCTTCCAGGATGTCTGGGCTCTAGCTGAGTGTGAGTGATCACACCATCATGATTATCTGAGTCGTGAAGTTGTTTTTTGTAAAGTTCTTCTGTGTATTCTTGCCACCTCTTCTTAATATCTTCTGCTTCTGTTAAGTCCATACCATTTCTGTCCTTTATCGAGCCCATCTTGGCATGAAATGTTCCCTTGGTATCTCTAATTTTCTTGAAGAGATCTCTAGTCCTTCTCATTCTGTTGTTTTCCTCTATTTCTTTGCATTGATCACTAAGGAAGGCTTTCTTATCTCTCCTTGCTATTCTTTGGAATTCTGCATTCAAATGGGAATATCTTTCCTTTTCTCCTTTGCTCTTCGCTTCTCTTCTTTTCACAGATTGCAATAGTCACTTTTATAAAAATAGCAGTTAATGATAGAAATATTTTATGTCAAGTATCTTCTGTGTGGTAGGCAGAGGCTAGGCATTTTTCAAGCATTCTCTGCAACATACTTCCTCTGAGAAATAGATTGGTTCTGTTTTATAGCTAAGGCTATTTCTCTATCCTTGAAACAGTTTAGAAGCATCTCTCACAAACCACGATGCCATTGTTCTCACTTTTGGACTCAGCCCATGATATCCACTTCTCCATCTGCCCATCAGTCCCCTCCTTCACCTCGCCAAATACCTACCACCCACTTCTTTGTGTCATATCTGCCTTCACCTCCAGTTTGTGAACTCCTTTGAGAAGAGATTCTGCCTCTTGTTCTCTGTTCATCATGGTGTGGATCACAAAGCTATGCACCCATAGGTCTTAAAAATATCATCAAGCTTGATTTTTTTTTAAGCGCAGAATCAGAGGGCTTGAGTACTTTTGATTAACTGGTTTTGTATTTTTATTAACTGAATTATATGTTTGCCAATTATGGATTGACAATTTTTTTAAGGGACTAGGAAATGTTAATGCCCTTCCAAAGGCTCTGCAGACCTTTTGCACTGAAGGAGAATGCCCAATTGTGGGGAGCTGTGAGGCCCTTCAGGGAGGGCATGTTAGAAAGAAGCTATTGTAGGATTTTGGGCTTCTCAGGTGGCTCAGTGGTAAAGAATACGCCTGCCAATGCAGGAGATGAAAGAGATGCAGGTTGGAAAGATCTCCTGGAGGAGGAAATGGCAACCCATTCCAGTATTCTTGCCTGAAAAATCCCATGGACAGAAGAACCTGGTGAGCTGCAGTCAATGGGGTCACAAAGAGTTGGATGCCACTAAACACACATACACACATATTACAGGATTTGGGCTTTAGTTGGGTAATTTTGGGGAGGATGTAAGGAAGCAGGGTCTCTCTCTGGATGGAGTCCTGTTAGAAAGGAAAGGAGAGTCCATGACAAAGTGTCTGAACAAATCTGATCTATGGGGCAGGGGTTTAAAATGGGGGTACAACTGTGGTTGGTAAAGAAGTAGCCATCACTTGTTTTAGCTGAGAACTAGGGATGTTGGGTTTTGGGGGTTGCATGGTGTTTTTGTTTTGATTCATTTATCACGCTGTCAGAGTGACCTGGTCTGATGTTCTGTGAGTTTTTGTGCAATAGAACAGCATGGCCTAACTGAGAGTCAGACCAGTTTCCAGCAGTCAGGGGTTTTTGGCTTTTTCAAAAACGAATGAAGAAAAGTATCTATTCTTAACATGTAATGTGTGCTTGCACTTGTCTGGTGTGTAGTTTGAAACTGCTCTCTTTAGTAGGTCTATAAGTTATGGACTCTATGTTTTATATATATATGTGTGTATATATATATATATATATATGGTATATATAACCATAACTGTACATTATATATAACTATGTTATATATACCCTCTGGTGGCTCAGATGGTAAAGAATCTGCCTGCACTGCGGGAAACCTGGGTTTGATCACTGGTTGGGAAGATCCCCTGGAAGAGGACATGGTAACCCACTCCAATATCCTTGCCTGGAGAATCCCCATGCACAGAAGAGCCTGGTGGGCTACAGTCCATGGGGTTGCAAAGAGTCTGACATGGCTGAGTGACTGAGCACAGCACAGAACATATATTATATATAATAGTTATATATCATAATAATATATAATATCTAATAATTGTATACCTGATGCAAAGAACCAGCTCATTGGAAAAGACTCTAATAGTGGGAAAGATTGAAGGCAGGAGGAGAAGGGGATGACAGAGAATGAGATGGTTGGATGGCATCACTGACTCAATGAGCTTGAGTTTGAGCCAACTCTTGGAGATAGTGAAGGACAGGGAATCCTGGAGTGCTGCAGTCATGGAGTCACAAAAAGTGGGACACAACGTAGTGACTGAACAACAACAAAAATATTATGCATAATATTATATATAATTGTATGTTGTATTTATTATAAAATAAATGTATACTTACGGGTTTTTTCTTTTAAAAAACATTGGTCACTGTGGCAAACTCTGTTACCACCTGCTCTTTTCCAAACACTCTCTCCTCTTGCTTTTGCTGACACTATACGTCTCTGATTTTCCTTTGTATCTCTGACTTTGATCCAATTTCATAGGAATTTCCTTTTCTGTTTCCACATTCCCTCTCAGCTGATTTCATCTGTTCCTATAGTTTTAAATACTGTCTCTGTGGTGACAGATTCTAAATTTATGTCCACCTCAGGCCTCTCCTCTGACCTCCAGACTCGTTTATCCAGCTACCTACCTGATATCTTCTCTTTTTTTTTTTTATTAGTTTTGCCACACAATGCCATGATATCACCATGGGTTTACATATGCTCCCCCTCCAGAACCCACCTCCCTCCTCCCTCCCTCCTCCCTCCCCCTGGGAAATCTCAATGCACCAGCCCCGAGCATCAATCCTGGGCTGGCTATTGATTACACATATGATAATTAACATGTTTCAATGCCATTCTCCCATATCATCCCACCCTTACCCTCATCCACAGAGTCCAAGAGTCTATTCTATACATCTGCGTTCCTTTTGCTGTCTCGCATGCTGGGTTCTCATTACCGTCTTTCTAAATTCCATATATATGCGTTAATATACTGTATTGTTGTTTTTGCTTCTGGCTTACTTCACTCTGGATAATGGGCTCCAGTTTCGTCCATCTGAGTAGAACTGATTCAAATGAATTTTTTTTTAATGCTGAGTAATATTCCATTGTGTATATGTACCACAGCTTTTGACAACCCGACAAAGATGCCACAAAAAAAGAAAACTACAGGCTAATATCACTGATGAACTTAGATGCAAAAATCCTTAACAAAATTCTAGCAAATAGAATCCAACAACACATTAAAAAAATCATACATCATGATCAAGTAGGCTTTATCCCAGGGATGCAAGGATTCTTCAATATTCGCAAATCAATCAATGTAATACACCACATTAACAAATTGAAAAATAAAAATCACATGATTATCTCAATAGATGCAGAGAAAGCCTTTGACAAAATTCAACATCCATTTATGATAAAAACCCTCCAAAAAGCAGGAATAGAAGGAACATTCCTCAACATAATAAAAGCTATATATGACAAACCCACAGCAAACATCCTCAATGGTGAAAAACTGGAAGCATTCCCCCTGAAATCAGGAACAAGACAAGGGTGCCCACTCTCACCACTACTTTTCAACATAGTTTTGGAAGTCTTGGCCACAGCAATCAGAGCAGATAAAGAAATTAAAGGAATCCAGATTGGAAAAGAAGAAGTAAAACTCTCTCTGTTTGCAGATGACATGATCCTCTATATTGAAAACCCTAAAGACTCTACGAGAAAATTACTAGAGCTAATCAGTGAATATAGCAAAGTTTCAGGATATAAAATCAACACGCAGAAATCCCTGGCATTCCTATACACTAACAGTGAGAAATCAGAAAGAGAAATTAAGGAAACAATTCCATTCACCATCGAAACAAAAAGAATAAAATACTTAGGAGTATTTCTACCTAAAGAAACAAAAGACTTGTATATAGAAAACTATAAAACACTGATGAAAGAAATCAAAGAGGACACAAACTGATATCTTCTCTTGAAATTTCTCTCAAACTCAAGGCCTCTAACAAGGAATTCATTGACTTTCTCTCTTAACGTCATTTCTCTTCTAGTCTTTGCACGGCTCTAAACAGTCCTACCACCTACCCAGATTCTCAAGCTTGCAACCTGGGAGTCAAACATGATATCTATGGACCTTCAATCCCCGTGTCTTATTCTCCAAAATGTACCTCATGTCTCCTCACTTCTCGCCTCCTCTCTGGCCCAGTTCTGTTTTGAGCCCCCATCTCCGTCTCCATGACAGCAGCTCTTTTATTAGCCTCTCAGCTTCCATCTTGGCTCTTTTCCCAAGCTGTTCTCACAACATCCAAAGTTACCTTTTGTTTGTTTCCTGGATGTGCCATGCCACTTGAGGAATCTTAGTTCCCTGACCAGGATCAAACACCAGCCCTTGGCAGTGGAAGTGCAGAGTCCTAACTATTGGACCACCAGGGAATTCCACAATCATCTTCCAAAAGCATAAATACAATTAAATCACTCTCCTCTCACCTGAAAATCCTTCAGCAAGTTTCTAATGCACTTAAAAATAAAACCCAAAGTCTTGCCCATGGTCTATGGCCTGCATGACCTGTACTCTCCCTACATATTAGATTGATTCTCATCGTAGATGTCCCTCCCCCAACACATTATTCTTCAGATTTTTAAATATGGTTCTAAGGTATCAAACTCTTTCTTATCTCAGGGCCTTTGGGCTTGCCCTGCCTGTGAAAGCACCCCCACCCACACAGGCCTTTCTCCACTCTTCCTCCCTTCCCATGGATGGCCCCCTGCTCATCCTTCGGTCTGTGCTTCAGTGTTCCCTCCAGAGAAAATCTGTCCTTGACCTCCCTGTCTAATTAACTCCCCTAATTATAATGTCATCAAATCCTTTACATTTCTTTGTTAGCACTTACTGGAATGTGTAATTATCTATGGTAATAGTTATTTCTCCCTCGAGACTAAAATAAAATTTCCAGCAAGGCAAGGGTAACAGCTGTTTTGCTTTTCACTCTGCTTCTGCATCTAGCACATAAGCAGCACTCAGTAAATATTTGTTGAATGGAGTGACATACTGAGCAGTTGTCAGTTACTTGTATCTTCGAATAAGTTAGGTTTGTTCCCACCAGATTCAGAACACTCCATGAGGGAAGGAGGGTAGCTACACAAGTAGGAAACATCAAAGGACATCAAAATGGACTCTGTGTCTCCAGCAGGTTGAAGCTGAACAGAGAGTGGGAGGATTCAGCCATTGTAAAGGAGAAAAATCAGCACGCTTGGATGAAGACTGAAGGTCTAGACCAGATGCAAGAAGTCAAACAATTCACCTAAGGCTCTGTGGTAACCTGAATAACAACTACCCAAAGGTGTCCATGTCCTAACTTCTAGTACAGTAAGTCCCCTATATACAAACGAGTTCCATTCCAAGAGTCTGTTCAGTCTTTCTTAAATCCAAGAAAGTTAAACTTAAGTCCAACAAAGGTAGACCCTAGTTACCCAATTAACACAATTGACTATGTAGTACTGTACTGTCATAGATTTATAACACTTTTCATCCCAATAATACATAAAAAACAAGCACAAAAGTTAAGAAACATTTTTAATCTTACAGTACGATGCTTCATTTTGAAAAGTAAAGAAGTACAGTACAACTGCCCACATACAGGGCTGGTATAGAGTGAATAGGCAAGAAGAGTTACTGACAGGAGGAGGGAAAGGAGGTGGGAGATAATTCAGCTGGAGTTTTGTCAGCAACAGGAGATAGAGGGCGAGCTGTAATTTCACTCAGGCTTGACATGGATGGACCTCACGTTCACATCTTTGAAAGTTCACATCTTGAAGGTTCGTATATGGGGGACTTACTGCATCTGTTACCTTACGTGAAAAAAAGAGACTTAGTAGAGATGATTAAATTAAGGATCTTAAAATAAAATCCTGGGCTATCCAGTGGCTGGATGCAAGAGGTCCTCTAAGGGGAAAGCAGGAGGTGCAGAGTCAGAGATGGACGTGTAATGGCAGAAACAGAATACAGCAGGGCCGTGAACTAATGAATGCAGGGGTCTTAAGAAGCTGGAAGAAACAAGGAAATGGATTTTCTCCTAGCGCCTTCAGAAGGAGCACAACCCTGCTCACCCAATAAAAATTCTGAACATCACAAATGTAAGAGAATAAATTTGGGTTGCTCTAAACTACTAAATTTGTGATAATTTATAACTATAGCAGACTTCCCTGATGGTTCAGTGGTAAAGAATCCACCTGCAATGCAGGAAACAGGAAATGAGGGTTCAGTGTCTGGGTTGGGAAGATCCCCTGGAGAAGGGAATAGCAACCCACTCCTATTCTTGCCTGAAAAATCCCAAGGACAGAGGAGCCTGGTGGGGTAATGTCCTAAGGGTAACAAATGACTGAGCATCGGAGCATGAGCATAAGTACAACAGGAAATTAATATAAGCTCTAAGATTTATTTCTGAAATCTGTCTAATTTACTTAATTTTTTAAACCGTTACTGCTGTTGTTTTCTCTCTGTACTAAAGTTTGTTATATAATATAAGAGGCTACATCTCTGTTTTCCACTGTTTTATATCCAGAACCTAGAACAAGGCCTAACACAGAATAGAATTTTAAATAAGTGTTTCTTGAATCACTGAGAAGATGAACACAAATTCCTATTCAATGGAGGTATTGTAAAGAGCAACATGCAACTGTGTTTATAGGCTATTTGCAACTGTTGAAAAGAAACCAGTCTTTCCATTCTTCCGTTACTTTCTCCTTTTTCCTTCTCTTTTTTTTCCTTTTTCAAATTGGGATGTAATCGCTTTACAATGCTGTGTTAGTTTCTGCTGTGCAATAAAGTGAATCAGCTGCGTGCATACCCATATCCCCTGCCTCTTGGCCTGCCTTCCCACTCCACCAGCCTACCCCTCTAGGTCATCACAGAGCCCTGAGCTGAGCTCCCTGTGCTGTACAGCAGCTTCCCACTAGCTGACTATTTTATACACGGTAGTGTATATACCTCAGCTGTAATCTCCCAATTCATCCCACCGCCCTCCTTCCCCACATGTCCACACATTCATTCTCTATGTCTGCAGCTCTATTCCTGCATTGCAAATAGGTTCATCTGTGCCATTTTTTGGATTCCACATGTATGCATTAATATATGATATATATTTTTCTCTTACTTCACT
The DNA here is from genome assembly GCA_007570785.1 of Antilocapra americana. Classification (NCBI taxonomy): domain Eukaryota; kingdom Metazoa; phylum Chordata; class Mammalia; order Artiodactyla; family Antilocapridae; genus Antilocapra; species Antilocapra americana. The sequence continues at coordinate 58,786,810 of ML662442.1, forward strand.
CTGCATGTCAGCTCTTGGTCCATTCACGTCTCTACAAATGACCCAATTTCATTCCTTTTTATGGCTGAGTAATATTCCAGTGTGTATATGTACCACATCTTCTTTATCCACTTTTTTGTCTATAGACATTTAGTTTACTAACGTGTTCCAACTGTTGTAAATAGTGTTGCAATCATCCCTCTGTCTCTCCTCCCCGTCTGATCTCTTTACTTCTCTCCTTACTTGTTCCTCCCTTCCTTGATGCCTTTTCACCCACATCTTTCTCTAGGCTCTCTACCCTTCTTTATATTATAAAGACATATAACTGTCCTGCTTGGGGACCCAGGAAAGGTTGGCTTATATAAATACAGAGATAGCCACTTCTTTTTTAAAATTTTTTAACTTGAGGATAATTGCTTCACACTGCTGGTTTCTGCTGTACTACAATTTGAATCAGCTGTAAGCATACATATATTTCTTCCCTCTTAAGCCTCTCTCCCACCTTCCCCCATCATACCCTTCCAGGTCATCACAGAGCACCAAGCTGAGCTCCCTGTGTTATACAGCACCTTCCCATTACCTATCTATTTTGTACATGGTAGGGTATATAAATCAATCGGAGATAGCCACTTATAATTAAATATATGTCACCCATGCTGTCCTGTGCCCTTGATTAAATTTAATATGCAATCATGATGTGTTCATTTACCTTAATTTGATTAGACTATCACATATTACCAGAGTCCCTGGTTCTGAAGTTGCTCCAACTGATCACAAAAGTGTACCATCATGTAGTGACTTGGAGAAGGTTTGCTTTTCAAGGGACAGTCATGTCACATGCAATGTTAGTCAAGTTAGACATATTAATTCCTCTAGGGTGAGGTAGTGCCGGAGAGGATTTTGGTGGCCCTGCTTTCTTTTTCCCACAGGCCTGCTGGGTAATACGGTCACATACTCTGGTTTACCAGGCAGGGTCTTTGGGTATTTCTGGGTTGTAGATTTCAAACAAAATTATGTTAAAAATATGTGTGAGAGAGAGATAGAAAGAGACAGAGAGAGAAAGGGAGCAAGCATACCGGGGTGTGCCGTGCTGTGCTTAGTCGCTCAGTCACATCCAACTCTTTACGACTCCGTGGACTCTAGCCCACTGGGTTCCTCTGTCCACAGGGATTCTCCAGTCAAGAATACTGGAGGGGGTTGCCATGTCCTCCTCTAGGGGATCTTCCCAACTCAGGGATCAAACCCAGGTCTCTCGCATTGCAGGCAGATTCTTTACTGTCTGAGCCACCAGGGAAGCCCATACTGGGATGGATCATATGAAAAAAATCTGACAAAATACAGATGACTCTAACTTTTAAAAAAATTATTATTTATTTGACTGTGTGGGGACTTAGTTGAAACATGCAAGATTTTAGTTGAGGCATGTTGGATCTAGCTTTTTGACAGGGTATTAAACCCAGGCCCCTTGCATTGGGCCCACAGAGTCTTAGCCACTGGACCACAAGAGAAGTCCAAGGATCATTTTAGAGGCAACTGCCACACTGTTACCAGTTCCAGAGCCCATGTCCCTAAAGCCATGATTTCTAGACCCTATTAATAAATTAAACATATATTTACATAAGTGAGTATATAGAAATGAAAATACATGTAGATATACATATATATAACCATATATGTATATATATAAGAAAATATAAAAATAATTTGATTATAAGCATCAAGGATCTTCAGTAGTTTCAATTTCTATTAATACCTCAATACTGCATTATTGGGAAAGTCGGCCATTTTTTATAGACAGAGCTCTGCTAGGTGATATAAGCTTTCATAAAAATTTCACAAGCCCTCCATCCAGTTCAGTTCATTGCTGATGGTCACAGAAGCCTATAAGGAAATGGATATGAAGAGTTGTTTACCTTGTTCTGAGGTATATTTCTTGTTATTCCAGAAAAGCCTCAATTAATCTCCTCCACACCCTGTTACATTATTCAAGAACCCTAAATTACCCATATTTTATAAACCAGATAAGGAAATGTATTTTATTCATCTCTCAGAATTATATTCTTATTCATAAGAGTATAATTGATCTTAAAATATTATTGATATTCCAATTAATTGTGGTTTAGAAAACAGAAGAAATAAAGAAATGACTAGAATATCAACAATGCATCTCTGCTTTGAGGAAATAATGTCAGATATGGGGAAGGAGACAATTTTGCCCCTTGAGTCTTCTTCTAATTATGTTTTAATATTATATATCTGTGTGACTGGGCTTCTCTGGTGGCTCAGCAATAAAAAAAATCTGCCTACCAATGCAGAAGACACTGGAGACGTAGTTTTGATCCCTAAGTCAGGAAGATCCCCTGGAGAAGGAAATGGCAACCCACTCCCGTATTCTTGCCTGGGAAATCCCATGGTCAGAAGAGCTTGGCGGGCTACTGTCCACAGAGTTGCAAAGAGTCAAACACAACTTAGCAACAACAACCCATGTGATTAATTTTCATCTCCATTTGCTAATAAACCCTTTTTCTAAAATATTGCAATGAAAGCAGTGATGTTGTGTGCCAGTCTGCCTGGGCAGACCTCAACTGTGGCATTGCCCTCTCTCCTGGGAACTCCACTGGAAGAAGTGGTAGAAAACAGGAAGATTTCATAAAAGAAAAAAAAAAGTCTTGTAAATAAATTTCATAATTTTCTTTTTAACTGGGTGTTAGCTTAGGGAGACTGTAAAACAACAACAACAACAAAACTGGTTTTGAACTTTTACAGATCACCACTACTTCTGTGTGCTCATTACTTCCTCACTGTGTGTTCACTACCTCTTGTTTCTTGAGAAAGACAGGCAAACCCTGAGCACAAGTGATGTGTCTCAGCTTGGGGAACATCATCTGTGTTCAGAGTCTGCCTATCTTTCTTGTGAGAACATGTTCTTTTTGAGTTTTTTCCCCAAATGTTTAAATTCTATTAAATTTAATGTTCTTTTTTGGGAAACTACTATTAAAAGTTAGAGAGAGTACATGTCTCCCCCAAACTCCCTAACTATGCCTTCCCCCCATCCTTCCCCGACCCTCTACCCCACCGGCAACCATACATTTGTTCTCTAAGTCTGCAAGTCTCTTTCTGTTTTGCAAAGTAAGTTCATTTGTTTGGGATCAACAAGTACACACTGCCATTTTTAAAATGGGTACCCAACAAGGACCTACTGTGTAGCACAGGGAACTCTGCTCAATGTTACATGGCAGCCTGGATGGGAGGCGGGGTTGGGGAGGAATGAATACATGTATTAATATATGTATGGCTGAGTCCCTTTGCTGTCCACCTGAAACTATCACAACATTGTTAATCAACTATACTCCAATACAAAATAAAAAGTTTTTTTAAAAGTTACAGAGAATGACCACTGTTTATACACATTTTGTAGAAAGGTAAAGCTGCCTTTTTAAAGCTATGTATTTTGCAGACTCATAGGTTTTTTTTCTCAGGCTGTATCTGCTGAGATAACGCAGAGTCCATCTCTCTGGAAGGAGACACACTGAACTTCCAGGTATCTGCAGGGCCATAGAAATGCCAGGACCCTGGTCAGCTTCTGTCATTAGTTTTTCCTTCACCCCGCCCCCCAAATTCTAACCAACCCCCATGTCCCACTGCTTCCCCACCCAGAACACCTCCGGAACCCATTCTCCCCTTCCACGGTCACTCCTGCAGCCTTGGTCCAGGCCACATTCATCTCTCGCCTGCACTGGGACACCAGTCTTTGGCTCTAACCTTGCCAGTCAAGCCTTCCCAGGAAATTAGCCCTGATCATATCACTTCTCAGCAAAATACCCTTCCATGCCTTTCTAAATGCCCTCAAAATAAAGTTCTAATTCCTTGGCGTGACATAGAAAATCCTTCAGGATCAACCTCATATTTTACAGTGTATGGAAAACACTTCTTTTTAATGTCCTGCTGCTGCTGCTAAGTTGTTTCAGTCGTGTCCGACTCTGTGCGACTCCATAGATGGCAGTCCACCAGGCTCCTCCATCCCTGGGATTCTCCAGGCAAGAATACTGGAGTGGGTTGCCATTTCCTTCTCCAATGCATGCATGCATGCTAAGTCGCTTCAGTCGTGTCCGACTCTGTGTGACCCCATGGACAGCAGCCCACCAGGCTCCTCTATCCACGAGATTCTCCAGGCAAGAATACTGGAGTGGGCTGCCATTTCCTTCTCCTTTTAATGTCCTGGGAATGCACAAAGCTTCACATCCTCAGCTTACCCAGTCAGAGTGCCCTTGAGGGGAGGGGTCCTCATGTGCGGACTGTGCTTTCCACAAAGGGAAAGTTGTGAGAGCCCAATAGGTGGGTCACCATTCTTTTACTCAACTGCTAGGATGGCCTTTCCTTCTGCTATTGAAAACATGTCCTCCCAGTCATTGATAAATTATTGTAAGGAAAAAAGTGATGACTATTTCAAATATATTACCTTGCCACAACTTGAAGCCATGCCATATGAGAAACCATTGAAGAGACAGGAGACATTTTAATCTGGGAGAAGAAAAGTCTAAAGAAGATGGGTGTGGTAACTCTCCTGATTTTGAAGAGCTACCGTGGAGAGGAAGAGCATAACCTTGGCCGTCTGATCTTGAGTCTTAGGACCAATGCAAAGACCCTAGGAAGACACAGTTTACCTCTTGGTAACCAGAGAAGATGATCTAGCAGGCAGAGTTGCCCATATCATACAAACAGCTGCCCTGGAAAATGATGGACCTGTTATCACTGGAGTTGTTCAAGCACAAAGAAGGGGACCCTTTGCCAGGGATGTTGATATCTTCTGTCACATGTTTTTTAAAAGGAGATAGGGTACTTCCCTGGAAGTTGAGTAGTAAGACTTTGCACTTCCAGTGAAAGGGTTGCAGGTCTGATCCCTGGTTGAGTAATTAAGATCCCAGACAAATAATTATTTTTTAATTTTTTAAAAAGGTTTCAACTACAGGACTATTTCCCTTGCAGTTTTATTAGGTCTCCTTACACATCATCTTCTGCATCAGAGTTCTGCAAGCTTGCTGGAAAAGCTAGGTTAATTTGAGAGCCTTCTCAGGCTGAAGGACAAGGAAGTACTGAACAATGAACAGGTCAAGGAGTCCTTTTGCCTTGACGTCGTTGTCACTGTGCTGGTGACCCACCCTCCTTTAGGAGCCGGTGCCCCAGTTCTACTTTTCTGTGTCCACACCACAAACATGACTTCAGCCTGGTAACCTAAACTTGACTCAGCTCCTATTTAACGTTTTAAACCTGAATAACAACCTTTGGCCTTGGGCAATTGTTTTGGTTTGGTTTGTTTCTAGATTAAAGGGTGAAGGCTCATATTCTTGCCAATGACATTCAAGAAATACTTATATGGACAAGATTTCTACCTATTTCATCATGATAATTCGTGAAGCTTACTATTGCTGTACTATATAAATCTAAATTATGCTTACATTCTTCCTATCATAAATTTTTAAAAATAATTAAGTGTGTGGTTTAATTTATCTTCATATGCAGAGAGAACAGTTCATTGATCTGGAAACTAAACTGTGTAATTACCTTAATGGATAATTTTTGTTACTAACTTATCTGTGCAGGGATCCTCTATCATTTGTTGACATGAGAAGCTGTATCTTCCTTCTGAATTACACTTGCATCCATTGTTGGAAATGGGACCAGCTGGGTTCTGATTATATAAGTAGAGCCAGAATATTACAAGGTCTAGACACATTTTTAAAATTAGGCTAGTACTATGGATCAAATATTTATATCCCCTCAAAACTTCATATGTTGAAATCCAAACCCCAACATCATGGACTTAGGAGGTGAGACCTTTGGGAGGTGATTAGATCATGAGAGTGGAGCCCTCATAAATGGAATTAGTGCCCTTATAAAAGAGGTCCCACGTTATGCTAATAGAAATAAGTCAGACAGGAGAGACAAATACTGTATGATATTGCTTATATGGGGAATCTAAAAAACCCAACAAACTAGTGAATATGACAAAACATAAGCAGACTCACAGATAAAGAGAACAAACTAGTGATTACCAGTGGGGAGAGGGAAGATGGGAGAGTCAAGAGAAATAAGGGATAGAAGGTAAAACTGTTAGGTATAAGATAAGCTGCAAGGATATACTGTGCTATATGGGGGATACAGCCAATATTTTATAACAGTGATAAATGGAGATAACCTTTAAAAATTGTGAATCACTATATGGTACACTTGTAACATATAATGTTATATAGCAACTATACTTCAATTTTAAAATTGCTTAAAAATAAATGATGAAAACTTATAAATAAATAAAAAATAAAAAGTCTTCATAAAGATCCCTCATTCCTTCTTCTGCGTGAGGTTATGTTATTGAAAGTGGGGTTCTGCTGTTTGCTGCTCTAAAGCCAATAAAGGGGTAAGGTTGGTGGAAAGAAAAATCTGTTTTATTTTGGAGACCAGCAATGGGGTAAGGGTAGTGGGAGGGGTGGACTCCTATCCAAAGGCTGACTTTCCCTCACTGAATATCAGTGGGCAAGAGGTTTTATAGGAGGAGGGGGGCTCCATGCAGCAACAGCCCAGTCAGCTCTGACAGTCGTCTTGAAATTGATCACACAGTGATCTTATCAGCATCATCTTGATTGTTTTCAGTACAGTTAGTCTTCAGTTCCAGGGTCAGTTTGTTCCCATTTTTTAGGCCAGTTCTCATAACTGTGGCAGCTTGTGCCATGGGTGCAGCCTAGTCATCATGTAAACTTTTCCACCTTCCAGGCTTTCAGTATCTATAAGACAGCTCACAGGATATGGTCAGAACATTATCCACAGCCCTTGAGGAGGAACTAAAGGTCCTTGAGTTTGCTTAATGACAAAACTGTAATATTTTTTCCTGTTGGACTGCTTTCCTTTGATTCTGAATTTTTTTCACTTCTCTGAGTAAATTTATTCTTTAGCTAAAGTTTTTCTATAGACAAAAAAACAGGCAGAGGACATGGTGGGAGGTGGGAAGGATAGGAAGACCATAGCGTCCTGCTCCATTTTTAGTTACAGTAAAAAAAAAAAAAAAAAAAAAGCCGTCTATGAACCTGGAAGCCAACTCTCACCAGACACCAAATTTTCAAGTGCTATGATGTACTTCCCAGCCTTCAGAAATGTAAGTAAATGTTAATAAGCTGCCTAGTGTATGGTATTTTGTTGTAAGGCCCCAGAGTGAGGTATATGCTTATGCCAGGTTTCATTGCTCTAAAAAGTCCTGAGAGGAGAATCATAACATGGACTTATGCAACAAGTGGGCAAAAATAATGTGAAATGGAATATGAGAAAGGTTCTGGATGCCATGTAGACCACCATGATCAACTGAAGAAAAGAGGCTCTAGTGGCCAATCACATTTACTCTCTTACTTTATTATTCATATATTTACTTACCACTTTCTAACGGTTTTTTTCTGTTCCTTTCCCCTTCCACTGGAAAAGGTAATTAATTTCATTATTTAGTCCATAGGTTACAGAAATCAGTATGCTGGTCAAGAAACAACAGTTAGAACCAGACATGGAAAAAAGGATTGGTTCCAAATTGGGAAAGGAGTACGTCAAGGCTGAATATTGTCACCCTGCTTGTTTAACTTATATGCAGGGTACATCATGCGAAATGCTGGGCTGGATGAAGCATAAGCCGGAATCAAGATTGCCAGGAGAAATATCAATAACCTCAGATATGCAGATGATACCTTCATTGTGGCAGAAAGTGAAAAGGAACTAAATAGCCTCTTGATGAAAGTGAAAGAGAAGAGTTAAAAACACCTGGCTTAAAACTCAACATTCAGAAAACTAAGATCATGGCATGTGGTCCCATCACTTCATGGCAAGTAGATGGGGAAACAATGGAAAAGCAGTGACAGACTTTGTTTTCCTGGGCTCCAAAATCCCTGCAGATGGTGACTGCAGCCATGAAATTTAAAGATGCTTGCTCCTTGGAAGAAAAACTATGATCAACCTAGACAGCAAATTAAAAAGCAGAAACATTACTTTGCCAAGAAAAGTCCAACTAGTCAAAGCTATGGTTTTTCCAGTAGTCATGTATGGATATAAGAGTTGGACCATAAAGAAAGCTGAGCACTGAAGAATTGATGCTTTTGAACCAGAGTTCAAAAGTGTTGGAGAAGACTCATGAGAGTCCCTTGGACTGCAAGGAGATCAAACCAGTAGATCCTAAAGGAAATCAGTCCTGAATATTCATTGGAAGGATTGATGCTGAAGCTCCAATACTTTGGCCACCTGATGCAAAGAACTGAGTCATTGGAAAAGACCCTGACGCTGGAAAAGATTGAAGGCAGGAGGAGAAGGGGATGACAGTGGATGAGGTGGTTGGATGGCATCGCTGACTCTATGGACATGAGTTTGAGCAAGCTCTGGGAGTTGTTGATGAACAGGGAAGCCTGGTGTGCTGCAGTCCATGGGGTCCCAAAGAGTCAGACAAGACTGAGCAACTGAACTAAACTGACTACAGGAATCAAGAAAGAATTCCAACCAGTGTATAGGAGTAATGAATATCATCCAACAAGACTTGGATCTCCCCTTTTGGGGAAATAATGACAGCATTTTTATTTGTAAGAATAAAAGTTGCTTTATATAAGAGAGAACACACTCTCATTGCTATTTCATTGTTTAGAAGCTCAACTTTGGGAAGAAGAGTGTTGAGGAGCCAAAGATGCAGATAGTGGTGTGTACTGCGTATTGTTTCTTTCAACATGTGCTTTAACCCCCTTTCTGCTTGTCTCCTAAATTGAATAAAGAAGGAGGGGGGAAAAGAGAAGGAACTGGAGGAGGAGAGGAAGAAGGAGAAAAAGAGAATAAAGAGGAAAAAGGCTTTCTGACATGGCTTTGATTTTCCTGATCACATACAGCTCTGCAAGACTTAGAAGCAGAAAGGTGTCAATTCTTGAGTGCAATACACATGGCTAGTGGATCTTCTTGCCTGCATATTAGCAAATGAATATTGTCCTTGGAGGCAACAACAGTGGTGGTTTCAGTGCCCAGACTCTGTCATAGAGTTCAGTGCCAGACATCTGTCACACAGCTGAGCTGTGTGAGATGATAGCAAAGAGGTGTCTACCAGAGCAGTTCTGTGTCATGATTGGGCATTTCTTTCAGCTATTTTTCCCCCATGGTTTTGTAGCTAAAGAAATTCTTTAAATTACCTCCATCTGTAAAGAATTAAATTCTTTTCTGGCTAAAGTGGATTCTATCATCTGCAGCTAAGAATCCTGACTGATACGTTATTCTGATACACCATCTCTACCAACAACCCCAATTTCTCATATATTGTTAGTGTTCTGGGCAAGTTCAAGTACAGCAGAATTTAGCATGTACCTTCTTAGACTGTTGTTAAGGAATATTCCGCTAACATCTATTACAATAGAATGATTGGAGAACAAGATAGTGTGACACCATTGGGCACAACTCAGAGAGTCAACTACTTGAAAAGAGATCGTATCTACTCATCTTTTTCATGCAGCCTCATAACGCTAGAATAATACCCTGGACTGAACCTGAAAGCACAGTGTTCAATGGAAGATGATAGAATAGCTCTGAGCTTATACTAAAGCCAGCGAATTCAGGACGTTCACATTCTGCCTTTAGAAAGTATTTCTACTGTAATTCAGAATACAACAAATACCACATTTTTGCTGCTTCAGGTGATCCATCTTAGAAGTGGGATAGCAACACATACTTCTTGATGGTGCCATGAATAATGATAATAATCATGAATAAAAATTCCCAGGCATTTACTACATGGTAGGTAGTTTTCTAAATGTTTTTTATATGCATCAGTTCATTTAATTTTTTTTTTTACAACAACCTGCTAAGTCACCTATATATATGTGTGTGTGGTGGTGGCTTAGTTGCTAAGTTGTGTCTGACTCTTGCAACTCCATGGACTGTAGCCTGCCAGGCTCCTCTGTCCATGGGATTCTCTGGGCAAGAATACTGGAGGGAGCTGCCCTTTCCTTCTCCAGGGAACCTTCCCTACCCAGGAATAGAACCCAGGTCTCCATTGCAGGCAGCTTCTTTATCAACTGAGCTACAAGGGAAGCCCATGTGTGTGTGTGCGTGTGTGTGTGTGTGTGTGTGTGTGTGTATTCATTTTGCAGATGTGGAAACTAAGTTCAAGAGCACACGTGTAAGAGTCTAGAATTTGAATCCAGGCAGTCTGGCCCTGGATTCTATACCTTTCACCACTCTGCTTTATTGTAAGTAAAATAAAAAGTTGTTATATGGTGTGTCAGAGGTGAAAAGAGAAGAGAAATGCATTGAGAGTAACATGAAAAATATAACTTCTGATGGCTAGAAATGATTAGAACAATGTCAGATAATTTTGAATAGATTTTATGGTAAAATGTTTTTCCTTTTGGGCTTCCCTGGTGGCTCAGTGGTAAAGACTCCACCTGCCAATGTAGGGGACATTGATTCAATTCCTGGTCCAGGAAGATCCCACATGTCAGGGAGCAACTAAGCCCCTCGCCACAACTACTGAGCCTGTGTACCGCAACCACCAAATTCCATGTGGCTAGAGCAACTAGAGAAGCCCTGGCAGGGAGAAGCCTAGGAACCACAATGGAGAATAGCCCCTGCTCACCACAACTAGAGAAAGACCCCATGCAGCAACAAATACCCAGCAATCCATAAGTAAATAAATGATTATAGAAAAGAGATTGAGATTTAGATAGGAGGATAAAATATATAGAACTAGGGATGGAGGTTTGTGACATTGTACAGGAGACAGGAATCAAGACCATCCCTAAGAAAGAGAAATGCAAAAAAGCAAAATGGCTGTCTGAGGAGGCCTTACAAAGAGCTGTGAAAAGAAGAGAAGTGAAAAGCAAAGGAGAAAAAGAAAGATATACCCATTTGAAGGCAGAGTTCCAAAGAGTAGCAAGGAGAGAAAGAAAGCCTTCTTCAGTGATCAGTACAAAGAAATAGAGGAAAACAATAGAATGGGAAAGAATAGAGATCTCTTCAAGAAAATTAGAGATACCAAGGGAACATTTCACACAAAGATGGGCTCAATAAATGACAGAAATGGTAGGGACCTAACAGAAGCAGAAGATATTAAGAAGAGGTGGAAAGAATACACAGAAGAACTGTACAAAAAAGATCTTCATGACCCAGACAGTCATAATGCTGTGATCACTCACTTAGAGCCAGACATCCTGGAATGTGAAGTCAAGTGGGCCTTAGGAAGCATCACCATGAACAAAGCTAGTGGAGGTGATGGAATTCCAGTTGAGCTATTTCAAATCCTAAAAGATGATGCTGTGAAAGTGCTGCACTCAATATGCCAGCAAATATGGAAAACTCAGCAGTGGCCACAGGACTGGAAAAGATCTGTTTTCAATCCAATCTCAAAGAAAGGCAATGCCAAAGAATGCTCAAACTACTGCACAATTGCACTCATCTCACACGCTAGTAAAGTAATCCTTAAAATTCTCCAAGCCAGGCTTCAGCAATACATGAACTGTGAACTTCCAGATGTTCAAGCTGGTTTTAGAAAAGGCAGAGGAACCAGATATCAAATTGCCAACATCCGCTGAATCATCGAAAAAGCAACAGAGTTCCAGAAAAACATCTATTTCTGCTTTATTGACTATGCCAAAGCCTTTGACTGTGTGGATCACAATACATTGTGGAAAATTCTTCAACAGATGGGCATACCAGACTGCCTGACCTACCTCCTGAGAAACCTGTATGCAGGTTGGAAGCAACAGTTAGAACTGGACATGGAACAACAGACTGGTTCCAAATAGGAAAAGGAGTACATCAAGGCTGTATATTGTCACTCTGCTTATTTAACCTATATGCAGAGTACATCATGAGAAACACTGGGCTGGATGAAGCACAAGCTGGAATCAAGATTACTGGGAGAAATATCAATAACCTCAGATATGCAGATGACACCACCCTTATGGCAGAAAGTGAAGAAGAACTAAAGAGCTTCTTGATGAAAGTGAAAGAGGAGAGTGAAAAAGTTGGCTAAAAGCTTAACATTCAGAAAACTAAGATCATGGCATCCGGTCCCATCACTTCATGGCAGATAGATGGGGAAACAGTGGAGACAGTGGCTGACTTTATTTTTCTGGGCTTGAAAATCACTGCAGATGGTGATTGCAGCCATGAAATTAAAAGACACTTACTCCTTGGAAGGAGAGTTATGACCAACCTAGACAGCATATTAAAAAGCAGAGACATTACTTTGCCAACAAAGGTCTGTCTAGTCAAGGCTATGGTTTTTCCAGTGGTCATGTATGGATGTGAGAGTTGGACTATAAAGAAATCTGAGTGCTAAAGAATTGATGCTTTTGAATTGTGGTGTTGGAAAAGACTCTTGAGAGTCCCTTGGACTGCAAGGAGATCCAACCAGTTCATCCTAAAGGAGATCAGTCCTGGGTGTTCATTGGAAGGACTGATGTTGAAGCTGAAACTCCAATACTTTGGCCACCTGATTCAAAGAGCAGACTCATTGGAAAAGATCCTGATGCTGGGAAGGATTGAGGGCAGGAGGGGAAGGGGATGATGGAGGATGGGATGGTTGGATGGCATCATCGACTGGATGACCATGAGTTTGGGTGGACTCTGGGAGTTGGTGATGGACAGAGAGGCCTGGCGTGCTGCGGTTCAAGGAGTCGTGGGGAGTTGGACATGTCTGAGTGACTGAACTGAACTGAACTGGGTCAACTGTCAACTCCTAAGCACAGCAATCATATTTTCTTTCTTAAAATCTCCATCTTCCTGGTCCATAATGCCTGGAACTTAACAAAAAACAATTTTTTTTCAACTGAATAAGCATCAGTCATCTTGTAGTAATATGGTAAGGGAACTTATGGGTGTAAAAATTTAATAACACCTAAAATAAGTGAGATTTCAGGAAGTGAGTGGCAATTTGAGCCTTAACGGCTGGCAAGAAATAAATAAGGATAAGAGAAAAGACAGGATATCTTAGGTGAGGAAACAAAAGCAGTGAAATTGTGGAGATGAAAAGACCAACATAATCCTAGCAGCCACCATGGAGTCCTGGGGGTGAGGGGAGGAGGGGCATCTTTCTTCTGAAGCCTGAGCAAGCACCTGGTTTTGGAAGACAGTGTCCTAAGCTATTATTATAGGCACATTTGTTTTTTAAATGTTCTCTGGAAAAACTTCAAGCCAGTTTGAAGGAGGTGACTTTTCAAGCTCATTCACTTTCAGTGGTCCATTTTAGGCATTCGTTATCCATGAAAGAGTGAGGATTGTGTCAAGAATGACTGTTGATGCACTGGTAAGCAAAGCACTGTTTGCTGTATTGCTTTTATTTTATGAAGACAGAATGTCTAGAATATGCAAATAAAAAAGATGATTGTCCTGTATTTATTCTTCTTTTCCCCAAAGCTATGATGCCGCCAGGGAAATAAATGACTTTAGGAATCCTGATGATTAAGCAGCAAGAGAAAATGACTGGTAGTGGGCGAATTTGGATGCCTGACAACTCAAATGTGGATTGGTTACATCAGTCACAGCTAAAACAGTGGACTGACTTCAGAAATAATCATGACTTGCCTTCTCAAAGATTTCTCTTCAAATCATCCTGTTAATGGGTCCTAATATTGCATTGCTGTCAGTTCAATCCACTAACAAATATTTGTGTTTCCTCTGCAGGACTGAAAATACATGCTTTTAAATTAAATTTGGTGGGTGATTGGGGATGAGCTTAGCATGGAGACTGTGGAATAATTTTATTGCGGGAAGGGGACCCCTTCCAGGACCTGATAGTGGGCTCTTGTTTAATCCTCTGAATTGAATTGTCTGAAGAGACACACAGGCTGACAAAGACTTTATTGGGAAGAAGTGCCTGGGAGAAGAGAGAAGCAAGGTAAGGGGACTCAGGAGGACAGTTCTGCCACGTGGCTGGAAGTCTTGGGTTTTATGCTAATTGGGTTGGTTTCCAAATTGTCTCTGGCCAGTCATTCTGACTCGGGGTCCTTCCTGGTGGCTTATCACTCACTCAACCAAGATGGATTCCAGTGAGAAGGATTCTGGGATATTGGAAGGATGCTTCGACTAGAGTCTCTTCTCTCCTTTTGACCTTTCCTGAATTCTTCTGGTTGGCAGTAGCTTGTTAGTTCCACGTTCCTTCCTAAGACCTCTGGCTGTGAGATAACTCTTACATGTGGTTACTACAGTGCCTGACCAAAGCATCTGTGCTATTGGTGCGCCGTGAAGAATAATTCTGAGTCTTTGTTGCTTCTTAAAGATCCTTCCTTCATTACTCCAACACTTCTACTCTAAAGGATTGCTGGCATTTTGTTATTCTAGTTTCGCCAGATTTTAATACCAGTGAGTCATGCCCTGTGGAATCTCCCTAGTCCCAGCCCCCACTCCCCAGTGTTGACCTGTGTCCTTGACATTGAAGAAAGGCATGAATTTTCAAGGTGAAATGACACAGTGGGAGTGTTGTTTGCAACACTGGGAATAATAATTCCTTTTGGTAAAACGAGGTATTTTCAAAATATGCAAATGAGTTTGTTTACATGTGAAAACAGACTGCTTCTCTTTTAGCAATTGCTTTATCTCTGATAATAACACTTGGATAGGTACTGACTCACAGGTAAATAGGATGCCCTAGAACGTCCTACTTATTATGAAGGAACTTAATGAAGTAAAAACCCCATAAAATGAAAATCTGTTGGTTGCATAAAGCTTGACATGAAGAAAGATGATCGATTGTTCAACATCTCTACTAATGGTAAATCAAGTGAGAATTATGGTAAGTTAAATCTTAGATTACATATCAGAAATAATTTTCCAACAATGAGGGTTGTTATGCTTGTTATGGCCTGTGGAATCGTTGAAAGAGAAAAATTTACATTTATTTGTGTAGTTTAATTGTAATCTTCCACAAAGATTGAATGATTAATATGGGACTTCCCAGGTGGTGCTAGTGGTAAAAAACCTGCCTGCTAATGCAAGAGACACAGGAGACATAGGTTCAATCCCTGAGTCCGGCTCTGGGGAAGGGCGTGGCAACCCACTCCAGTATTCTTGCCTGGTGAGTCCTGTGGACAGAGGAGCCTGGTGGTCTGTGGTCCATATGGTCGCAAAGAGTCGGACACTACTAAAATGACTTTAACACTCACAAGCACGTGTCTAATTCCACACACACACACACAAACTGAGGTGGTTTTTAAAGGAATATATGATTAAAAGCAAGATATGAAAAGGAAAAACTTAGACTGAAGGGAAAAAAGTAATCATTTTTCCCGCACATACCAAGAATATTTTTGCTAAATTGCAATGTGGTGTAAAGCTATCTGTTCACATTGAGGGTCATTATTTAAAACAAACAAAACTAAAAACTCCACAGCTCCTATAAAACTCATTATGGATCAATTTTAAAAGTGCTGTCAAGATTATTGCTTCCAGTAATATTGGTTCCCAGGGAGACCTGGTAAGGGTGGGAGATCTGACAGGTAAGGATTAGTAGAATGTTCAGTATGATCATAAAACAACATATTTTAAGTTAAACATACATGTCCCACTACATGTTATAGAGACCCCAACTAGCTTGTTAGTTGGGTTGCTATGGCAGCAGGATGGCGCCTGTCCTGAGCCCACCAGCTGACTGTAAGCTAATGTCTCACAGTGTGCTCACCAAATAGTCAGGCTGTTACTGCAACTAAACCTACATAGATGGACATCATTGCAAAGTGGAGACTACCCCGGGCTGACAAGATGAATGAGAAGCTGGAAAACCAGGCACGGAGAGTAGCCAGATCAGGGGAAGCCCAGGGATTCAGCGTTAGAAACGATACCGTGGGTAGCAGCAGTCTGCCCTGGCTCTGGCCCTGCCATTGTAATAAACATGAGGTGCTCTTCCTCTCTGTGTCACTTGCTTCAGACTGAGAATCCTAGGAGGAATTATCTCACAAGTTAGATACATGAGCTCACTCCAGATTTTTCCTGAAGTAAATGCCACTCCTGTTTGGCTTGGGCAAAACCCTTGAAGTCACCCTTTACAACTCCCTCTTTCTCACTTCACATCCTAAATGAATTAGCAGATCTTATAAGCTCTATTTTCCTTTTTAAAAAATTTATTTCTTAATTGAAAGATAATTGCTTTACAGAAATTTGTTGGTTTCTGTCAAACCTCAACATGAATCAACAGTAGGTGTACATATATCCAAACCCTTTTGAACTTCTCTCCCATCTCCCTCCCCATCCCACTCCTCTAGATTGATAGAGCCCCTGTTTGAGTTTCCTGAGCCACACAGCAAATTCCTGTTGGCTATCTATATTCCATATGGTAATATAAGTTTCCATGTTACTCTTTCCATATAACTCACCCTCTCCTCCCCTCTCCCCATGTCCATAAGCCTATTCTCTATGTCCATTTCTCCGTTGCTGCCCTGTAAATAAACTCTTCAGTACTATTTTTCTAGATTCCGTATATATGCATTAGAATACAACATTTATCTTTCTCGTTCTGACTCATTTCACTCTGTATAATAAGTTCTATGCTCGTCCACTTAATCAGAACTGACTCAAATGAGTTCCTTTTTATGGCTGAGTAATATTCCATTGTGTATATGTACCACAACTTCTTTAGCCATTCATCTGTCGGTGGACATCTAGGTTGCCTCCATGTTCTAGCTATTATAAATAGTGCTTCTATGAACAATGGGATACAGTATTTTTTCAATTTTGATTTCCTCAGGATATATGCCTAGGAATGGGATTGCTGGGTCATATGGTGGTTTTATTCCTAGTTTTTTAAGGAATCTCCATATCATCTTCCATAGTGGCTATATCAATTTACAATCTCACCAACAGTGCAAGAGTGTTCCCTTTTCTCCACATCCTCTCCAGCATTTATTGTTTGTAGACTTTTTGATGGTGGCCATTCTGTCTGGTATCAGGTGATATCTCATTGTAGTTTGATTTGCATTTTTCTAATAATGAGCTATGTCAAGCATCTTTTCATGTATTTGTTAGCCATCTGTATGTCTTCTTTGGAGAAATGTCTGTTTAGGTCTTTTCCCCACTTATTGATTGGGTTATCTGTTTATCTGTCATTGAGTTGTATGAGCTGCTTGTATATTTTAGAAATTAATCCTTTGTTATTTGTTTCATTTGTTATTATTTTCTCCCATTCTGAGGGTTGTCTTTTCACCTTGCCTATAGTTTCCTTTGCTGTGCAAAAGCTTTTAAGTTTAATCAGGTACCACTTGTTTACTTTTGTTTTTATTTCTGTTACTCTAGGCAGTGGGTCACAGAGGATCTTGCTTTGATTTATATCATTGAGTGTTCTGCCTATGTTTTCCTCTAAGAGTTTTGTAGTTTCTGGTCTTACATATAGGTCTTTAATCCATTTTGAGTTTATCTTTGTGTATGGTGTTAGGAAGTATTCTAATTTCATT
This sequence comes from Antilocapra americana, assembly GCA_007570785.1. Classification (NCBI taxonomy): domain Eukaryota; kingdom Metazoa; phylum Chordata; class Mammalia; order Artiodactyla; family Antilocapridae; genus Antilocapra; species Antilocapra americana. The sequence goes on from ML662442.1 coordinate 58,804,227, forward strand.
TTTTTACATGCAGCTGTCCAGTTTTCCCAGCACCATTTATTGAAGAGGTTATCATTTCCCCTTTGTATATTCTTGCCTCCTTTTAAAAAATTAGGTACCTATAGGTGCATGGGTTTATTTCTGAGCTTTCTATCTTGTTCCATTGGTCTATATTTCTGTTTTTGTGCCAGTACCATACTGTCTTGATGATTTATAGCATAATCAGTATACTGAAGGCAGTATACTGTCTTCAGATTTGTAGTAGAATCTGAAGTCAGGAAGGTTGATTCCTCCAGCTCCATTCTTCTTTCTCAAGACTGCTTTGGCTGAAAATTTAGGGTAGGATCTCTATATTAAAAAGACTTACCTGGTATCCATCATAATGGATAAAAAGACACAAATATTGTTGTGAACATTCAGAACATGGTGACCAAATAAAAGTTGTATGAGATACAAAAAAATTAAAACTAATCACATACAAGTAACCAAGTATCAGAATGAATTTGTATTTTGCAACAGCAACTCTTGAAGAAAGAAATTAAGCATTGCCTCAAGAATTCTAAACAAAATGTATTTCCAAACTAAAATTCTCTCACCAAATTATCAACCAAGTAATAGGATAAAAGAAATTTCTCACACGTTAAAAATCTAGAAGGAGAAATCCCAATACACCTTTTCTCAAGAAGCTACTAGAACATATGCCATACCCACACCAGACTTTAAAACAAAAAAGGGAAAGACATGGGATTTATGATGACAGCTGAGTACCTGATGTGGAGAATTAGAACAGGTCAGAGTAATATGATTCAGGAGACATACACATGAAAGGCTGTCATTCTCAAGATTCCTGTTAGCATCAATTCTACCATCTTTTAAACCTGAGAATGGAATGCATATGGAGCCTGGACCCAATCTTCTTGGCTTGCTTTGACATATGTTACTGAAGTTCCTGCTTTCCCCTCCAAGCCTTGCTGTGTGCCTGAGCCTAGGACAATTGCCCCAGATGAATTCCAACTGATTAGATCAGTCCCAAGGAGGATATCCTTCCTTTTGATTAACTTAAAGCTGACTGATTGTTGTGTACAGAATCTTTTCACAGCCAAGCCTCGATTCGTGTTTGATTGAACAGGGAGGAGGGGTGTGCATCCCAGAGGAGTGTGCATCCCACAGAATGGTCATCGCCTCCGTTCTGCTGTCTACCTGTCCTGGGAGAATGTCACCATAGCCTACCCTAACTGGGAAGAGACTAGAAACAGAGTTCTTGGGACCGTAACTCATCCCAGCCAAGTTGAGACATCAAAAAGCATCACAACATTACTCTTCTCAGTGAGTGATATATTTCACAATTTTAAAAATTAAAATTAAATTATTTCCTTTCTAGCAATAAAACGAAATTACTAGGTAATCTGCAAAGATGTCACTAAAACTATCAATAGAAGCTGGCTTTCACTGCTGTCATATTTCTTGCTGGGGTAATTCAAAGCAACAGTGGCAACATAATTTTAGAAAAGTATTCTGTTTTCATATTTGAATAAGATCATACCCAGTTGACAAAGGAGGTTTGAATAGGTCATCTTAAATTAATTCTTAATCCTAAAAATAAACTATTAAAAACCATTAAAAATGAGAAAACATATCACGTTCAAACATTTTGAAAACAGTACACTATGATGCAGTTATTTTACCAGAATGATTTGGGAAACATAACCTATCTTTTACCACACAATTCTGTCACCCTGAAATGCAGCTTAAACTTTTAGAAACCATTCCAATGTTGTAATCACTGTTATTGTATCATTATTTCAATAGTTTCAGTTAAGCTTGCTGTAGCACCAAGAACAGCATATTTATTAGCTGAATATAGATGGTTCATAATTGAACAGTAACTAATTTGTGCTTGAGATAATACAGTTCTCTACAAAGAAGCATTAAGTGACTGTAAGCAAGAAGTGGGTATTATCCACATGGCTCTAAGTAGACCTAAAATAAATGGGTGGATATATATGGGAAGAAAGACATTACTTCAGGGTAAGGAAAGCTTTATTTACAGTCATTTGGCAATAGAATGGGCATTCTGTGAAGATTATGACTCTCTGCTCTTTACAGGGTCCAAGCCTAGGATGGCAGGCTTGCTGGCATGATGGTGTCACAGTTAATGCTCTGGACTAGATTTCCAATTCAATGTAAATATCATACATTTCACTTCTTTCCTACCTTACCACTGGACCTATCACTAACCACTCTATGAAGTAACCAAGTTGTTCCATCAACAGCACTCCTGGGTAGGAAAGGGTGTCTGTCCACAGAATTCTTTGCTCCAACAGCACTTTTCTTTCTGCTCAAATTGATTCTATGTATGCTGGATCGACCCAATTTCTCAATTCTTGAGAAATTCCACATTCTCAGACGTATAAACTTTCACATCTTCTTTAGCATTTCTTTTTTTTCAATTAGTTTATTTTTTTCTTTACATTATCATGTTGGTTTTGCCATACATTGACATGAATCCACCAAATTCTCTCTTCCTCTTTTCATGTTTTCTGTGATTGAGTCGAAAACTTGAATCACAATGAATGAATGTAGTATTGGTGGAACACCAAAATCAAGAAAATGAAAGCTTTGGTGCTGGGGTCCAGCCCCAGAGGGTCCGGAGGTCTTGAGGGATGAGTGGCGTCAGCAGAAGAACTGAGCTGAGTCGATGTGTGGTGATGAAGCAGTCTCTCTTTATTGCTGTTAGTTTTGTGGGCTGATGGAGAAATCTCTCACTTTATTTTTGTTAGTTTACAGTTTTATAGCCAAAAAACATCCCCATTACATCACAATTATTCTATACAATCTTTTGTTTTCTGCCTACCATCAACAACTTTAACATTAAGCTCATTTTCCTTGCAAAAGGTCGGATTTCTGCATAATTAGACTTCACAATAGTATGTTTACCATTTGAATGTCTCCAGCATACTTCGGATAAGTACATCAATCTAAATAGAAAGGTTACATTTCTCTTATTAGGTGCAGCTATGTAGAAGCTAGAGAGAGGGGCTTAAACTTGAAACTGTTTTATTCTATTAACCTATTTTGGTTCTTCAAGGAAAGAGAAAAGAGGACAAAGAGACAGTTTAGCAGCACTGCTTTAACAATGAAGCCCTATTAACCTTACAACTACTAAAATGAATTCCTATGTCTACACTACCCTAAAGCAATCAGTGTCTCCCACTAGCTGGCCACAGTTATGAGCATTCCTAAGTCCCATTCCAGCCTGGTTTTTTCAAGGAAGGGAGCCTCCTCCATGGTCGGGGAAGTGGGATGTGGAAAGGTGACCCAAGTACGAGCCCTTCTGGTGGTGGCTTTGCCATGACCCCCAGAGAACTCTTGGTAAACTCCCCAGTAACTAGTAGGAGGTATAGTAATCTACTTAAATGTCCCTTATTCCTCCTTTGTCCCCAGGGAAGGGGATCTGCCTTCCCAGATCCTCTGAGGGAAATAAGGTCTGAGGGAATTATCTCAGGACTAATTTTTTCTAACTGGGACTGACCTACTGAGATGAGCTAATGTTTGAGCATAAACAGAACTTCCCAAGAAAAATACTAGGAGGGGCCTTGCCTTGGGATGCCCGGAAGGAAAATCCACATTGCAGGTTCCTTCTCAGTCTTGTGACCTTGTCATCCAAGTGAGGGGGCATCCTGACGACTCCCGGCACCTTGGATTTTGCAGTGAAATTAGACACAATAATGAATCAGACTAGTCTTTAAAAAAAATTAAAACAGTCGTAAGTCAGCAACTATGATATTGTAATTATGTTATTGAAGAAAAGTCTAACACCGATTTTCTTTCATTCAAAAGGCATTTAATGGTTATCTACTATATGCCAGATAGTAGTTGTGCTAAGGATAGACAATGGAATGAAGCAGTGTTTTTCAAAGGGTGGTGTGTGCATTTCTCAGAGTGAAAAATCCTCTAGAGGCTGAACCTGAGAGGGGCCAAAAACCTGAGTCTTTCTTGCTCTGTTTCTCTTGCTGTTTTTCACCAACAAAAATTTTTTAAGAAAATCTATTCTCTCTTTTCAGTTAATCAAACAGCTGAGTGATTACCAGGTTCAAACATTTGTTCTTTATGGATAAAACTGTGGGTATGATTTGGGATTTTTCTATTTGTGTTGTGAAAGAGATAAGATTTTTGACAGAATGACAATGCAATCTAGGATACGGTGCCCCTTTGGCAGCACCGCTCTCTTGTTGTTTGGGAGGCAATGTGATCCAGACAGATATGGACCTGAATGCAAGCAAGCTACATGGTGTTGTTCCTCTGAACCAGTTTGTGACCTGAGAAAGGAGGGCAAAGAGAATGCTGAAAGTGTTGTAAAGTTTAGAGACAACATGTGCATGATGGAATATAAATGACTAATAATCAGAATTTGCAATCTGCCCATCTTCCTAGCACTCTGACAATAAAAAGACAAAACTAGGAGATGCAGAGTCAAGCGAGGAAAGCAACAGACCCAGCAGGAAAAAATATCCCAGGATGCTGCACATGGAGGAGGAAATACAATGGGTGGGAGGAGGGCATTTGAGGGGATAGTATGACACAGAAAGTGTTAATTGGCAAGATGCTGAAAAGACACATGTGGATGAAAGGGAGGACTCTTGGGTAAGAAATTGAAAGTTTCTTGGGAGTTTCAGTGTACCAGAGAATACCAGAGCATTTTAATAGGAATTTATGTGTTTTTTAACTAAGGATTTTAATAAGAGGATTTTAGCAACAATTTCTGTGTAACTTTTGAAAGTTTGAGTGAGGTGTGAAAGTGAAGAGTTTTCTTCGGACTGTATCTCTTTAAATTCAGGGCCATGTAGGGGATGGGCAATGGTTGTCAAGGGGGGCTGTCATTCTCAATTTTGAAACTAAGGTGGGACTGTACCTATAATTGACATAAAAATCATTCCTCTAAATATGTCAATATGATTTTTCACCAGTAGTGTCAAATGCTAAGCTTTCATGTGAAAGGGATAAAGTGGAAGCAACAATGATTTTTCAGTGTACTATTCCCACCAAGACCCAAATTGGAGGTAAAAAATACATGCAAAACTGGAATAACATTTGAGACAAATGCAAGATTTCAAAGAAGTTTTTTGACATTAAATTGAGAAAGTCTACCCCCAAAAGTCCTTGCCAACTTATTACCTAGGAATTTCCATTTTAATACAAATTTTAGTAAACTCTGAACTGCTTATGAATTTGAGGTCCTTTCTGCATGGGGACAGAGAGTTAGCCATGAATGTGGGGACCAGTACAACTGTGTATCTTTTCTCTGCTAGGGTACTTGGTCCTGGCGGCTACTGATGCTCTAGAACTGGCAATGCTCAGGCATGGCAGTCAACTACCTGACCTCTTTTTCCTCAAAAGTGGAAACATGCTTAGCCTATTCTGCTGAGAATGGGATAAAAGGGAGTAAGTATTGGTTGGAACATGCCTCAGAGACACTGTAGGAATGCCCAGGTCCAAAGGTGGAGATAGCAGCCATTTAGGATTCAGGGACTCAAGTCATCTGAGTTAGAGAGCAGGAACTGGAGATGTGTGCCAGTTCACACCTGTGCACCTGTGAGGGATGAGCCTCTGACTTTATAACAGAAGGAAATGGCAATCCACTCCAGTATTCTTGCCTGGGAAATCCCATGGGCAGAGGAGCCTGGCGGGCTACAGCCCAGGGGTTCACAAAGATTTGGACACAACTGAGCAACTCAACAATAACAGAATAAAAATTAGGAATTAATAAGTGAGAACAGATGCTATTGCCTCTCTAAGGAGTCACTTAAATATTCTCCCTTGATCATTTCATGAAAGCTGGTGAGAAAAGGAAGCAAAACTTGCAGCCAGAAGGAAGCAAGACATCTGAAGACTTTTAGGTCTGAGATCCTGGGTAGAGGTGCACGATATCTTCACTCCTTGAGGACCGACTCTTCGGGGGACAGTTTCAGTGACCCTCCCTCATCCAGGTGACAGGACAAGACTGGGGCTCAGATTGGAGACTACAGCCCCTATTGAGTTTATCATGTACCAAAGTGGGAAACAGGCAGGACCACTGGAATCATTTAGCTTCTTCCCACAACATTTCCCAAATCCTACTAATCTGTGAGTGGCATGGATTCCAAATGAAAAAGCTGGACCTGGCTCTCCTCTGGTTTGAGCTGATTAGAGGGACATGTGGTACTTCCTTCTCCATTTGGAAGATGAAGGCATGTGTTTTAGAAAATGTTCTTGCCTTCCCCCTTCCAGTGTTTTCTAGAAGAGGCTGTGGTAAAGTCTCCAGGTTTCATCTGTCTGTACCTCTAGAGGCACCTGAGAGTTCCCACACTCTAATAATTAGGTATCTGAAGACCTCAGCACCAGGGATTTTTAGCATTTTTTTCCCCCCTAGGAACCATTCTCCTTCCAACTCCCATGAGGCAGGCACGAATTTCCAATACTGTATAAATATATGACATATATATGTCTTTAATAAGGAAAAAGAAGGCCTGGGCAGAATTATTTGAGGTTCTGGCATCTGATCCATCCCCCAAAATATAAAATGCTGGTGAATGTGTCTCAAACATACACTAGGGCCAAGACCATCCTTTCTAAATGATTCACCTTCTGCCACATATTGGGTTGGCCAAAAAGTTTGCTCGGGTTTTTTCATAAGCTGTTATGGGAAAATCTGGAAGAACTTTTAGGCCAACCCAATACATAGCCAAAGGCTGCCAAACTTCTGTTTCAAAGTTAGAGAGGAAATTCAAAAAGATGAACATGAGGCACTTGCCAAATAATACATAAAAAAAGAATATAGCTTGTGTCTGTACTTTCAATGTTTAGAAACTTAAATTTGTGACTGTGATTCAGATAACAAAAGAGACTCTTAGTCTCAGGCCAAATCATTTCTTCTTTCCCCATTGTCATGTGCTCAGGTGTTTAGTCGTGTCCACCTCTTTGCAAAACCATGGACTGTAGCCCTCCAGGCTCCTCTGTCCATGGAATTTTCTCAGCAAGAGTACTGGAGTGGGCTGCCATTTCTTTTTCTAGGGGATCTTCCTGACCCAGGGATGGAACCTACGTGTCTTACATTTCCTGTATTGGCAGAAGAGTTCTTCATCACTAGCTCCACTCCTCTGTAAAAAAAACGGACATATTCTTGATTTTGAACACACACTGTGGGCCAGAAATTGTTTTAACTGCTTACGTGTATTAACTCAAAATTTAATTTGTGTCTCCAAAGAACAATAAATGACTCTCTGATATGCATTCATAGAGCCATTCACTGCATCTTTAGATAGAGTTAACTACAGTTTTTGTAAGACTTTCCCCGAGGGGAGCAACACGTAGGAAAGAAACAGAGGATTATCTGTCATCTGAATAAAGAATCATACATTACTTAATGAAAAGTTGTGAGTTTTTTTCTGTTAACAAATTAAATCTATTGGTGACATTCATTCATCCTGAGCTAAGTAGCCAGCTATATCTCAGTCATGACAAAGATTTTAAGGAGAGCATATCAGTGAATCCTTCACAGGTGGCTCAGGTGGTAAAGAATCTGCCTGCTGTGCAGGAGACCCAGGTTCAGTCCTTGGGTTGGGAAGATCCCCTGGAGAAGGGAATGGCAACCCACTACATATTGTTGCCTGGAGAATTCCATGGACAGTGGAGTCTGACAGGCTACAGTCCATGGGGTCACAAAGAGTCAGACACAACTGAGCAACTAACACTTTTACTTCATACCAGTGGAAAGTTCCCCCTTTGCAAAGCATGCTTATAAACTAGTCCATTTCAAAACATATTTAAGGATTCTCCAGGAGGAATAAGATCTTGAGGAAACTGTTGTTATCAACAAAAAAATGTTGGTTGTTTTCATAACTACCTGGACCCAATTTGTAACATTCATAATCAACAATGATGTGTTTTCAAAAGTGTCTCAGAAAGGTTTAAGTTCATTGTTGTTTACTTCTCCTAGGATATAATTGAAGCAGCTGCAAGAGAACTTAGCACCATTCATTTTCTTGAAGTATATAATTTCTACTAATTGTTAGATTACCATGTTTGTAGATTATAGCATCATGATGCCAACTAACTTTAGGCAAAATTTCAATGTGAATTGCAATACAAAGGCCTTAGATTATTACACTAAGAAGGAAAATTAAAATAACCAGATTTTGTTTGGTCAACAAAAGGTTCAGCTTGATCAATAGTTTAACATGATTTTTACTATTTTGTCTTGTTACAAATTTACACAGGTTTTCTTAATACAAATTTTTTAAAATATATTGATCAATAGAAGGAAATGAAAAGTCATCTATAATTTGACTTTATGAATAGCCATTATCACATGGTTTTTAATTTCCTTCCATGCTTTTGAAAATGCATGTACGTATACACATTCATGATTTACTTTTACAAAGAGCGAATCATATACATTTTATTTTTAATCATAAATCTATATATTATGACTGTTATCTCTTATCATGGTACCTTACTATATGATGCATAGCTATATATAATAAATTAATTATAAATTTTTGAATAATTATCATAAATTAATTAACCAATCTCAGACATTTACTTGTGTCCTTTTTTCTCTGTAATTATAACCCATGCTATGATGAAGATTCTTGACATGAGGTTTAATAATTTAGTTTCTTGAAATAAATTTCTATAAATGTACTTATTATTTTAGGATATCAGAAAGAATTCAAAGTCAAATTTCCCTCTATAAAAAGTTGATTTAAATTTTGACCCACAGTTAAAATGATCAAAGGAAAATAAGACACATTTCACAGAATAATATATAAAAATGTCCAATAAACATTGAAAATAGACTTAGTCTCATTAATAATCAAAGAAACACAAAATAATGTAACCAAAGCCACAACTTCACACACTTTAGATGTAAGAATTTTAAGATAAATATTTAAAAGAATAAAAGTCATTTTCTCTCCTTGGTCGTTTGGTGCCTCTTCCAAGCTGAACAATCTCTAGTGTGTGTTTGTATATGATACAAAGATTTTCATGTACCATATCTGTTTTCATATGTCCATCCACTTCAGAAACCTCTACCTAGACCAGCCATAAGTCTACCCCAAACCCCCACATCTCTGATCTTCCAGTCTTTAAACTTCAAGGCTCCTAACCAACCAGTCAAGCCATTAACCCCTGCCCATGAACCCATATATATTCTCACTTTGGGCCACTTCTTTGTGCCCAAAGTGGGTGGATGAGCTGAGCATCACCTAAAATTTACTAGTTTATAAGGTTTTCACCACTATATTTTAAGGCTACCCTTTAATATGCGTGTGATGCACTTTCTTTTCCATTTTTGGTTTGCAACCACACAGGAAGCCTATGCAACCATAAACCAAATTTGAGACTTCTCCTGTTTCTCTAACTGGCTATATGGGAAGATCTTCCCCATATAGCCATATGTCTGAACTGTGGTAGGGAGCTGATACAACCATTATGGGTACAAATTTATGGGCTACTGCTCATGTAGTTACTCATATTGTCTAGCTCCACTTCAGCTGGATTCTTGATGTGTCTTTTCCATCTCACAATAGATTCTCCTGGACCCACCTGGCTATACTGGCTTCGATAGAACCCAGCTCCTGATGTGCAATTCTGGGGTTTACGGCCACTTGATGTCCCATAGTTAAGTGTCAGGGTTTAGTAGTATGTAAAAAAGCTATTTTTCAAGAGGTTTATAACTTTATATGGCTTCAGATACCATAGCTTTATCCCAGAAACTTACACTGTGATTCTTTCTCTTGTGGCTTTTCATAAACTCTAACATATATTATAACATGAAAGTGTTAGTCACTCAGTCATGTCTGATGCTTTGTGATCCCATGGCTCCTCTGTCTATGGATTCTCTAGGAAAAAATACTGGAGTGGGAGGCCATTCCCTTCTCCAGGGGATCTTCCCGACCCAGGGATCAAACTGGGGTCTCCCACAATGCAGACAGATTCTTTACCATCTGAGTCACCCATACACAGAGTCTTTCCCCACCACTGACACCAGTGGAAGAAAAGAAGGCAGCAGGATGAGGAAAGAGAGGGCCTCAAACAGTGATGAACAATTCAGCCAACCCTAATGGGAAGTTCTGAGCAGGCAATTATCACTTGTTAGTGGAGCCCCACATTGGGCAGAAATGGCCAGGTCCCGGATCTTCCCATCATACTCAGACTTTGACTAGGGCTCCCCTAGAAGAATGTACCCTGAATTTGAAAGCTGAGGGGTATCCATCTCTAATACCTGTTACTGTCTGCTAACTGCACTCCACTGAATGGTGGTTCTTTCTTGAACCCAGATGAGATGAGATCCAAATGACACACCTCCATGGCTGCCACAGATATATGCTTTAAATTTTTAATGTAAGTGGTGTTGTATATATACATTCTGATTCCTTTTTCATTTAATGTTACTTTCATTGCTTATTCAAAGATAACATTGCATTGTATACTCACTTGAGTTTTTAGCACATTTCCCTACTCTTGGATGCGTAGGTTGCCTTCAGTCCTTGCTACCATAGCAATGATGTAATGAACATCTTTGTGCTTGTCTCCTTTTATGAGAATTTCTTAGGGGTACCTACCTGGAAGTATTAGGCCATGAGCCATCACATATTCAATGTCACCAGTATTTTTAAGTGTATATTATGGGCTGATACAGGCTTTGATCATTTAAATTAGCCTGGGTTGGATTTCTAATGGCTCTCAATTCTTTTGGCCTTTTATACCTAAACACACCTAAGGAAGAATAACTTCCCATACAGTACAAACTCAGATCTCCAAAATGAATCTTTCTGACATTTTTTGATAAGTATTTCTTTGTTTTTATTCAGTCACTCAGTTGTGTCCAACTTTTTGTGACACCATGGACTGCCCCATGCCAGGCTTCTGTGCCGTTCACTGTCTCCCAGAGTTTGCTCAAACTCATGTCCATTGAGTCAATGATACCATCCAACCATCTCATCCTCTGTTGCCTGCTTCTCCTTCTGCCTTCAATCCTTCCCAGCATCAGGGTCTTTTCCAAGGTAAAAGGAAAGCAGCTTCACAGGGAAGTTTCATCTTCTACTTTCAGGAAGAAAAGGGAAAGTCAAAGTGCCCTTCTTGAATCTGTCATTTTTCAAGTGCCTTTAGCTCAAAAAACTAAAGAAACTCGACCAAAATGGCCTATTTCGATTTTGACATATTCTGCACCCTTCAAGGTCTCTGTGATTAAGGTAGTCTGAATAACCGGGAGTTGCTACTGATTCTTAATTCTCTTGCTCTTTTGTATCAAAGGACATCTGAAGAGGAAATTCCTTAAGAGTGTGCCTCAGACTTTAGATTGCATCTTTATACCTAAGTCACCAGAAATAATCCTTGTGAGGAGCCATCCTTATTTCCAGAACACTAAAGAGAAAGGTACCTGGCACATGCGCTGAGTAGTAGGTGGCAGGTCATATGCTATAAACTTCTTTCTGATACATGGCTGTTGAAAGAGAAGAGCTGAAGGATGTTCTTAGTCTGGTTTAAAGAGAAAGAAAATCAGCAACAGTTTCTGCCTGTGACAAAAAAAAAAAAAGGAAGGGGGAAAAAGGCTTTAAAGTGGGCAGTGGTATTCCGGGAATAAAAGCATGAAAGGTGACAGACAACAAAGAGGGCTCAGATAGTAGAATTTTACAACATCTATTAGCCAACACAGCAAAGGAGAGCTAAGGCAGGATTTTGACAAAACCCCAAAGCTAATATTTTCCCTTTGATGTGTCTTTGTTAATATCCCATGCCTAGTATACAGTGATTGGACTTGTGATGCTGTGTGTTGTGGGAGGTGTTCCTCCCTAAGGTAAGCCAGTTTTGCTGCTGCTGATCAGATCTGCCATATGCTTAGGGGAAGATGCCAATATTATTCATTTGTTCAATGTAAAAAATATGTACCAAGTTGGCCAAAAAGTTCATTTCGGTTTTCTGCACCATCTTATGGAAAGCCCGAACAAACTTTCTGGCCAACCCAATAACTGCTCAACAATTTCAGATTATTGTCTCAGTGGTCAAGAAGAACAGATGAACAATTCACACACTTTTAAGATGATATTCATCTAATGCTGACATCCTTGTCTGTTTGGAGATCACTCAAGTAGTCCATAAACTGAGCAGCCTGGTGAGACAATGGGCTACTGGGTGAGGATAACTGGGTAAGTTTCTACACAAAGGGCCTCTCCTCATTTGGCTCTTGGCTCAAATATGACTTCCTCATCAATTGATTCCTTATCTAACAGAGCCAGTCGCTCCTTTGTCTCTTCCTCTGCTTGGTTTTATGCATAACATTTATCACTATCCCGATTTACATGATTTATTAATTGGCTAAATGTTAAACAGAATGTAAGCTTGATGAGGGAAGGGGCTTTCTTGTCCTCTCTTTTGTGATCATTGTTTAGAAAAATCTCTGCCACATGGCAGGCATTCAGTTCGATATTGTTGGATGAATTGCTGAATGAGTGAATGATCTTTGAAGTAAGAGAAAGCAAAAATGAGCTTGTAACAGACAATAAAAGCTTTAGGAATCCTAGTGTTAGAACAAAAAGCAAAGGCTGGAAATGAAGGTAGTGATGGAAGAGAAACAGTGCTTCTGCTAATCCCCACTGGAGGGATAAGAAGAGATTAGATTCAGGAGGTGTGAGGAAAGGTTGAAGGCCCAGATCTCAGCATTTTATCAGGTTTTGCATGCACCTCCTATGGACTTCCTTTGGGTGGTTAATTCCCATTCACCCAGGTATTGGAATGATGATGCCTCAGGCACATTGGAAGCTTTTATGTTAGTTAAACTAAACAAAATCTGTGAATTAGAAGCATTTCTTTTTTAGCAGCTTTAGAGAGACTATTATTCTTTGGTTCCTGGCTGGGGAAAGTCAAACTTGGTAAAAATATATATATATATATATATAATAGTAATACTGGGAATAATTTAAATGCCAGCAACTACTATAATTAGGAAGAGATAGAACATAGGGGCTGCATTAGACAGCTTGGATATGAATACTGGCTTCACTACTTGGAAATTTCTATGCTTTAATTTTTTTCATCTGCAAAAAGGGATAGGAGTAAGGTCATTGGAATGATTAAATGAGATAAAATATGTAAAGTTCCTGATGCAGTAGGATGGAGATAAATATTAGCTGTTTCAGGACCTGTGGTCTGAGATAGCACGAGGTGAAATCCTAACTAAGCCTTTCCTCATTGTGTGATCTTAAACAAGTGAATAAACCTTTCCCCTAGTTGAGACTAGAGCTAGTAATAATACCTACCTCACTGGATTGAGAGAGAATTAAATGAATTAATATAAGTGAAATTCTTGTAAAACTTCTGACCCCCTAGTGAGGGCTTGATAAATGTTAACTATCATTATTATTACTACAGTTTATTGAATATCTTTTTTATGATGTGTTACATTTGGTGCCTGTCAGCCTGTGACCAAAAATAGGTCACATTTCCTTTTTATATTTGTATTATTATAGTAGAATCCTCTACCAGCTTGTCTATTAAAAATAATCTCCCAGAGTGTTGCTCAGTTCTTTGTAGGGATGTTTAGCAAGATCTGACAGTGCCTATAATCAAAGTCTTTGTGAAATATTCTCATGGTTCTTTTCCTTGGGCTCTGATATACACTTCTTATCAATTTCCTCCAGGTATTTGGGAACTGCTTCTGCCCACCGAGGTAATACTGCTGCTTTTACAGGAAGGCCAATGGCAAGGCCAAATCAATTGTTTTCAGAAGCTCCCAAAGCTATTGAGTCCAGAATGCCAGAAGCCATGCAAAGTTAAGGAAAATTGCCTCTTCTTCAACTCTGAGCAGCATTTGGTCACCTAGGCCCTAGGATCATAAGCATCTGTTGTTTCAGACACCTCAGTCTCTGCTTAGCTCCTACTCTATAAGGCCTCCAGCCACTGCAAATATTCAGAGACAACTGTTGAGTACAGGTATCATTTTATGGACCAGGTATCATTTTATCTCCTGTATTGTTCTACTTTCTTCTCCCAGCTGCCCAGGCCAACCCCAAACTCCTCCCAGTTAAAACATGAAAGTTCCTGGGCTTAGCAATTAATACATCCTGTGAGGTTTGGGTCCTGTCTCAGTCAACTGTGTCACCTGCTAACACAACTTGGTAAAGGCCTGCAGAAGACACAGAGGTTATCCACCCAACAGCTAGCCCTCTCCCTTCTTATTTATTTGGTAACAGATTTTGTTCAAGGATCTGAGTGCCGCCACTTGTTTCCCAGGATGACAGCAAAAAGTCGGGACTCTACTGATTAGCCCAACTCTAACAAGAGCTAACTCCATTCCTCTTGTCATTTATATGATGAAGAGAGTTCTGATGATGTAGTTTGGGCTTGTAGGATAGGGAAGTTGGCTGAAGACCAAGGAGAAACTGCCTCAGGAAACTGAAGTCTGAGATGTTGGTACAGAAATTACCAAAGAGGTTTTGTAGTCAACAGTTGTCTCTACAGGACTTCCTTGGTAGTCCAGTGGCTGAGATGCCACAAACCCAATGCAGGGGACCTGGATTCCATTCCTGATCAGGGAATTAGATCCCACATGTAGCAACTTAAAAAAAAAAAATCCTCCTCATGCAACAATGAAGACCCAGCTTGGTCAAATAAATAACATAAATAAACATATATATTTTAAAGTTGTCTCTGCCATGCTAAGAATAACAAAGCAAAAATATGAGAAGAACTTGAGTCTTGTGACATCTTGGAGCTACTGACTTACCGAAACCAGGAATTTCCTGTCTCTGTACTTCTTGCTATTGATTTAATAAACATACTTAATATTTCAGCCCTTGTTGTTGCGAGGCAGCAGGGAGCGGTGGTGTGAAGTGAGATCTTAATTCTCTGCCCAGGATTTCAACCTGGGTAGCCTGGAAGAGAACCAGGAATCCTAGCCACCAGACTAGCAAAGGTTAGAGGCTAGAAGCTATTTTTCTCTGGATCTTGGCCCCCAGTGAAAAATGAATTTATTATGGAGGCAAATACTATGAATGCCAGTACAAAGTTTAATATTAGAGGCATAGCTCAATAACAAGTGGGACAGCACACAAAGAATGGTTTGTTTTGTTGAGATAGAAACAAGGCGGGGATGCATACTCAGGAAAGAAAGAGTATGGGTGTCACCCCTGGGGAGGAGGAGCGCTGTAAAGAGGCCGTAAAGTTATTTATATAGGTCAATTCTTCTGTGTCTTTGTCTTCCTCCAGGCCAATTATCTAGTTTCTTTTTCTTCACCTGACCTACCCTGGGACCCTCCCCTGGATGCGCATGTACCCCTCAGCCAAGACGGATTTCCAAGTGAAGGCTTCTGGAAGGAGCAAGACTCATTGTGGCCTGGCCTTTGACCCACAAGGAGTCTTTCTGTGCATGTGTAGCCTCCCTTTTCCCAAAAGCGGGGGGAGCAGAGATCCCTTAATCCTTCACTCAAACAAGGTTTTACCCCTCTTTGTCCTTGCCATGAACATTACCTTAAGGTGCTTACAAGAGACAAACACTGACTATTTATTTACCCTGTTTCTGTTGTTACTTCCATTTCAGAGGGCAAACAGGAGGCTGATTGTAAACGCCTTAATTGGAGCCCATCTATCTCTTGTCTCAAAAAATGCTAACTGTTGTAAGTATCCAACCTGAAGCACACTTCTTCATGTCACATGAAATACAAGAGGCCAGTTGAAAATTAAGCTGAAGCCCATCTGTCTCCTACATCAGTCTGGGTACCAGCAGCATCAGTATCGCCTGGGACAGCTTCATCTGGGATCTCACTGGAAATGCAGAATCTTGGGCACCTCCCACTAGACGTACTGAGTCAGAATCTGCATCTTAACAAATTCGCAGGTGAGTCATATGATCACTAATGTTTGAGATGCAATGATTTAAGTCACTCTTATTATTGTTTTACATTCATTTGCAATTGAAAGCATCCTGGGACAGTCTCACCAGCTAGTAGGTGTCAGGCTTGGAACTTTAAAGTCTAGTTTTCATTAGGCTTCACCGCCTTACAATTTATGTGATCACCAAGATGAAATATAAAGAGATGACATTTCTAGAGGATATTGACTTTTTGAAGATGTTTTCTTACTCAATAGATTACCCAGATAATTATCATAATGCCCAACTCCATCTGCCTCTGCAGAAGGCACAGTCAGTGGGGGTTACATATTTGCCCTCAGCTCTGTGTGTCTGAAATGACAACATGCTTACAATTCTACTTTCTTCTCAATATACCAGAGAACAGAGACTCAGCCATTCCTTGTTTGTTTGTCTTTTAACAAATTCCACTTTCTGTTGGACCACACTGATTTTTTTCATGTTAACTAAGATGTGTCTTACGTTGGCCCAGGTCCCTCAGGATGTTGGGTGACATCAGCTAAAGATGCTCTCCGAAGGCATGTTTTTGGCAAAACCCTTCAGGTTCCAGCTCTTCAAAGACCCACTGAGACACTGTCAAGTTCTGATATCTGCACAGCTCGTGCTCTGCTTTGCTGTCTTTTTCATCTCTGCTAATTATGTGGAATGCTTCGCCAACAGCTGGGAGGTGGGGGAGCATGCTGCGTGCGTGCGATGTGGGAAGCCCTCTCTTTCTCATCACCTACATCTGAGGGCAGATGTCAAATGTCCTCCAAGTTACCTTCTTAGACACTTTCTAATATGGAATATCCATTAAGCCACACTGAACCACAGAATAGGTCGGAGAAAAGTCTTTCCAGGATCTTGAAATCTTCTTCTCTGTGGACATGGACCGTCCAGTAATATAAGCTGTCTTCACAGTAGCACCCAATCCCTCTTCTCTCAAGGTCACCATTTAGTGATCCATTGCCTGGTATTGACACTGGGTATGTGAACTTAGCTGAGTGAGAATACAAGAGGCTTCCCTTAAAGGCAGAAAATCAAGTCACTTGTTCAGGAAAGATCACTTAAAAGACCTTCCTTGGGATCACCTGGGTGGTCCGGTTGTTGAGATTCTGCACACTCAATGCAGGGGTCCTGGTTCAATCCCTTAGTCAGAGAACTAAGATCCCGATGCCACAACTAAGACCTGGTGCAGACAAATAAAGAAATATTTTTAAAAGAAAGCTTTAAAAAAGACCTTTCTTTTATTTGAAATATCATACATGCAAGATATATACAGCTGATTTGAAGGTGGGGCCTCTAGAATATAATTAGATCATGAGGATGAAGTCCTCATGAAGGAATTAGTGCCCTTGTAGGGAGAAACATGAAAGAGATGATCTTTCTCTCTGCCATATGAGGGAATAACAATAGACCACTACATTCAAACCAGGAAGAAGGTTCTGAGCAGAAACTAAATTGGCTGGCACCCTCCTCTCAGCCTCCAACCCCCATAGCTGTGAACAATAAATTTCTATTGTTTAATTCACCCAGGCTATGGCAATTTTGTTATACCAACCCCAGAAGATTGATATATATATATATATATATATATATATATATATATATATATATTTAAGAATAAAAGTAAAATAAAAGTTATATACCACCAGCTAACTTAAAAAAATAGAATATAATCAGTATATTTATTGTATTTATTTCTTTATTATTGGCTGCACTGGGTCTTGGTTGCAGCATGCAGGCTTTCTCTAGTTGCTTGAGCAGGGGGCTACTCTGTAGTTGTGGTGCGGGCTTTTCATTGCAGTGGCTTCTCTTGTTGTGGCTCATGGGCTCCAGAGCACAGGCTCAGTAGTTGTGGTACACAGACTTAGTTTCCCTGAGGCATGTAGAATCTTTTCAGACCAGGGATCAAGCCCTGGTCCCCTGCATTGCAGGTGGATTCTCAACCACTGGACCACCAGGGAAGTCCTATAACTAGTATCTCTGAAGCTCTGTATGTGTGTGCTCCCCTCTGAGGTCCCCCTTCCTCTACCAGGCCTTGCTTGCCCAGTAGTAAACAAAATCCCATGTTTCTAATTACTCATTCTCTTGCTTTTCCAATAGTTTTACCACATATGTACATATCCCAACACAATATGTTGTTTATTTTTTCTGATTTTGCACTTATGAATCACACAGTATGTTTTTATGCCTTTCCTTTTCACTCAGCATTTTTGGGATTTAACCATAATAATGTATGTGGCAGTAGTTCATTTTGTTCATTGCTGTTTAGTACTTCATTTGTGAATATGACACAATTTGTTTATCTATTTTACTGTTGATGGATGCTTCACGCTTTACAAACAGCGCTGCTTTAAATTCTTGTATGTGGCTCCCGCCATGCATCTTCCAAGAGTTCCATGAGCCATATGCATCATTAAGGCTAGTCACATCTGTTCTGAGGCTGTTTCCTATTAAGGCTTATGTCAGGATTACCCTTCATTGCCCACTTAATTTAGGCATGGCCACGTCAGACTAATGAGATGTGAACTAAAAAGATGTGTGATATTTCTGGACTGAAGCTTTGAGAAGCAATACAGGCAGTGTTCTCTTCTCTATTCTGTAGTGCTGGAAGGGTCTCGCATAGCAGCTTCTCCATCAGCATGAATCCTGAGCAGGGGTCGAAATGACACAGAGTCCGGTTTCCAGTCAATCCACAATGACCATGTATCATGAGTCATGTATTAAGCCTCCTTTGGTCTGTTACTCAAAGAGTCATCCAGCTTATCCAGTTGATACAGAAATTAGTACTGGGAGTGGATTTGTTTGGTATGCATCTATTCAATTTCCATCAAATATGCCAGCTGTTTTCTGAAGAGACAGAGCCAATTTTTACACTCCTTACCAAAAGTGGGTGAGAATGTCTGTTACTGCACAGCCTTGCCAAAAGTGGTTGTTTTCAGACTGTAATTTGAGCTGATGAAACTTTAGGAAATGATGTCTTAATGTTTTAATTTTTCTTTTCCTGATGACTAGTGATACAGTTTTGTATGTTTATTAGGCACTCAGCTTTCCTTTTCTGTGAAATGCATGTTTATAACTTACTCCTGTATTTCTATTGACTTATTTCTGTAGGTTAGTCTTTTTCTTTAAGTTCTTTAAATCTTTCTTCGGTACCTCTCAATCCCCTTTGTCCTATTTTTCTCTGCAGCGTGTATCACCATTCTTATATATTATTTATTTGTTGATGTGTTTGCTATATTTCTCTTAAGCTAGGATACAGTCTTCATGAGGTCAAGGGCCCCCTAGACCTTTTCACTGATGAATGCCTATCCTAGAGAAGTGTTCAGCACATCAGGTATATCCCTAATAAATGAAAAAACAGTCAAGACAGTTGGCAGCAGTATATGAACACTGAGTTTCATGACCAGAGCCGGTTTCTCCAAGTAGGCAGGTTTTGTTCTGGTACCTGTAGACCCTTGAATTTGATGGATTACTGGTCTGATGGGGACCAGATTTTAAGTCCAAGTCTGAGTCCAAAAACTTGAGAACAAGGAGCACTGATGTCTAAGGTCAGGATAAAATGGATAGCTCATCTCAAGAACAGAGCAAATTCACCCTGCTTCCACCTTTTTGTTCTGTTCCGGCCCTCAGTGGATTGATTGATGCCCATCCACGTTAATGAAGGCAATCTTATTCACTTGGTCTACTGATTCAAACCCTAGTCTATTTTGAAATTGCATTCACAGATAAACCTAGAAATGATTTCCCTAGCTATCAGGTCATCCTGTAAACCAGTCAAGTTGTCACATAAAATGAGCCATCAAAAGTCGACCCTTTGTCAACTTGGTACCAATATACAGTTCCTTGATTTCCAAATAAAGACAATAATAAAGTCATAATTCTTCCAACTGAAGCCACTGCTAAGTCACTTCAGTCGTGTCTGACTCTGTACGACCCCATAGATGGCAGCCCACCAGGCTCCTCTATCCCTGGAATTCTCCAGGCAAGAATACTGGAGTAGGTTGCCATTTCCTCCTCCAATGCATGCATACATGCTAAGTTGCTTCAGTTGTGTCTGACTCTGTGCGACCCCATGGACAGCAGCCCACCAGGCTCCTCTGTCCATGAAATGCTCCAGGCAAGAACACTGGAGTGGGTTGCCATTTCCTTCTCATTCAGGTGGCACAGTGGTTAAGAATCTGCCTGCCAATGCAAGAGATGTAGATTTGATCGCTGGATCAGGAAGATCCCCTAGAGTAGGAAATGGCAACCCATTCCATCATTCTTGCCTGGAAAATTCCATGGACAGAGGAGCCTGATGGGCTACAGTCCATGGAGTCATGAAGAGTCAGACACCACTGAATGACTGAGAACATACACACAAAGTTATAATTCTACCTCACATGATATGACTCTCCTGTGTCCAACCAAAAGTGCATTATCCTGGACTTCTGTGGTGGTCCATTGGTTGGGAGCCCACCTTCCAATGCAGAGGATGTGGGTTCAAGCCCTGGTCAGGGGCTAGGATCCCACATGCTGCAGACAGCTAAGTCTGTGTGCTGCAACAAAAGATCCTGCATGCAATTAAGATGTGATGCAGCCAAACAAATAAATATATATCTTTAAAAGTGCATTGTCTTTTATCCAGAAAAAAAGGCAAAATTCTTACATGGTATTTACTCTTCTCCTGATAACTTATAACTTAAATATTAATACTATGATATAAAATTAATATTTAAATACTGATGTAAAGTCAATAAATCTTATGTTACATAATAAGGAAATAAGAGAGGAAAGAAAACAAGGATATTGACTTAATATATGTACATATGCTCACAAATACATTCATAACAAAATAAGGAAGAAATCCTCATGACAATTACGGTCCCCGTTTCTATAACTGGTCACGTGGTCGTAGCTAGTATTCTCTGCTATAATCTTCTGCTAACCATTCTGTATCCCCTTTGCCTTCATTAAGTGCCTCAGTGGCCTGTGTTTCTTCACCTGGCAGATGGTGGTCCATGGTCAACCATTCAGTATATACTATGGCCCAAGAGCCTCACCAGCATCACTGGGAGGAAAGCCATCTGTTCAGTTACATATTACAAAAGCCATTCAGGAAGCAAACTATATACTTTGATCTAATTCTTAGCAAGTTCACACAAAGAATATTCATTTAAAATAGCATTTTGAATTTTCCCTGTTAAAGAATGAAATGAACATAAAATTTCCTCCTATTTTTTTTTTTAGCAAACTATCTTCATGACAGGCAGATTTATAGATGTTTTTCTTATCTTTAGCTACTCCTTACCCAGAGATCTATAATTAAGCCTATGGATGGCAAGTTGCTCCTTCAGACTCTGTCTTGCTAACTCAGCTGCCATAACAGCCCACATGTGATGAAGTTCTCCTAAAGGAGTTAGGTTCAAGACTACATGGATTTAAATCTAGAGTGTCCAGGAATTTTTTTTTAATTTATTGGAGGATAGTTGACTTACAATGTTGTGTTAGTTTCAGGTTACAGCAAAGTGAATCTGTTACACATATATATATATGTCAAGCTTTTTCTTTAGATTCTTTTAGAGTGCCCAGGAAATGTATTAAGATCCCTATTACAGCCTATGAACATAGGCTTCCTCACACGGAGCACACATTCCTATAGCTATGTCTGAGATATGGTTGTAAAACAAAGAGCCACAACCTTGAGAGATCAAGCATGGTACAGTGATGAAGGTACTATCTTTATCTTTCCTTATGTTAGTGAGAGATGGCTCTTCTGATCCTTTGAATAACCACTAGGGTCTACAATGGGATTCAGACCAGCAAGACACCTGAGAGACTCTGAGGGATTCCTCTCCATGACCCTGACCTGCCGCATCCTTCAGTAGCTGCTGCCTTGAACAAAGGAAGGCCTCATATAGCTGGTTCTCATCTCTCCCGTTTTGATTCCAACCTTAGTTACTTGGCATACCTGGTGAAGGTCAACGATAGGGTAGAGGAAGGCTGCTCTGAACCCACATACAGAATTAAGATCATTAAAAATTTGTTTCTCTTTCTAAAAATTTGCTAGTTTCTCCTTCACATCCTATTGCTATGTTAGAGAAGATCTCTTCTCCCTCAGGAAGAGTTCATCACTTATTAGAATTTTAAGTTCATTTTGTTTTCTTCAAGTCCTTAGATCACCTAAGGTTTTCTGTTTTAACTGTGATCGGATAGTTAATGGGCTTCTCTGGTGGCTCAGATGGTAAAAAATCCATCCACAATGCAGGAGACTTGGCTTCAATTCCTGGGTTGGGAAGATCCCCTGGAGGAAGACATGGCAACTCACTCTAGTATTCTTGCCTGGAGAATCCTCATGGACAGAGGAGCCTGGTGGGCTACAGTCCATGGGATCACAAAGAATTGGACATGACTGAGCGACTAAGCACATAGAGTTAATAGTGCTTGTTCACATTGTGAAGGTGGGAATTCCCATCACCAGGACTTTTAAACTAGAAGCAGAAGTTCTATGATAGACACAGGGACAAACAAAACCCATAAATATTCCAAACTAATGTGATTCTTTCCCTGTAAATGTTGTTTTTTTTTTCCTCCCTTTTATTGTTTTTGTCATACAATGCCATGATATCACCATGGGTTTACATATGCTCCCCCTCCAGAAACCCCTCCCTCCTCCCTCCCTCCTCCCTCCCCCCCGGGAAATCTCGATGCAACAGCCCCGAGAATCAATCCTGGGCTGGCGGTTGATTAGACATATGATAATTAACATGTTTCAATGCCATTCTCCCATATCATCCCACCCTTTCCCTCATTCACAGAGTCCACGAGTCTATTCTATACATCTGCGTTCCTTTTGCTGTCTCGCATGTTGGGTTCTCGTTACTGTCTTTCTAAATTCCATATATATGTGTTAATATACTGTATTGTTGTTTTTGCTTCTGGCTTACTTCACTCTGGATAATGGGCTCCAGTTCGGTCCATCTGAGTAGAATTGATTCAAATGTATTTTTTCTGTAAATGTTTTTAAATGAAAGAATTCAAACACCAAAACTTTTTAGGTGCTTGGAAAATCAAAGATGAGAATCAACTGACTTTTAGCTCTCACTTGTTGCATTTGCTGTCTGGAAAGTTCTAATTAACTGCCAAATGAGATAATAATATACTCCTTAAATTTTATGTCTAGTTGAAAAGATGAAAATATTCATTAAAATATAGTGCAGTGTTTAATTCTTTAGAAACAGAAGAGATGTAAATACCAGTTATAATTTTCACCAACTTTATGAATTGAGAAAGTATCTGTATCCTGCTACATATGACAGTAACTTAAATTTTGTGTGGATACAGAAAAAGAAGTAATACTTTCTGATACTGCCTTAATAATTTTCCTACAATATTTTTTTTTTCCTAATAGAGTCCAGGCTATTTTGAGCTCTTGCATGTTTTTCTCTCTCAACCATTTCTGTATACATAATAAGAGCAAGTAAAAACACTTAATGAACCCTAAGTTTCACTGCTTAATTTTGGCATATGATATGCTTATTATTTCAATGGAAATCAAATGGATAACTCATATATATATAATATCATACAATGTAATATAATATATATGTGTAATATATAACATAATGCAATGAATAATATAAACTGAGGTAAAATCATAGGGAAGAGATTTCAAAAGTCATCTGGTCTAAAAAAATTTACAGACGGAATTGACACCTTAAGACAAAAAGAGACATGTCTAAAGCCACACAGTTGGTTGGTACCTAAGAGTGAATTTATTAAGAATCTGCCTGCAATGCAGGAGAAACAGGAAATGTGGGCTTAATCCCTGGGTCAGGAAGATCCCTTGGAGGAGGAAATGGCAACTGACTCCAGTATTCTTGCCTGGAGAATCCCATGGACAGAGGAGCCTGTCAGGCTACAGTCCATGGGGTCACAAAGAGTCACACGACTGAGCGTCTGAACACACAAAGTGTATATTACATTTAATTTTATTAGATGCTGCCAAATTGTTTTCCAAAGTGATTGAACCAGTTCACCAGCAGTAGGAGAGTTCCAGTTGCTGCACATCCTCACCAACACTACTGTCAAATTTTAAAACATTGTAACTCTCTCAACGAGTGTGAGGTGATATCTCAGTGTGGTTTTAACTTGCATTTGTTTGATGACTCATTATTCTGAGCTGTTTTGTGTGCTTATTGTCTGTATCCTTTGTGAAGTTTTCTTGGTACTTTGCCTTTTTCTTATTAGTTTTAAAAAAATTTTTTGGATATTCTGCATATAAGACCTTTGTATTATAAACAACTTCTGGTCTATGGATTTCCTGTTCACATATTCAGTAATTTATCTGAGGTCAGACAGGTGGTCTTCAATTAAAACAGGTCTTAATTTGAGTAAGTCCAGTAGTTTGTTATTTTGCTTTTTGCTTTTGTGATTAAAACCCCTTGGGTCTTCTGTAAGAATCATGATTGACCTAAAGGTCATAAAAATAGTTTCTTATCTTATTCTAGAGCTTGATTATTTTTATCTTCCAGTAAGAAGTTTAAAGTTCTATGACCCACTTCAGATATGCTTTTGTGTGTGGTTTGATGTGAGTCAAAGGTTCTGTTTTTTTCCCCATGTTTCTAATTGTTCCAGCACTATTCAGCTTTTCTCCTCACTTAATAGAAGCAGTCTGCCTGCCTGTTCAGTCGCTTTAGTCACGTCCAATTCTATGACCCTATGGACTGTGTAGCCTGCCAGGTTCCCCTGCCCATGGGAATCTCCAGGCAAGATTACTGGAATGTGTTGCTATGCCCTTCTCCATGGGATCTTCCCAACCCAGGGCTCAAACCCTTATCTCTTATGTCTTCTGCATTGGCAGGTGGGTTCTTTACCACTAGTGCCACCTGGGAAGCCCAGTACAAGTTTGAATAGAAGCAGTAATGGGGAACATTTTTGTCTTGTTGTCAGTCTCGGGAAAGTTTCCATATTTTACCACCAAGTATGGGGATAGCTGTTCCTCCGAGACCCTCTTAGTCAAAGCCTCAGTGAAAGAGGAAATGAAGAAAATTGTTTTCACCAGCATGAAGAGATGACAAAAGGGTCTGCATCCTAGCAAGGGTTCTGGGTAGAATGTAAGAAATAGCACCTGCCTGCTTGCACTCATATAAGGTATGGTTCAAGTTTAAACTACCTACATGGTGTAAAGGGCCTCCCAGGTGGCACTAGTGGTAAAGAAGCCACATGCTAAGGCATGAGATATAAGAGACTCAGGTTGAATCCCTGGCTTGGGAGATGCCCTGAAGAATGGCATGGCAACCCACTTAAATGTTCTTGCCTTTAGAATCTCATGCACAGAGGAGCCTGGCAGGCTACAGTCCCTAGGTTGCAGAGTCTGACTCAACTTAGCATGCATGAACTATGTGGTGTAAAAGCCCCTCAAATACAAATTACCCTAAAAGTCAGTGAGACATTTAACATTATCAAATGCAAAACTACCTGGAAGGATGCATCTCTGGCTCATGGGGCACAAGGTTTCTGTAGATAAAGTCCCATTGAGGAAGTGCTCATGATATGAAACAACAAAGCATGGGAGGAAAAAACTCAATGTGATCAAGAGTTTTTAGACAGAAAGATTCAGGACATTTTGATCTTCAAAATAGACAGACCATTTTGCATGTTGCAGCAGCATGCATGGATGAAGAGATGGTGAAAGAAGTCCGAGAGAGAAGGAGAAATATCATATGACATCCCTTATATGTGGAATTTAAAAGGAAACAATGCAAATGAACTTATTTACAAAATAGAAACAAACTCAAGGATTGGGAGAAAGGATAGTTTGGAAGTTTTGGATGGACCTGCCTACACTGCTCTATTTAAAATGGGCAACCATCAAAGACCTACCTACTGTATAGTACAGGGAACTCTGCTCAATGTTCTGCGGCAGCCTGCATGGGATGGGAGTTTGGGGGAGAATGGAAACATGTGTATGCACCGCTGAGTGTCTTTGCTGTCCATCTGAAACTGTCACAACATTGTTAATCCACTAAACTCCAATACAAAATAAAAAGTCAAGAAGAAAAAAAGAGAATGGCAGATAATATAATCTGATAGACACTAAAAAATAAGTATGTTAAAACTAATATAAATCTAATGAAATCCACTGAATACATGTAACAGTGACAGAAAATAAGGGAAAAACACTAAATCTCCCATCTTAACACAGCAATGAGTCAATAAATACTTTTTTTACTCTGAAATTAATAGTTAGATAATTAATTTTAACCAAAGCCCGAGAGTCTCCCCTTTCCCCAGTGTCACATGTATCCTTGCTACATTGTCCTGAGGACTGCGGTCATCTGGGAAGAGAGCTGAAACTGTATCAGTTGGGACACCATATTGTCTCAGTAATCTATTTTTAAAAGAACCAGTGCATGCATCTTAAAATTTTTTACTATTTTCTATTTAAATGACTTTTCAAAGGTTATATTCATATCCATATGAAGTATTAAAAAGCATTCACTAGCATGGAAATATTTCAACAACATGATCTTGCAAATAAAGAGCAGATGGCCTGGCAGCATGTATAATATAAACCTATCGATGTAAAATCATCTTTCTATGAATCCAGAAAGCCATATGGTGGCACTCACAAAGAGAGGTCTTACAGAATGTTCACCGAAACATGGATCATGATTATTTCTGGGCGGTAGGATTTCCAGAGATTTTTGCTTTTGTTTGTTTTTTTTTTTTTTTAGAACTTTTCAGTTTATTCAGACTTTTACAAACAGAAAAAGTAAATAAAGAACTAAATGAAGGCCTAACTTAAATTTTGTTTTTAACTATTACTGGTATGGGAACTGGTTTTTTTCTTTAACTGATGTGGGAATTCCCTAGTGATCCACTGGTTAGGACTCCATGCTTTCACTGCTGCAGGCCTGGGTTCAATCTCTGGTCAGGGAACTAAGATCCTGCAAGCCACAAGCCATGCCACTCCCCTAAAAAAGGAATTGGTCAGATTGGAAAAGCTGTTGCAGTTCTTGAGGTTTAATGAGAAGACTTAGGTTGTTGATGGAAATTGGGAACAGATCTATAATATCAAAGACATAAAACCTCCATAAGTTTAGTCTCTATTTCTGCTTTGCTCTGGAAAAGAGAAGGTATAGAAACTACCAACATGCAGAGTTTTTAAAATTTGTTTGTTTATTTATTTTAATTGGAGGATAATTTCAATATTGTGATGGGTTTTGTCATACATCAGCATGAATTGGCCACAGGTATACATGTATCTACCCAATCCTGAACCCCACTCCCGCCTCCCTCCCCACTCTATCCCTCTGGGTTGTCCCAGAGCACCAGCTTTGGGTGCCCTGCTTCATGCATCAGAAGTGCACTGATCATCTAGATTGAGAAGAAAATAAGACTAGCAGGGGCCACCATGACCCTGAGGATTCAGGTGTGTGGGGGCAGGGGTTTCTCACCTCCCAGCCCTCATAGAACACAGTTCTCTGCAGCCAAGCTGCTTAGCAATATATCTTGTAAGTGGATATTTGGCCTTTGCTTGGAAAGGTTTAGTTTACAGTCTCTAGGTGTATCCATATTGCTGCAAGTGGCATTATTTTGTTCCTCTTTATGGTTGAGTGATATTCCATTGTATATATTCACCACATCTCCTGTATCAATTCATCTGTCGATGGATGCTTAGACTGTTTTCATGTCTTGGTTATTGTGGATAGTGCTGCAATTACCACTGGGGTGCATGCATCTTTTTGAATCATAGTTTTCTCTAGATACATGCCCAGGAGTTGGAGTGCAGGATCATATGGTAATTATTTTTAGATTTTTAAGGAACGTCCACACTGTTCTTCATAGAGGCTGCCCCAATTTGCATTCCTATAAACAGTGTAGGAGTTACCAAAGAGGAAGGGTGGGTGGGGCATAAATTAGGAGGACGGGATTTATATACACACTACTATATGCAAAATAGATAACCAGATCTACTGTATAGCACAGGGAACTATACTCAATACTTTGTAATAACATGTAAGGGAAAAGAATATATTTATATATGTGTGTATATATATATATATGTATATATATACATATATACATATATATATATACTGAATCACTGTGCTGTGCATCTGAAACTAATGTGACACTATGAATTAACTATACTTCAATTTTTTTTTTAAAAAAGTAGATATAGTAGATTTTTAGGGGTGCAGATCATTTACCTGTTCACACTTTGGCATCTAATTGCTGCTCCCTATGCCTACAACCCTCTGCTCCCAGAGCTGGAAGAAAGCCACCTCCTTCCTTCACGGGAGAGTCCTTCAGGCAATTAGAAATAAGCTCTAGGATTTTTTTTTCTTCTACCTTCTTTCTTGAATGGAGTCTCATTCTCCATGAGAATGGCTAAATCCCCTGCACACACTTCATGTTATCATTATTGTCTGTTCAGCAAAGAAGAAACTGAGATCATACCCCTCTTTTGTTCTGAATTCTTTGATTCTAATTCACACCAAAGTCATATTAGTGGGAGGGGCAATCTTTTCACATAACTGATTATTTACAGAATTTTCTCAAATAACCAAAACAAAACTCTTATTGATAAATTATATTAATTTTATCTCTCCTACAATTAAGAAACAGTTGACATTTTTAACTTAAATGTTAGCCTTCGAGTTATATCTATTAAAGACGTGTGTAATGTTAGAAACAGAACCACATTCTTTTGAATACTGAGTCTATCATCTGATGTGTCCTCTATTGCCCAGTTTTGCGACATCTTGAGATTCATTCCATGTGCCCTCTTCTATCTTCATCCAAATCACTGATGAAATGTTAAGTGGAGCAAAGCCACGAAGGGATTTCTAAGCCATTAACCAGTTATTTCTCATTCTCGTCTATCCTTCAGCCCATTAGACTTACTCCTGATATTTCTCACACACACTTATGGGTCTACCTACCACCTTGCCCTGTCATCTGAGAGGCTAACTTGTATGGATGGATTGATTCCCTGGCCTTTGACCTTTGGGTTCAGTTCAGTTCAGTTGTTCAGTCATGTTCGACTCTTTGTGACCCCATGGACTGTAACAAGCCAGGCTTCCCTGTCCATCACCAACTCTTGGAGCCTACTCAAACTCATGTCCATCACGTCGGTGATGCCACCCAACCATCTCATGCTCTGTCATCCCCTTCTCCCACCTTCAATCTTTCCCAGCATCAGGGTCTTTTCAAATGAGTTGGTTCTTTGCATCAAGTGGCCAAAGTTTTCTACTCAAACTCATGTCCATCACGTTGGTGATGCCACCCAACCATCTCATGCTCTGTCATCCCCTTCTCCCACCTTCAATCTTTCCCAGTATCAGGGTCTTTTCAAATGAGTTGGTTCTTTGCATCAAGTGGCCAAAGTTTTGGAGTTTCAGCTCAGAATCAGTCCTTCCAATGAATATTCAGGACTGATTTCCTTTAGGATTGACAGGTTGGATCTGCTTGCAGTCTAAGGGACTCTCAAGAGTCTTCTCCAACACCACAGTTCAAAAGCATCAATTCTTCAGCGCTCAGATTTCTTTATGGCCCAACTCTCACATCCATACATGACTACTGGAAAAACCACAGCTTTGACTAGACGGACCTTTGTTGGTAAAGTAATGTCTGTGCTTTTTAATATGCTGTCTAGGTTGGTCATAGTTTTTCTTCCAAGGAGCAAGAGTCTTTTAATTTCATGGCTGCAGTCATCATCTGCAGTGATTTTGGAGCCCCCAAAAGTAAAGTCTGTCACTGACAGTTTCCGTTGTTTCCCCATCTATTTGCCATGTTTTGGTCAATAAATTGGCACCAACTGAAGTTAAGAGGGGAAGAGGGAGGGGAAGGCACTTAATCCTGACTCCCTCTTTGTCAGGTCCTATAGCATGGCTCTGTTTCTCTATTAAACACTACATACAGGAGCTCTCTGCCTCCTGGAACCTCTCCTTCCCCTCACCCCTTCAGGCTCTCAAGTTTAAGTGTTAGTTGCTCAGTCGTGTCCAACTCTTTGAGACGCTATGGACTGTAGTGTGCCAGGCTCCTCTGTTCAACAATACTGAGTGGGTTGCCATTTCCTCCTCCAGGGGATCTTCCCAATCCAGGGACTGAACCCAGGTTTCCTGCACTGCAGGCAGATTCTTTACCATCTGAGCCACCAGGGAAGCCCAGGCTCCAGGTGGTAACAATTCTCTGTCTGCTGTTACTAACCCCTAGATACTGTTACCAGCCCTTAGATACTGCACCTTTTCATGCTGGTTTTCCTAAAACATGCCTGACCTTTGCAAATAATCCCTTTATTAAGTGTTCTTCAATTAACCTGTGTGAGTGTTCCAGTCCTACTGGAATCCTGACTGATCTCTACCAACTATAATATCATCCAGCCCACAGTTCTCAATATTTTTAATATTTTAATGAAAATACCATGCAATCTTTTGGGAAGATGATTTAAAGATTCTCTTTATTTACCATTTTACTGCTTATCTGTAAAAGAAAATAGCATTAATCTGTTATCAATAATTTTTTGTTACTTATGCAGCCTCCACAGATCACCTCCTACTACACTCTAAGAGTGAGTTTGGTTTTAGTCGTGATTTTTTTTTTTAAAGATTGACAAGAAGTTCATCACTATAAGATCTGAAATTTCCTGCCCTTTTTAAAAATCAGGTTATTTATCTAATGCTACAAAATTCTTGAGAATAAATATGTTGAAGTAACTTCCCTTATTAAACATTGAAATAAAAATTTGTCCTATAGTGACCAAGAAGTGTAAAAGAAAATGAGAAAGCTAGACATTTTAAAGAAGACTTTTCCCCTTGATTAAAATGTCTTCTTTTTCTGATTATAGTATCGTATATGTGCATCATAGAAAAATGATACGTTAGAAGGCAATACAAAATGAATAAAAATCAATCCCAATTTTACAGTTCAGAGAGAATAATATGTATTTCTTTTATTTTTACTTTCATTTGAATAACTGGAGTCATTCTATTTACACAGTTTTACCTTACATTTTGGAAAATTAATATTACATGTTAATAGTGTCATGGAAAAGTTTTCGACGATCTTTGACTTGGGGAAACCTAGTTGTTAGGATCTCCATGTCATAACTCAGGCAGAGCATATACTTGGTGACAGCAAACCAAAATTATGGTTTTCAGAAGGAAATAAAACTCTCTAGAGCAGTCCCTCTCAAGCTTCAAAAGTGTACATAAGAAATCTGGGACCCTGTTCAAGTACAGATTCTGGGTCAGTAGGTCTGGTCTGAGGTCTGAGAGTGCATGTCTAACAAGCTCTTAGCATTATCAGTAGTTCTTGTCTGGGGAGCACATTTTGAGAAATAGGAATTACTAGTTGGGTAGTAATGAAATTCATGAGCATATTAAAGTTTGAGAAGCCCAGATCTAGAGCAGTGGTTCTCAACCTTGCCTTGAAAATAAACACCCAAAGATCATCATTTTGTAAAAGTGTACCTGGTAATTCTGATGCATGGTAAAGGTAAACAACTACTTCTCTAGACTTAGCTGCAGAGCACAGTGATGTATTCAGCCATGTCCATCTCTTTAAGACTCCATGAACTGTAGCCTGCCACATTCCTCTGTCCATGGAATTCTCCAGACATGAAAACTGGAGTGGCTTGCATTTTCTTCTCCAGGGGATCTTCCCCACTGAGGGATCAAACCCATGTCTCCTATGTCACCTGCATTAGCAAGAAGATACTTAACCTGCTGAACTATCTGAGAAGCCCAGAGCAAGATAGCAAATGTAGCAATTACAAATAACTCGCATAGCCTTGGTTTCTAATCTCAATTAGAAGGGGAAAAAAATGGCAACAACCACAAAAAGCAAAACAAAGTCCTGACCATTGTGTAGGAAGGCTGGTGGCACAGCTGAGAAACCAGAAATCAAGATTCTGATTGGGAGCACACAGGGATTTGAACAAGATGGAGCCACCTGAACCCAAAATTGGTTTGGAAATCTCATCAGCATGATTCACCCCTTATGAGTCCAAGGCTTCAGTGTAAGTTCTTCAATAAATAACTTAGATGAGTGTTAGAAGTGACACACATCCCAGCTTGGATTGCCTGATTGTTCAGTCACAACAGAGACCCAGAGGCCATCAGTCAGAAAAATATCTGTGTGCACCGTCTTTGAGGTGCAGAAACTGAGAAAGTGATTGCCAATTTTTCTTAGCAAGCACTTTCTTAGCATACTCAGAGCAGGATAGCTCCACATGCATCAAAGCTTGGAATGTGTTGCTGCTCACAGAGCCCTGGCTTTAAAACATCATCCATGACTCTCATTATGTCCTTTCTTGCACCTTGAACAGGACAATAAATTGGATGGGAGCCACAGTTGCCCGTTTGTCATAGAACAACAGAAAATACACTGGAGCCTGTGGAAGTGCAATTTTCTTTGTTATGACAAGCAGTGGCACAAAGCCCATGAAGAGGAAATCTAGTGACCTTGCCTAGGTCTCCAGGGCTACTTGCACTGCGTCTTGTGCAGGACGGCTTCATGCTATTGTAGAGGCATGATAGGCTATGGAGGAGCTCATCTGAGGGGTAAAGCTAGCGCCTCCTGTGCATGCTCAGTCGTTTTCATCATGTCTGAATCTTTTTGACCCCATGGGCTCTAGCCTGCCAGGCTCCTCTCTCCATGGGATTCTCCAAGCAACAAGACAGTAGTGGATTGCCATTTCCTTCTCCATGGGATCTTAATGACCCAAAAATCAAACCTGTGTCTCCTGCATAGGCAGGCAGATTCTTTACCTACCACTGAGCCACCCGGGAAGCCCTTGGAAGTTGACAGACCCTAAATATCATGACACAGAAGAGTTCAAGCATGACTGAGACTCTAGAGATCTGCATCCAGACCTAGGTCTACTGCCTAACTTAAGAATGTCAGCATTTCTCAGTGGCCCTCAGGTTCCTTTTCTGTAAAATGAGCTAATTAGACAAAATTGCCTCCAGGACCCTTTTTGGACCTAGAATGATGTGAGTCCTAATGATAATAGTAAATGATGATAAAAGCTAACTGTATGTTCAGGCCCCATAAGACAGCTTCTCTTTGCACATCCCCTACCCCAACCCGGTCCTGCCTCTCCTTATCTTAAGCACACAATTGCCTCCCCTTCCTAAACTGAAAGTTTAATCAGTCACTGCCCAAGTGATCAAGAGGATCCCTAGTTAACAATGATTCTAGCCCACAGACCAGAAAGGGTCCACTCTGTTCTATCATTAACAGGAAATAATGGCCCTCGTGATGGCTGCTAACCCAAGGAGCTGTGGGAGGACACACTCCAGCAGCACCCCAACAGCCAAGGAGTCCTTCTCAAGTCATTCCTCTATAACTGGTAGCCTTTCCCTCCCCCTGGGTAGTGAAGATTGCCAGATTGCTGCTATGTGCTGCCTGCCATCAGTCATCAGCCGCACATGGCGGGGTGTCGCTCTAGGACCTTTGCCTCTGATTTGTAAGGTTCCCTGACCAATCACTGATGTCTCTGTCACTGACTCCAGATTCTTTTTTTGATCTCATTGCTGAGCAACTGCAAGGACTGCAGGACTGCGGGGTGCAGTCCAACACTAACATTTATTGGGTACTTCCTATAGATGTATCAGAAACTATTTTAAATATTTTAGGGATATAGACTCATTTAACTATGCTTTTAGTAGACACTTTTTTATCCCAATTTTCTAAGTGAGAAAACAGGCTCAGAAAGATAAGCTGACTTAGGTAGCACTAGTGGTAAAGAACCTGCCTGCAAATGCAGGAGACATGAGAGATTTGGGTTCCATCCCTGGGTTGGGAAGATCCCCTGGAAAAGGAAATGGCAACCCATTCCAGTATTCTTGCCAGAAATCCCATGGACAGAGGACCCTGGTGGGCTACAGTCCAAGGGGTTTCAAAGAGTTGGACACAACTGAAGTGACTTAGCACACACTAGGAGACCTAGCAGCCATGCACTCAAAGTCCCACAACACATAAGTAGATGAGATAGGATTGTAACCCAATAATCCAGGCTCAGAACTTGAGTTCAAAATCACTACACTCTGTTTTCTCATCCTGATATTTACTTTTCTCTGAACATTTTATGAAAATGTGAGAAAAGTTTCATTTATAATTATAGAAGATTCATTAATCACAAACTTCCTTGGCGGCTCAACTGTAAAGAATATGCCAGCAAAGCAGGAGACATGGGTTCAATCTCTGGGTCAGGAATATCCCCTGGAGAAGAAAATGGCGACCCACTCTAGCCTACTTGCCTGGGAAATCCCGTGAACAGAGGAGCCTGGCAGACTACAGTCCATGTGGTTGCAAAATAGTCGGACATATAGCAACTGAATAGCAACTGAACAACAATATTAACTGTAACAATTAAATAGCATCAGCCAAATTGAGCAAAGAAAGAGATGGAATTTAGCGAGGCAATTAGTGAAGTCCCTCGATGCTCTTATTTCTGTAACTCCCTAACTATCCAGCTTTTCCACTCTCATTCCAGCTGTTGTCTGACTTCACACAGCCTCCCAGATGGGCTTCACTTGAAAATCACAAACTCCTGCCTGACCAGAGCCTTGGATGCTGCATGTAAAACCTCCACCTCTCACTAATCAACCTCTCCTCCTTTCACTATAGGGACTTTTCAGAGCTTCTTCACATTTCAGAATTCCAATCCTGCCACCCTGCCCTTGCTTATGACAAATGATCTCTTCTCATTCTCAGGAAAAATAGAATCCATCAGGCGATACCTCCCTCGACAGTGTCTCAGTGGGTCTTTGAAGAGCTGGAACCTGAAGGGTTTTGCCAAAAACACGCCCTGTATCCATATTCACTCCTTCTTCCTTCCCTCTCAAAGAGCAGAAAATGAAGAAAATGAATCTCTTCTCCTATCTCATACGAATCTTCTGCTGTTCCTTGAATTTTATCTCCCTCTCTCTCAAGGACATGGATTTTTCAAGTATCCCATCTTCCCTTTAATCTCTCCCTCTCTGCTGGCTCCTTTCCATTACAATTAAACAGGTTCTAGTGCCCTTTTAAAAAGAAATGAATTTTCCATTTAAAAATAAATTTTCTCTCCATCCCTCCATCAACTACCCTAGTCATCCCTCTCATTTATAACCAAATGTCTTGCAAGCACCCTCTTCCCTTGCTGTCTCCACATTCTTTTTTCTATTTGTTACTACTCACTACAAAATGGCTTCTATTCCTCTTGCGTCTTTCTAACTTTTTTTTTTTTATTAAAGAGGTCGATGCTACATTCTTTTTTTTCTATGTTTTACTGCCTCATTGTGTTTCTTTCTTTCTTTCTTTTTTTTATTAGTTTTGCCATACAATGACATGATATCGCCATGGGTTTACATATGCTCCCCTCCAGAACCCCCCTCCCTCCTCCCTCCCTCTTCCCTCTCTCAGGGAAATCTCGATGCACCAGCCCCGAGCATCAATCCTGGGCTGGCGATTGATTACACATATGATAATTAACATGTTTCAATGTCATTCTCCCATATCATCCCACCCTTGCCCTCATCCACAGAGTCCATGAGTCTGTTCTATACATCTGCGTTCCTTTTGCTGTCTCTCATGCTGGGTTCTCGTTACCGTCTTTCTAAATTCTATATATATGCGTTAGTATACTGTATTGTTGTTTTTCCTTCTGGCTTACTTCACTCTGGATAATGGGCTCCAGTTCCGTCCACCTGAGTAGAACTGATTCAAATGAATTTTTTTTTAATGCTGAGTAATATTCCATTGTGTATATGTACCACGGCTTTCTTATCCATTCGTCAGTTGATGGGCATCTAGGTTGCTTCCATGTCCTGGCTATTGTAAACAATGCAGGGATGAACATTGGGGTACACGTGGCTCTTTCAATTCTGGTTTCCTCAGTGTATATGCCCAGCAGTGGGATTTCTGGGTCATATGACAGGTCTATTTGCAGTTTTTTAAGCAAATAGACCTGCAAACTTTTTTTTTTTTAATTGAGGGATGGTTGATTTACAATGTTATTATGTTAGTTGCTGGTGTATAACAGTGATTCCATGTTTTTATAGAACATAGTCCATGAAAGTTATTGCCAGATGATGGCTCTATTTCCTTGTGCTGTACAATATATCTTTGTTGCTTATCTATTTTACACATAGTCGTTTGCATCTCTTAATATTCTACCCCTGTATTTCCCCTCACTCTTTCCTTTCCCCACTGGTAACCACTAGTTTGTTCTCTGTATTCATCTTTGTTTCTGTTTTGTTATATTCTCATTTTATATTTTAGATTCCACATAAAAGTGATATCATATATTTCTCTGTCTGACTTATTTCACTAGGCATGAGTGTGTGTGCTGTGCTCAGTCACTCAGTCTTGTCCAATTCTTTGTGACCTGAGAGACTATAGCCTGCCAGGCACCCTGTCCGTGGAATTTTCCAGGCAAGAATACTAGAGTGCGTTGCCCTTTCCTCCTCCAGGAATCTTTCCGACCTAGGGATTGAATCTGGGTCTTCTACATTCTCTACCACTGCGCCACCTGGGAAGTCCTTCACTAGGCATATTATACTTTAAGTCCATCCACGTGTTAACTATTCTCCTTTACTCTTAATTGATTATGAGGCAGCTGTGTGGACACTGGAGCGCATGCCTCCTCCCTGAAATGTATTGCCTGCCACCATGAGTTTCTATGTTACCATCTGCTCATGGTTTTTGTCTTGCTTCCCTGATCATTTCTTTCCCAGTCTCCTTTCAGTCTTTTCTTTTTCTTTATCCCTTGAATATTAACTGTTATAACCCTATTTCTTCAGAGTTAGGCTTTCCTCATATTCTTCCTGGGCCAGTCCTTCTACTACCATGACTTCAATTGTCATGTTTATGGTGACGATTCAAATATACATATTTGCAGCTCAGACTTTTCTCCTGAGCTTCCAATACACACATCTTACTGCTTGGGTGTCTCCACTGAGAGGCAACACGCAGGCTACCAATCTGTTCAAAACTGAATGGAATTCATTATGTCAGGCGAGTGTATACTCCTCGGTTCTGTCTTGTCACAACAAAGATTTGGAGTGACGATATTAAAGCCCTCAGCTGTCACAGCTCTCGGGTCTTGGACAGACCTTGCTATAGCTCTTAGACAAATCAGTGTTACAGTTCTATTTTATTTAGAAAATGGAGAGAGAGAAATGGAGAGCCCTTTGGCTCCTCTTTTTAAACGTTTTTTTCCTCCCCCTGTGCCTGCCCTATGTAAATTGGGCTAGCCAGAAGCGCTGTTTGTTCTGAGATCCTCACTCAGGTCCTGGGACCTTTCTTTGACCTTCCTTTGTTCTATTTTCCTGGGCTTTTCCCTTCCTTATCTTTTAGCCACTGCCCATTCTGGACTCTTGTTTCCTATTCTAACTAGCTAACAGTTATCTCCCACCTGAAGCCTACTGCTCTTTTGTGTTTGGTGATAGTGTCTTAGCTAGGTACCTGGTGGTTGTCATCATCTCCTCCTCTTTCTTTATCTCTTACATCTAATCGATCACTGTGCCCTACTGAAGCTCTGTCTAGATTTGCTCTCATCATCATCACTGTCATTTCCCATTTTCCAGATCACCATGTTCACTAACTACAACTGAAACAGTCTCTTAACTATCTCCACACATCCCATCTTGATCTGTTATTTATTCTCCACACCGTGGCCAGATACACTTTTCAAAACACAGATCTAATGATTTCTTCCCTCTTTTTTAATACATCTTGATGTCTGCTCTTTGCCTTAGAATAAAGTCCAAAGTATTTACATGACTGGCATGACCCTTTGAGACCTGACATGACCCACCTCTCCAGCTCATCTCTGGACATTCTTCAAATGCGGTATCTGATGTAGTGGCCATATTGAGCTCCTTTCATCTTTTTGGACTTTCCTTGTGACTTATATGCAGAGTACATCATGAGAAACGCTGGGCTGGAGGAAGCACAAGCTGGAATCAAGATTGCTGGGAGAAATATCAATAACCTCAGATATGCAGACAACACCACCCTTATGGCAGAAAGTGAAGAGGAACTAAAGAGACTCTTGATAAAAATGAAAGAGGAGAGTGAAAAAGTTGGCTTAAAGTTAAACATTCAGAAAACTAAGACCACAGCATCTGGTCCCATCACTTCATGGGAAATAGATGGGGAAACAGTGGAAACAGTGTCAGATTTTATTTTGGGGGGCTCCAAAATCACTGCAGATGGTGACTGCAGCCATGAAATTAAAAGATGCTTACTCCTTAGAAGGAAAGTTATGACCACCCTAGATAGCATATTGAAAAGCAGAGACATTACTTTGCCAACAAAGGTCCATCTAGTCAAGGCTATGGTTTTTCCAGTAGTCATGTATGGATGTGAGAGATGAACGGTGAAGAAAGCTGAGCACCGAAGAATTGATGCTTTTGAACTGTGGTGCTGGAGAAGACTCTTGAGAGTCCCTTGAACTGCAAGAAGATCCAACCAGTCCATCCTAAAGGAGATCAGTCCTGGGTGTTCATTGGCAGGACTATGTTGAAGCTGAAACTCCAATACTTTGGCCACTTCATGCGAAGAGTTGACTCACTGGAAAAGACCCTGATGCTGGGAAGGAATGGGGGCAGGAGGAGAAGGGGACGACAGAGGATGAGATGGCTGGATGGCATCACTGACTCGATGGACATGAGTTTGGATAAACTCTGGGAGTTGCTGATGGACAGGGAGGCCTGGAGTGCTGCGATTTGTGGGGTCACAAAGAGTGGGACACGACTAAGCAACTGAACTGAACTGTTTACTATCATCCTCAGCTCTAAGTATATATAGTTACTTCTGCCCACAATATTTTCTATTTAACTTCTCATTTTTCAAGTCTCTACTGGGAAACCAGTTCTTCTAGAAAGCTTTCCTTCATTCCCCACAATATCCTAAAGTACACTAAACTTTTTCACTGGAATATAAAGTCCTTGAGTGCAAGCATGTTGCCTGCCTTGTTCCACCACAGGATCCTCCAAATCTAGAACAGAATCTAGGACAGTAACTATCCAACAAATGTTTGTTGAATGAATGGATGTTTGTCCCTTGTTTATCATACTTTTCAATTATAGGAGATTCAGTGAGGGCAAGGACCCTAGGTATCTTACCAGGACTGTATCCCCAACATCTAACACTATTCCTGACATAAATTAGGGATTTAGTATAGTTCTGTTTAATAAATGAATATATAAATGACTTTTAGTTAATTTTGGAACTTTCAAAAAAGGCATTAGTAATTTAAAGCACAGTAACAATACACTTGTGCTTCAAAATACACTTATAAGCACAGTAACAATACAAAGAAGGACATTTTCTTTCTTCACACTTGCTTCAAGAGGTATATGTTGGTTTTGTTTGTTAGGCTTGGGTTATTCATGTCTGTGGACCATTAATACTCAGAAAACCTTTGCCATGGCTGTGTTTTTAGTATTGCTATGTAGTGCCAAAGTGCCTAAAACAGTTTTCTTTAGTGTCTCTACACAAGCCAATTTCATAAATGTTATCAATATCTTGTATACTTTTTGGCTGGTAAAGAAATTAAAATTTAGAAGGATCAAGCAACATTATCCAGTTTAGCATTCTAAGACAAATATTTCATGTCATTCAGCTTTGAAATAATTCACATTAAAATACTACCTACCTTTGGCTTCCATGCTTTCATGGAAACCAAGGACACAGTGATCTCCCTGACTCAGTACAATTCGCTAACCTCCCTCTTGCAGAGGCAGGATAAAGATGAAGTAGAAAAAGATAAAAAATTGTCAGAAAAGCAAGACTTTGGCATCAGAAGCTCAGGCTGACTATTCATTGGTCCTCCAATGCCCTCTGCAGTGCTCACAGGTGTGAGCATCTTCCTCCCGCCCTTCACTTCATCCAGCGTGGATCACGTCCAGAGGGCAGGCAGCAGGCGAGACACGTTCCTTCTCTTCCTACACAAGCCTATATTTAATCTAATGTGCTGTTTGAATGCTTAGATTCCATGGAAATGAGTGTCATAGAAGTAAAAAAGACCAAATAGTACAGGCGATGGCACAGGCAAAGAAAGGAAGAGAGAGAGAAGAGAGGAGAGACAGAGAGGGACAGGAAGAGAGAGAAATAGAAAGCAAGAGATCAAGAGAATAAGTGCATGAGAGGCTCCAGGGTGAACTGCCAGAACAGACAAGGCAGGGAGGCAGGTAGGGGCCTTGGAAACCGGGCTCCCTCCCATACTGCCCACCTCCACCCCATTCATTCCTCAGGGGAAATGACAGTTGGCCTGGCAGCATCTCCATAGTCCTCCAGCAGTTCATGGGAGACGTGAGCCATCTCACGGCAGAGATGGACCCAGATTGTATTCCAAACTGCCACCAACTGTGGCATTATGTAGGGGAATGTCAGAGTAGGAATTACAATTTTATTTTCAAACACAATATAAGCATCTGAACCAAAGGAACAAAGACATACACTTAACAGTTGAGATGATTTTATTCACAAATGACCTGACTTTCAAAATATAAATCAACGTCTAGCACCTATGTAGACATGAGAGCACAAACAGTGTGCCTTTTAATTAACCCTCTATCATGGGGAGCAGATAGCTAGACCAGCACTGTTTGCTTAGTCTACTAAAAATCAAGAAGCAGAGATCCAGATTCTTGTTTGGCTTTTTCCTACAAAATTTGGCAGAAAGTAAAAGCTTTGGCCTTCCACATAATCTTATTTTATAAAATCTGTCTGAAAAGAATATGCTCATTGTTTGTTGGCTTCCTTATCCAAAGATGAGTTTTCATAAGAATGGGAGGATGAAAAAGTATAGAGAGAGAATATTTTAAGCCCAATAGAAGTCCAGTCCTGAAATCTATACCTTTATAAACTTGTCTTAAATAAAACAGCCCTCTAAATCAACATAGCATATGAACAGCCAATAAAAATTTCACATATGGGCAGGCTTAGTGAAAAGAACCTAGTAATAATTTGGATTAAAATGCTGTGCAATCCTAATAATAATGGAATCAGCCCTCCATATCTGGTGTTCTGCATATATGGATTCAACCAACCACAGAACAAAAATATTTTGAAAAAGTTCCAAAAAGAAAACCTTGAATTTGTTGG
The DNA here is from genome assembly GCA_007570785.1 of Antilocapra americana. Lineage (NCBI taxonomy): Eukaryota > Metazoa > Chordata > Mammalia > Artiodactyla > Antilocapridae > Antilocapra > Antilocapra americana. The sequence goes on from ML662442.1 coordinate 58,845,193, forward strand.
GGGTTGGCAACTATTCACATAGCATCTACAATATATTGAGTGTTATAAGAGAGGATTTAAAAGATAGAGGAGGATGTGCACAGGCTATATGCAAATATGTGTGTGTGCTCAGTTGCTCAGTCGTGTTGGACTCTTTGGACCCCATGGACTATAGCCCATCAGGCTCCTGTGTCCATGGAATTTTCCAGGCAAGAATCCTGGAGCAGGTTGCCATTTCTTACTCCAGGGAATCTTCCTGACCTTGGGCTCAAAACTGCATCTCTGCATCTCCTGCATTAGTAGGTGAGCTCTTTACCACTGTGTCACCTGGGAAGCCCTATATGCAAATATTATGCCATTTTATGTAAGGGACTTGAGGATCTGTGGATTTTCATATCTGAGAGGAGTCCTGGAACCAACCCATCACAGATGCTAATGGAAAACTGTACACCCAGTTGTTTAGGTGTCTCCCATATGCAGGCATGCGTTAAGGATCATAGATCATGATTTTGTTTGATCCTCTCAATAAACCCTATTTTACTGACAAGGACTCAAGTTTCAGAAAGATTAAATAATTTGTTCAAGCACACAGAATCAGGAAATATCATAGCTGGAGCTTGAATGGCAGCACGTTTCCCAGGTGGCTCAATGGTAAAGAATCCACTTCCTGTATAGGAGACGTGGATCTGAGCCTGGAGTAGGGAAGATACCCTAGAGAAAAGGAAATGGCAACCCACTCCAATATTCTCTCTTGGGAAATCCCATGGACAGAGGTGCCTGGCAGGCTACAGTTCCATGGAGTCACAAAGAGTCGAACACAACTGAGCAACTAAACAATAATAAACAAGCCTGACTCCAGAACCCTTACACATTACAACACATCCCTTATCGCTTGAAATAGTCTATGCCAGAAAAAGTGATACACAATTTGTTTAACCCATTAAAAGAATGCTGATCAGTTATTCACCTGATAACTGCAAAATCAACAAGTTCCATTGTTCCAAAGAAAGTAAGTGGTTTTGAAATCTTAAAATTTGCCTGTGGGACACAAGAGGGAAAGACTGGGATGGTGAGAAGTAACTACGGAAAGAAGGATAAGAAAGGCATTCTGTTGGGTCTTTGTGTTTTAAACTTAATCCCACTAAATGTTTTGCACAACTTTAAAAAAAAATGTACTTTCAGTACATTAAATTTATTCATACAGACATTCTAAAAATGTATATTTCCTTTTTAACAACGTATAATAAAACATAAAATCCCCTCAAACAGAATACTTGACATTTGCAATTCAAAATCAAATTAGCAGAATATTAATATTTACAAAAATATATCTTTTAAAATGTAAAATTACATGCAACTTTATAGAATTGATATAAAAAGAATGGCTCAATAATGGGAGAATTTTGCTTCATTACTAAAAAGAAAATATGTCCAATAGAAGCTATGAAGATTTTTGAGTATTTTGATAAGAAAGTTTTCCACATCTCTCATCTCCCTAGTAGTACCAAAGGCTATGCATATTTGCATATTAAATACATACATATACAGGGAGAATGGATACATGTATACCTATGGCTGAGTCTCTTTGCTGTCCACCTGAAACTATCACAACATAGTTAATCAACTGTACTACAGTATAAAATAAAAAGTTTAAAATGAAATAAAAGAATGAAATAATTCCATTTGCATTATCATGAATGGACCTAGAGATTGTCCCTGAGTGAAATAAGTCAGAGAAAGAGAAATATTGTATGATATGACGTATATGCAAAATTTAAAAAAATGATACAATAAACTTATTTACAAAACAGAAACAAACTCACAGACTTAGAGAATGAACTTATGGTTACTAGAGGGGAAGCGTAGAGGGGAGAGAGAGTTAAGATGTTTGGGATGGACATGCACACACTACTATATTTAAAATAGATGACCAATAAGGACCTACTATATAGTGCAGGGAACTCTGCTCAGTATTATATACAACCTAAATGGGAAAAGAATTTGAAAAAGAATGGATACATATGTATGTATAACTGAATCGCTTTCTGTACACTTGAAATTAATACAATATTGTTAATCAACTATACACAAATATAAAATCTGTCTTTCCTATAACCAAAATAAATAAATACATATATAGATATTCATTATGTCAGTCATTGTCTGTTCTCTAAATGAAATGACCTGTCATTATGACAGCTGAGAGGGTATGTGGTCTGTTACAGGATTAATTTGACATCTGAGGCCCAACCCTTCCAGTGTACAGCAATGAAGACTGATTATATGTCAACAGTACTTGAATAGACCTGCCCTTCATCACATAAGGAAATTAAATCAGTCATAAACGGCTTTTTGCCTTGACTTTGCTTGCCTATGATAAAGTCGCTATTTATAGTCAAGCAATCAGACTTCATGTTAGAATAGCACATTGATACCTTTGTCAAAATACAATGATAAGTACCTCAGTATGGTTTGTTACACATGGTTGGTAAGAAATAATTGTTGAATAAAATATGATAGTAGCTACTACGTACTAAACACCTACTATGTGCATTATGTCATGCATGTCACAAATATCTCCAAATCTCATAAAAGTCATCCAAGGAAAGCAATATCCTATTCACTTTCCAGATATGAAAACTGAGGTACTTAAAAAACTAACTAATTTACTCAAGACTAAATAGCTTGTGTCTTGGAAAGCAAGCATTTAATGCCAATTCAAGCTAATGCTGAAGTTTTTTTATTCCAAATCACAGAAGGAAAAGGAGAGAGAGAAAGAGAGAGAGAGGAGGTGGTGAGACCAGGGGAAATGAGGAGGAAAATCTGAAAACTTCCCTTGAGCTTGCACTACTGAAAGATTCTACCTCTTTCCTACATTATGACAACAGTTGTAAAAAGAAGAAATTACAATTTGTGAGTTTTCAGATAATCAAATTGTCTGCATGACATGCAAAACGTTGATCAGACAAGCCCATAATGAGTAGAAAGAAACACTGTAGGCAGATGTTTTCAAAATGGGACTAAGGGTAAGCGGCGTGTTGAAGATATTAATTTTCATGATTGTTGCCCTTGTTATTTTGCTTCATTCTCCTTCACCCTTCTTGGTCTAAAAATACAAAATAGCATGGAAGCAAATTAGTTTTCAGGGCCAGTTATTTTTTGAAAAGCCATGAGAAAAAAAAAAAGAGAATAAAGGCTAGACTTTCTAGAAAATTCCCCTTCCCCCCTTCAGTCTTCATATTTGCCTCACAGCATGTATATATGTCTCTATCTTGATGAGTCCCATGCAGACCACTAGTCATAAAATCCAAAGACCAGGAAAGAAACTCTTAAAAAGAAGACAGTCAAGGGAAAGAAACAAGTTGACTTTTGTGTGTGTATTCAAAAGTGTTTTACTTCTTCTAAAATTTTTTTCTGCGTGTTTTTTTTTTCTTAGTTGGCAATAAATAACTTTTAGGGGAATGAATATGAGCAGACTTGGTCAGGAGACTGGAATGAAGAGAAGACTTTGCCATCTGTGAGGAGTATATTAGAATAGAATCACTCCAGGAAAAGGTTATCTGTGTGGCTTGCCTTTATGAGATGATATTTAAATAAAAATACTGGTTCACTTTTAATTGATCCCTGTACATTAAAAGGCATCTCAGAGAGAAGTATGGTGTGAATAACTGAACTGTGAGCTGTTTGTGCAGATGGAGGACCTTGAAAGCTCTGTATGTAGAGATACATGGTGACTGTAAGTTATTTGAGGAAATTTGCATCCTGAGACTTCTCATCATGCTCTGTCACAAAAACGTCAACACAGTGATGCATAGACATTTTCATAGTCCCTCAAAAACAAGTTTCTGAAATAGTTTCCTATATAGACAGTGAGGTTTTACATATACCTTGATAGCCTACATACTTAATCACTCCATCATGTCTGATGCTTTGCAACCCTTTGGACTGTAGCCCATCAGGCTCCTCTGTCTGTGGGATTTTCCAAGCAAGAATACTGGATTAGGTTGCCACTTCCTCCTCCAGAGGATCTTCCAGACCCAGGAATTGAACCAACGTCTGCTGTGTCTCCTGCATTGCAGGTGGATTCTTTACCCACTGAGCCATCAGGGAAGCCCTGATAACCTACAGCAAGAGCTAATTTAGAATGGGTGTGGGTAGAGGATAATGTGGGAAAGGAAGCAGAAAAAGGAACTTACAACTTATGGCAACTTTTTTGAAACTCTAAGCCACCTAATGTTCAAACTTAGAATTTCCTTTGCTTGAAGATGATGCTGGTCTTGGTTACACAGTTTCATTGCACGTTATCATGTCAGGAATACATAGGTTCTTCTGAATGAAAATTAAAATTCATTCTCTAGCTGAGAGATGTATCTGAAAACTTAATGCCACCTGGAACTGCTCAAACTCCAAAATTTTATACTCTCCTGGGGACAGTCTCCCACTCCTCCACTTTACTAAGTAGTATTTTCAAATTTTAAATCTGACTTATTTGCTTGAAACTTTGATCTGCCTCTAGGCTTTCCTTCCTTGTGCAGCCTGTACTTAAACTTCCTTATCGCTTGTGTTGATCTAAAATCAATAGACTGCTAGTTATCTCTCCAGTGAAAATGGGTTTATTTAGGATCAGCTGAGGATTACAATTTGGGGTCTGCAACTGTGATGAGCCATGTGCAAGTTTCTATATGACAAGGTAGAGAGAGTACTTTTTATTAAACCAACAACTGTTGAATTTCCAGTCTTGTTTTTCCTTTTCTGACACCAATTGTTGGACTTCTGTAGCCAGTTTTTCAATTTATCATTTAGAGAAAGACTCCTTTAGACTATGACAGAGATTTGGCTGCTGCTAGTTCCCTTAAGAGAGCATTCCTTGCAGAAACGTTAGCAAGATGATTTCCCTTGGTTTCAGAGAGTCAACTTTAGAATGCCCTGGAATATCAAGAACAGCTGAAGCAGCAGGTACAAGTATTGCACCAACAATTCCTGAACATAGAGGCCATTTAAAATTTTATTTCTGCTGGAAGTAAGGAAGCCATGTTGCTTCCATGACATTCGAAAATCGTTAGCTACTCTGAAAGCATATACACTGTCAGTGTAAAAATTGCCAAAAATTAGCAGTTGTGTCCTTAGTTAAAGTGAAAGTTTATTTTTAAAGTGTGTAATTTAGCCTATTGGGCTAGAGTAGCCACAAGTAAAGATGCGGCCGGAACAACGTCAAAAGGAGTTGCAGTAGTTTTCGCAGCACTGTATTTGCCATTGTCCCTTTTTAAATAAGAACCATCAGTGAACCACTAGCAGTCAGTGTTGCCCAAAGGAATTCCCTGCAGATTATCGGGAGGAGTCAGAAGGTATTCCATCACTGTTAAGCAGTCACGAAGGACTTCGTCAGTCATGGAGGGGAGAAAAGTAGCAGGATTAAGGTTATTTCCAAAAAGAGTTATGTGAGGAGCAGTTAACAAAAGGCCTTCAAAGGAGGTAAGGCCACCGACTGAGAAGTGTTGAGGGTGACAAGAATTCAGAAGGACTTCTACTGCATGAGGTACAAAAATGGTTTCAGGGGATCCCAGAGCCATTTTTTCAGCGGCCTTAGCCAAAAAGGCAGCGGCCATAATGTTTCTAAGGCAAAAGGGACATCTCCATGCCACAGAGTCCAGCTGCTATCTATGATACCCTCAATAGCAATTGCCATGTTTTGAGTGAATGGGCTAAGGGCATTCCTTTTATTTTCATATGTAAAAGGGGAATATGATTTGTGATGCCCAAGTTCAGGTAGGTTCATCGAACTTTCCTTTAAGGCTTGGAAGACTATGTCATCCAGTTCTTCCCGCAAAAATGGATTTGGAATTGTTATTATTGAGTAAAACATATCAAAGATTTGCACTCATAAGAGAGAAATCGGAAATGCAGTTTCAGTAATAACCAACTAGCATGAGAAAACTTCATAGTTGGCACTTAGTTTTAGATTTTGGGAAACGTAGGATACCGTGAAATCTACCTGGACCTAACTGTAACCCTAAATATTGAACCTAGGTTTGGGTAAGCTGCAAGTTTCCATTGGCAATCTTAAGTCCCTTTAAAGCTGAAAGTTAGCAATTGAATGATGTCTTCCCATGAGGAGGCTTGAGAAGAGCAAAGGAGCGAATCATCCACATATTGCCACAAAGTAGAACCTCTAGGGAATGTTGTATCATGCAGGCCTCAGGATTTGTGAGGAAATAAGAAGTCTCAGTAAAACCTTGAGACATTATTATCCAGGTGAATTGCTTTTATTTCCCAAGTGAAGGCAGAAAGGCATAGGGTAGCTTCATCAACTGGAATACTAAGGAATGACACGCATAAATCATTTGCAGTAAATAACTTATTCCCAGAAGAAATGAATGTTAGTTATAGATGAGTGTTAGGAACAATAGGATATCGTTGATCACTTGGAGGTCCTAGACAAAGACCTTAGTTTCTCTCACCGGTGGAAGGAGAATGATACAGAGGCCCATACAAAGGGTAACAAGGCCTTGTAATCTTCTATTGCAGGCTTTATGCCTTCGAAGGCTCCTTTGAAGTGTATTCATTGATTCTGAGAACAGGTTTGGAAGTATCTCCTTGAATCTTGATGGGAGCTATGCTGTGAATTTTGCCAGCATCAGCTGGAAATTTTGCCCATAGGGAAAGTGATAACTAATTCAATAGAGGGCAAATAATCAGTGTTTCCAGAATCAGCTCTAGTACCACCAGAGACAGAACAAATAAATGCTATCAAACGATCATTTAAGCCACCTGGCCAGCTTCTTTGATGATTACTGGCAAGTTCTAGAATTATTTTCCCCTTTTGGGAGAAAAAAAATTCTGGCCTGATACTTCCTTAAGAAATCTGAGCCTAATACATGGATAGAGGGAGGAACTCAGCAGAAAAAGGTGTGAATCTCTTAAAGGGCCTACACAAAAGGAATTAGGTTCAGAGACAGGAACTTCTTAAGGTTCCTTAGAGATCCCCACTACTTGAACCGTTTTAGTGCTCTGAGGCAGGGGGTGCTTAACAGTACTGAGGTTGTGTATCAAGGGTGTGGCTCCAGTGTCAATTAGGACTGGAAGAGATTCATCTGCATATGGAGAAATATCTCTCCAAGCTGCTTAAGAGTGAGGATTGAGAAGAGCCCCCATAGTTCCTTGAAATTCTGTCATGGAGAATTGGGAGGATGTTAGAAAAGCTGGCTAGAGGACTGAAGGCACTTGAAGGGCTTAAACGTGTAACAATCTCTTTATCCTGACTTTGCAGTAATAACAGAAATGTGAAGGATTTGAGTTTCCTGCAGAAGCCTTCATTTGCTGGAGTTGAAGATTAAGAATTTTGGTTGCCTGGCTTTGAGGTGACATTTCCTCCAGAGTTTGAGAGAGCTGGTTTGCCAGATAAATTAAATCTGGAGTGGACATAGTTTCTCATCCCATCCTTGTCAATTTTGCTTGAAGGGAAATATTCCAGTTCCAGCCTTTAGTAAACATAGAATTAAAAGCTACCGGGGTGGAATCAACATCTGAAGCAAGACCAGAATTTTCTTTAGAAACAGCTTGAAGTGGATTGTAATAGTCATGAACAGCTTTGTCAGATTTTTGTGTGCAAGTATGAATTTTGTTTCAATCAGCAAACTTTGGGAAAGCCCTAGGAATTGCTCAGTGAAGTCACCTAGCAATTGCCCAAGTCTGATCAGATTATAAGTCTGTGGACTGGTCTCCCAGTTATAATTCTAGAGACCACACAGTGTTCTCCCTATTAGTAGCTTTCATGCAATGCTGGGCCTGGCTTTCACTGACAAGCATATGAACTAGCTGATGTAAGTCAGAGAGAACAGGTTGATAAGTTTGAATGACTATATTAAATTCATCAGCAGATCTGTGAAGCTCTTCAATTACTTTAGGAAAATCTCTGACTATGGCTCAAAGTTTATCTTTAGTCCAGGGAATATGAGAGTTTAAGAATTTATTCTCTGGATCCTCAGGGGCTTAATTTTACAGGGGCAGGTGCTAACAAGCTCAGAGGAAGAAAGAACAGGGGGGCGTTTCATAGAAAAACGAAAGTTTGGTGAGAAAACTCATGTTGAAGGGAGAGGAGACTGAGAAAGGGGAGGTGTGGGCAGCAAAAAAGGAAAGGGGGAAGAAGACACCGCTGGAGGTGGAGACTGAGGCAAAGCCAAAGAAGAAGAGCTGAGGTTTCAGGAGCCCTTTATCATTCTTTAATTGTTCAAATCCTAAAAGATGATGCTGTGAAAGTGCTGCACTCAATATGCCAGCAAAATTGGAAAACTCAGCAGTGGCCACAGGACTGGAAAAGGTCAGTTTTCATTCCAATCCCAAAGAAAGGCAATGCCAAAGAATGCTCAGACTACCATACAATTGCACTCATCTCACACACTAGCAAAGTAATGCTCAAAATTCTCCAACCAGGCTTCAACAGTACATGAACCGAGAACTTCCAGATGCAAGCTGGATTTGGAACAGGCAGAGAAATCAGAGATCAACTTGCCAACATCTGTTGAATCATCAAAAAAGAAAGAGAGTTCCAAACAAACATCTATTTCTGCTTTATTGACTATGCCAAAGCCTTTGACTGTGTGGATCACAACAAACTGTGGAAAATTCTTCAAGAGATGGGAATACCAGACCACCTTACTTGCCTCCTGAGAAATCTATATGCAGCTCAGGAAGGAACAATTAGAACTGGACATGGAACAATAGACTGGTTCCAAATTGGGAAAGGAGTACATCAAGGCTGTCACCCTGCTTATTTATTCTCATGAGTACATCATGAGAAATGCAGGACTGGATATGAAGCACAAGCTGGAATCAAGATTGCCAGGAGAAATAACAATAACTTCAGATATGCAGATGACACCACCCTTATGGCAGAAAGCAAAGAAGAACTAAAGAGCCTCTTGATGAAAGTGAAAGAGGAAAATGAAAAAGTTGGCTTAAAACTCAACATTCAGAAAACTAAGATCATGGCATCCGGTCCTACCACTTCATGGCAAATAGCTGGCAAAGCAATGGAAACAGTGATAAACTTTATTTTCTTGGGCTCCAAAAGCACTGCAGATGGTGACTGCAGCCATGAAATTAAAAGATGCTTGCTCCTTGGAAGAGAAGTTATGACCAACCTAGATAGCATATTGAAAAGCAGAGACATTACTTTGCCAACAAAGGTCCATCTAGTCAAGGCTATGGTTTTTCCAGTAGTCATGTGTGGATGTGAGAGTTGGACTATAAAGAAAGCTGAGAGCTGAAGAATTGATGCTTTTGAGTTGTGGTGTTGGAGAAGACTCTTGAAAGTCCCTTGGAATGCAAACGGATCCAACCAGTCCATCCCAAAGGAAATCAGTCTTGAATATTCCTTGGAAGGACTGATGTTGAAGCTGAAACTCCAATACTTTGGCCACCTGCTGCAAAGAACTGACTCATTTGAAAAGACTCTGATGCTGGGAATGATTGAAGGCAGGAGGAGAAGGGGAAGACACTGGTGCTTGCATGGCATCACCAACTCAATGGACATGAGTTTGAGTAAACTCCAGGAGTTGGTGATGGACAGGGAGGCCTGGCATGCTGCGGTTTATGGGGTTGCAAAGAGTCAGACACGACTGAGTGACTGAACTGAATTGAACTGTTTGTTTGCCTCAGGTCATCTTAAAATCTTATTCTGTAGAGAGGCAATTTTAGGCTCCAAACTTCCCAGGTGGCTCAATGGTAAAGAACCTGCCTGCCAATGCAGGGAATGCAGGAGATGTGGGTTTGATCCCTGGGTCACAGAAGATCCCCCAGAAGACAAAATGGCAATTCACTCTAGTATTCTTGCCTGGAAAGTCCCATGGGCAGAAGAACCTGGCAGGCTGCAGTCCATGAGGTCCCAAAAGAGTTGGATACAACTTAATGACTGAGCATGCGTGCAGTGTCTGGAAGCCTCAAAATATTACCAAAAACTGTCAATTTAAAGAGGCATACCATTCAGGTTGGGGAGTTTCTGAACTATTGTAGTCCAACTTAGTTTCAAGAAAATTGAGTTTCAGGATATAAAAATTCCCCATAATGGCCACTGATACTCTAAACTGCCTTTGTTGTTCTATTTAGTTAGACATGCACATTAGGAAAGACCTCACTTTTTAAACATAAAATCTCCAGAATCCCTGAAGGGTAGATGGGGTGCTCTCAAAATATATTTAGATAATTGGGATCCCACTTCCCAGATGTTACTTTATAAATAAAAGAAAAATTTTCAAATAGCTAAAACAACTAACTTCAAAGAGCTTAAACTGTTGCAGTATCTCCAACAGCTTTCGACTCAAACAGTTCAAACAGCAAGCAGGCTTGATTCCAGCCAGTTCTGAAGGAGCCAGACAGAAGGCTGCTAAGCTAGGTCCCATGGAACAGCCTCTATTCCAAAGTATTGTACAATTCAGGCACTGTTTCAGTGAAGCAATCCCTGTTCCCAAAGGAATGGGCCGAATTCTTCTGAGCCAGTTTGAGCTGAAGCAGTCAGATCTGAAAATCAGACCAAAATGTCAAATAAGTCCTTGCATACAGAACAGGACCTTGATTAGCAAGGAGAAAAATCTTCAACGTAAATCCTGAAAAAAAAAAAGCCTAGAAATCTTCAGGCTCAGATCCAGGAGAAAGACACAGCTTCAAGGGGTCAGCAAGAAAAGCCAGGAGAGCCAATGAGTGCCATGTGGGTACCTCACGTGTTTGCTCACCAGCCCCAGAGTCTTCAGAGCTCTTCTCTGGTCTTCACATGGGCCACCAAAAGGTTGAGCTAACACAGACTGCCAGTTATTTCTCCAGCAAAAAAAAGTTGAGGGAGGGAGGTTATTTGGGATCATCTGACAATTGCAATTCAGAGTCTACAACCGGGGTGAGCCACATGCAAGTTCTTGTAAGGGAAGGGGCCTCCTTTTATAGAGGGAAAAAGGAAGTCAGGAGGGCTGTTGTAAATGAGGAGTTCATGGTCCAGACTTTTCCAGGAAAGAAGTATTGCTTAACATCAGCATACTTTGCTTAACTTTTAAGAGATCCTAGTTTGCAAATATTAAATGAACTTTAAATTTTAACTTTCTTCTTAAATCTAATTATCTTGTAGCCTTCTACCCTCTGAGGTCAAATATTGAGGTTTATGTCCAGAACAAAACCGTAAACTTAAATAGCAGACCAGAGATAAGGCTTTCCAAATTCCTTTAGCTTATTAAGAACTAAACCTTGAGATAACTGTGTTGTCTTTTCCAAGGACTTTGAGACTTCCTCCGATTCAGGCTAAACCCTGAGGCTTCCTGTCTTATGGAAAGATGAAGGCATCAAGTAAGGGAAGAAAAAGAGAAACGTGATTCAGACAGCCTATAGGAAGAAGAGAGAAAGGGAAATAGAAGTGGTAGATGAAGAGTCAGGCATGTATGTTCCATTCACCCTTTTCAAATTTCCACCAAGGGAAAAAAAAAAAGAGTATTGAAGCAGAGCAGGATCCTATGGCCCTTGTTGCTCCCATGTCCTCTGCCTGCTTTTGTCTGTAGAAAACTTTAGTCAGAGAATAAGTTTAATCAGAGAAATGAGAACATGCAAAAACAAAGGAAAATAGCCAAAGGAAATCAAATAATAATAATAATATAGTCATTAAGTATAGTCAAGGGCCTTTAGTCCCCTCTCAAGGACTATAGATAGTATTTTGAGCCATACCTAGTGAGCTGTTTTATAGGTTACAAAACAGCAGGTGGAAGAAATTAACTACATGGTGACCATACTGTACCCACAGCAAAAGCTGCCACAATTCCTAGAATCAGCCTCAAAGAAACCAGTTTGGAGATGACTGTGTTGTTTTTGCATGTCGCCCCCTACCTTGTATAAAAGCTCTCAGGTTGGGGGGAGTCAGCCTTCAGACACATGTCTACCCTCCCCCTGCCAGTTGCTGGCATCTGAAATCAAACAAACTTTCCTTTCCACTAACCCGAACCATTTCTTGGCTTTTGAGCAGTGAGAAACTGGATCCCCCACTTTTCAGGAACAGTATGCTGCATGAAAGTGAAAGTCACTCAGTCATGCCAACTCTTTGCAACCCTACAAGAACTATAGCCCTACAAGCTCCTCTGTCCATGGAATTCTCTTGGCAACAATACTGGAGTGGGTTGCCATGTCCTCCGCTAGAAGATCTTCCCAACCCAGGGATCGAACCCAGGTCTCCTGCCTTGCAGGCAGATTCTTTACTGCCTGAGCCACCAGGGAGATCCTGAAAGAAAAGAATTTCGTGCTCGTCACGCTTGGACTCATAGTAGACTTTATCTCACACACTATCCATGCCTACTAATCTCTAGCCTCCCTACTGGCAAGTGAGAGATCAGACATGATTGAGAGTCACTGCTTTAGACTCTTACCAAGCCAAGAGAAAAACTGGACAATATCATATATGTTGCGTGCTCAGCCATGGGGGCTACCAGGATGAGTGGCAGCCAGGCAGACAATGAACATCAACATGGAAACAAATAAATCAAAGTATCTGAGGACCCCATCTTGCCAGTCACCAGGAGATCACACAAGCCACACCCCTGACCACAACCCCAGATGCCACATTGGAGAGAAGATGGGGCAAACCAAGATGGCACTCAGCATGACTAAACTTCACATCAGTTTCTTCTCAGCTCTAGCCTTGACCCCCTTTTCTTATAGCATTTACTGTAGTAAACTTACCATTGTAAATTATTTCTCTGCCTCTTTGAGACATATGCATATCTTTTTTTTTAATTTACTTTAATTGGAGGCCCATTACTTTACAATATTGTAGTAGATTTTGCCATACATTTACATGAGTCAGCCAGGGATGTACATGTGTTCCCCATCCTGATCCTCCCTCCCCATCCCATCCCTCAGGGTCATCCCAGTGCACCGGCCCAGAGCATCCTGTATCTTTTTTTAAAGCTTCTTCCCAATATTACAACCTGGAAATGTCTTTCTCAAGGATTTGGAGGCATCTCTTTGCAATGTAAACCTCAAGGGAGATGGTACCCCTGTCTCCAAGTTTTGGTGAGCCTCAATGCAGCAGGCACTTTGCTCCAACTCGTAAACTACCTTCATCACAAAGACACACAAAAAAAGTCTGCATTTCTTTTAGGTAAAACCAAATTCTCAAACACAGTGTCCTGTGTTCTCTCTCTCCCTCCAGGTGCTTAAAAATCCTCATACTCTTTGTTTCAGCAGAAATGAGTTCAAACTGAGTTCTGATTTCTCTCCTCTATTGCAATAGGTTTAAGTTAAGTCTTCCTTTAAAATAATTAATTTTTTAAAAATGTTAAGTCTTCCTTGCCTGTTTACTTGTGTCCAATAGAACTTTTGCTTTGACAATGGAGAGAGAAAAACGGGAAAAAAAAATCTCCAAAACACTAGAGTTTTTTCCCCCTCTTAAAGTTTAAGAGCAGTGCAAACGAACTATTAAAAGTTTATCACATCAAATTAAGATTATCACATCAAAATAAGTTTTTCTTTTTTCATTTATTTCATTTTGCTTTCACCTAGGATCCAGGAAGTAAAGCCTGGAAGATTAAACAGAGCAGCTTTATGTGAAATAATCAAACTTTTCTCTATATATCTGACCTTTACAGTCCGCCTTTACCTTATCTCATTCACTGTAACAAACTCTCAACATTCTGCCCTATAACATCGTATCTTCCAGAATACTGGAAGGTTGTAGAGAACAAGAACCGTGTCTTAGCATCCTTTCCCCAACCCTTACCTATCACACATTTAGGCACAAACTAGACACTCAAATATTTGTTTAATCCACCCATCAGTTAATATTAATGAACAAATTCTGTGTGCCTAGCAATGTGCTAAACACTAAGACTGAAAAGAAATGAAGTAAGTCAGAATGAGAAAAACAGAGGTGGGCCAGTGGTTAAGACTCCATACTCCCAATGCAGAGCACACAGTTTCAATTCCTCATCAGGGAACTAGATCCTGCATGCCACACAATGCAGCCTCCTTCCCCCAAAACGATTAAGCTGGTGAAGTTTTTAAAAAGAAAGAGAAAAGCAAATATCATATATTAACACATATATGTGAAATCTAGAAAATGGTAGAGATGAACCTATTTGCAAAACTGAAATAGAGACACAAACATGGATACCAAGGCAGGGAAAGGGGTCGAGATGAGTTGGGAGATTGGAATTGACATATATACACTATTATGTAACTGTTGACTTAAAAAAGATGCACAGTGTGAGAGTTGTGAGTAAAGTTGTATTGGGGGCAAAATGAGGACTGCAGCCCGAGAGACGCCACCTTGGATAGCTCCAAAGAGGTAGAGGGAGGGGGTCAATATATGTGATTTTGGTGAAGGGGGAGTTCCTGTAATCAAGCACTTACTTATCTTACCAAAGGCTTTCTGCTAGTCACAGAGATGCTGATGGCACCATGAAGGGATTTAGTGCTTTTCCAGATATGAGGTGCTCTTCCAGACACAAGGATAGGGCTCATGAAATCAGTTCCTAAAAATAACTACTATCTAAAGACCTATTTTGCCAGTTTCTTGGAGCACAGAGGGCCTCATTCCTCGTATCCATTCTGAACTCCCTTGGGGTGTGTTGATGGTCAACAGCTGCAGCAGTACACAGTTCAATCCCTGCAGAGGCAGGTGGCAAATGCCCTTGGCAAGTACCAATTTGTCACTGACATAACACTCTCAATCCCAACCTTCCAGCTCAGCTCAACCCCATTTCTCTCTTTGGTATCCATATATTTGTTATCTACCTTTGCGTCTCAATTTTTGTTTTGCAAATAGGTTCATCTTTACCATGTTTCTAAATTCCATGATATATGTTAATATATAATCTTAGTTTTTCTCTTTCTTTTTTTCCATGGGGCAGGGCCTCCCTGGTGGCTTAGAGATAAGAAACTGCTTGCCAATGCAGGAGACTTGAGTTCAATCCCTGGGTTGGGAAAATCACCTGGAAAAGGAAATAGCAACCCACTCCCAGTATTCTCTCTTGGAAAACCTCATGGACAGAGGAGCCTAGTGGGCTACAGTCCATGGAGTCACAGAAAGAGTCGGACACGACTTAGCGACTAAACAACAACAGATAAAATAAATAACTAGTGAAAACATACTGTGTGGCTCAGGGAACTCTACTCGGTGCTCTGTGGTGACCTCAATGGGAAGGAAATCCAAAAAAGAGGAGCTACATTTATACATATAGCTGATTCGCTTTGTTAAAAAGCAGAAACACACACAACATTGTAAAGTAATTATCCTTCGATTAAAATTTTTTAATTAAAAATAAAATAATTTTAAAAGTGAAAAATTTAAAGAAGTGTGAATCATTGTCCTGATTTTTAGGTGTTGCTATTGCTGTTTAGTCACTAAGTCATATCTGACTATTGCGACCCTATAGACTGTTTGTAGCCCGGGGCTTCCCAGGGGGTGCTTGTGGTAAAGAACCCACCTGCCAGTGCAGGAGACATAAGAGACATGGGTTCGATCCCTGGGTTGGGAAGATCCCCTGCAGGAGTACATGGCAATCCACTCTGTATTGTTGCCTGGAGAATCCATGGACAGAGGAACCTGGCAGTTTATGGTCCATAGGATCGCAAAAAGTCAGACATGACTGAAACAACTTGGTGGGCACCCATGGACCGTGGCCCACAAGGCTCCTCTGTTGATGGGATTTCCCAGGTAAGGATACTGGAGTGAGTTGCCATTCTATTCTCTAGGGGATCATCCTGATCAGAGATCAAACCCGAGTCTCCTGCATTGGCAGGTAAATTCTTTATCACTGGGTCACCAGATTTTCAGGCACTTATAAATAATTGAGAAAAAAAAGACACACTTGTGATAATGGATAAATTATAAAACCCAGGTGCTTTTTGACTGAGTTATTTACAAATAAGGTATTTAGGAAGTTCAGAGAAACAAGAAGGGGAAATACAAAACCTGAACTGGAACTTATTCAAATTTTGTCTTAAAAAACTGCTGAATTTATACAAAAGTAGAAGATACAGTAAACCCCTGTGAATCCATCCATGGTGACTTAGCTCCAACAACTATCAATATTGTTCCCTGTTGTTTCCCTATTGTTCATCCCTCTTTGAAATGGGCATTGAAGGATGAGCAGCTTTTTAAAAGCAGCCCTGCCCAACCCCATGTAATAGGACATCTTGGCATTTCTCAGACATGGACTTGCCTATTGAAACTTCCCTTGCTCATTTTGCTTCAGCTCTTCTGGCCTCCTTCCTCCAGATACAACACATCAAATTACACGTATGCCTCTGGGCCTTTGCACGGGACTTCTCCTGTCCCACTCCACCCCAGTACACTACACAACATGCCCCCTTACTCTGTGTGGGCCTCAGTTCCAACAGACCGTACTCAGAGACCTTTGCCAATGACATTTAAAATCGCACCCTCTACCCTCCTCTGTCCCCTTTAGCCTGATTACTTTTTTCCATCACACTTTTTTCACTGTTGGAATGGTGTGTCACACAATCTCTTTTTCCTATTTTATCATCTGCCTCTCCTACTAGAATGTAGAATGTAAGTTTCATGAAGGCTGGTACCACGTCACAGGACTAGTATAGAGCAGGCATTTGACAGATAGACGTTAAACGGATGAAAAAAGAATAAATGCCATTCCCTTTGCTCAAAAAAAACCTTCCTTGGCTTCTCATCAGATAGCAGAAGTATGCAGGGTGGCCTGTGAGCTAAATTCAAGTGATAGAAATGTGTCCGCTGAACTACACAAAGTTTTCAAAATTTAAATTAGTTGACAGCATTTAGAAATGGAGAGATTTCACTCAAAATCTCTAAGTAATTTTTTTCAAGTGATAATAAAATAATTTTTAAATCACTTCTTTAAAATCTCGCTGTATCTTGAGACTTCCCTGGTGGTCTAGTGGCTAAGACTCCATGCTCCCAGTGCAGGCGGACTGGGTGTCACCCCTGATTAGGGAACCAGATCCTGCATGCCACACTAAAGACCCGGCACGCCACATCAGAGACTGAAGATTCCATGTGCTGCAACTAAGAACCATGCACCTGCATGCTCAATCACTCGGTAGTGTCAGACTCTTTGTGACCCCATGGACTGTAGTCTGCCAGGCTCCTTTGTCCATGGGATTTTGCAGGCAAGAATACTGGAGTGGGTTGCCATTTCCTACTCCAAGGCAGACAAAAACATAAAGTTTTAAAAGTCTTGCAATATCTTGCACTACTGGGCACATAACCTCACACGACAGCAATATAGAATAAGAAGCAACTATCTCTTCACATGAGCTTTCTGATGGCCTCCACTTTTCCTGTTGACTTTTGATGTTTACCCATTTGTTTGCCTGTCTCATTTATTTACAATCCTTGCCTAGATCTTGCAGGCATTCGAGTTTACACATCTAACCTCTAGGGTCCTCTTACATTCATTGCTTCCAAGAATGGTCTATACTTTTCAGTTCTGTAACTTTTACCTTGATTCCAGTTGACCAAGTGAACAAAGAATCATCTTCTCTTTCTGATGCCACATCACCCACGACATTGTGTCAAACACATGGAATGGGCTCAGGTGCTTCTACTGATCCTCAATTCAGTCATTTTCCCCCAATTTATATACTTATAATTCCAAAAGTCCACGTCCTAGGTTATTTCATACCTACTGATTTTCTTTTGATAACCAAATAGTAGAAGTAAACCAAATAGTTACTTCTTTGGTTATCTTTTGATAACCAAATAGTAGAAGAGTAATTGCTAGGTAAGGAAGTAGCGTGCTGTTTATATGCCAGTGGGAAGCCCTGCCTTCAAATACAACACAGAATGATTTCTATGAAACATTTTAACTTCCTGTAACCTCCCCTTCTCTCCCAAGTTTTGCATTAAACAATCAAATCAGTGAACTGAGATCAGCTGGGTAGGAATTAACTACCTACCCAATGGCATCTCAGGAATGGTGTCTCCCCCTGTCTATCCATAATTTGGACACTGACACTTCAGATGTCTTTTAGAAATGTTTTCTATCCCTCTTTTTTTTCACCATGCAGAGAAAGAAAGCTCATCCTTGGTATTTACAACACTGTATAATAAATTGTCAGGGGAAGGATTTGGTTTGAAAAATGATAACTCACTCCAGGTGATGAAATATTTCTAGTAATTTAAATAGAAGTCATCATCCTTTCAAGATGTTAAAGACAAAAGCAATCGGAATGACAAATGAAATAATTTCACTGGTAAAAATAAATTAATAAATAAATCTAGCACATGAAACAACAAGATGTAGTACTCTGACAGCAATGTCATAAACAACATTTGTAACTGAAAAGGATAATTCTGTCATCAAGTAAAGGCAAGGTGCTGCCAAGACCAGAGAGACAGCCCCAGTGCTGGATGGGGGGATCTGGTGGTTTTGTGCCAAATGGAATAGGTAACTGGCTGCAGTGAGCAGTGTAGCTTATAATTAATATAAATGGAGATATTTACAGAGTGACCAAAGAGGAACTAAGCATATATATATATATATATATATATATATATATGCACACATATATCAAGAGAGAGAGAGGAGAAAGAGCAAACCTCTAAGAATATGAGGCTTGTTTGAACCTTTTCTGCAGGTGTATTAATTTTCTCTCTAACTATATATGGGCATCCCAAGGACGTTCTGGGATCTTTTGAATGAGAGTTTGGATCACATGTCTATCAACAGACCAGAAAACAAATGACAAAATTTATGACAATAAAAATAGGTAAGTCCATAAGGATAATCCTCTTCCCTTCCCTGAGATGCTGCCTGGATCCTAACAGCAGGAGCTTCCAGTCCTTAGACTGTCTTGAGGAAGTACTGGGAGTGTACCTGGTGTGCTATTTTCTGTCTACATTGTGACAGATCCATGTAGGGAAACTGGTGAGAAGTAACACACATGGGTTGGTGTTTCTCCTCTGGGCAGGCTCACATCAGTCATCATTGCACACACATAACCTCATGTCTTCTTGTCTTATGGGTCAAAAAAATCCCTCCCATTTCCCATACAATAACTAGAGCCCTCTCCCCAGTTAGAGTCCAATTTCAGCTTCTTGTCTATCCCATCCACAACATTAATAGAATTGACATGTTGGTTCTTTTCAGCCCCTTGT
This sequence comes from Antilocapra americana, assembly GCA_007570785.1. Classification (NCBI taxonomy): domain Eukaryota; kingdom Metazoa; phylum Chordata; class Mammalia; order Artiodactyla; family Antilocapridae; genus Antilocapra; species Antilocapra americana. Next base: position 58,864,289 of record ML662442.1, read on the forward strand.
GTCTGCTATCAGTTGATTCAAAATCCCAAAGAGGGGTTATTAGGCTCTCAGATCCCCAAATTGAAAAACCTCCATTTTCTTATTCTGGCAAACAACTGAGAAATTTCTCTTCTCTTAAGCCCTACTTCCAGTGTTCTAATTTCTTCTGACTATTCTGCATCTGTGAAACCAGACAGGTTAAGCCTCTCATTCATTCATTCAGCCTATACAAAACCCTGTACTAGATTTTCTTACTATAGGGGGTTCACCAATGGGCTGCAAAGGCCCATGAATCTCTTAAATGCAGAAGCATATGCAATTTTTTCTAGAAGATGGGGCAAAAACTTTTCATGGATTCCCCAAGAGTTTTATTAAAAAAAAAAAAAAAAAAAAGGTTCTACTGAGATACCCAGACAAGAAGAGGCAATTGCAATAGGGCAAAGTTGCCAACCTTTGCCTCTTATGTCTAATTAACGTTTTCATGTGCCCCCTCAGTTAAAAGAAATACCTAACAGTTTGATCCTTGAAGTAGCTAGATTCAATTAACTTCAGACAGTGGTCCATGGGATGGCTAATGGCTCTTTGGGTCTAAATTTCAAAATTTTTAAATCGCCTATGAATTTGTTGAAGCATCCCAGGACCCTTCTATACACACTTTGTGAACCTCAGAGACAGTACAATAAACGTGGTGATAGAAGGGACACCAGGATGTGAAAGGCCCTAGGAGAATCTGTCCTAATCTTGGTTGCCAGGGAAGGCTCCCCAGAGGATGTGTTGTCTAAGGGGATTGTAGGATGCTCAGAATTTAAGGTACAGATGGGCTGAAGAAGGGGGCAGGTATTTCATGAGTAGGAAATGTGTGTGGTCCTGGAGTGGGGAGGTTTGGTTTGACAGGAGTGACAAGCAAAACTGGGAGGCTGCAGGGGCATACAGACCCAATGTATGCAGAGCCTTTTAACTATGCTGAACTACTCCAACCTCATCTCTTGTTCAAGGGAGCCTTTGTCATGGGCTACAAAGTGCAATGATGTGATCAGATGTGAGCATTAGCAAGTTTTCCCAGGCTACAAACAAAAAAACAGGTTCAGAGAAGTGAAACTGAAGGCAGCAAGACCAGTTCATTTCCAAGTACTCCAAGCAAAAAGTAGTAATAGACAGGGTGATGCAGGAAGGAATTGGGGAAAGGTTGAGTACTAACCCTTCCTCTTCTCCATCTTTAAACAATTTTGTCTGCTAACAATGATAGTAAAAATTCCCCAGATGGAGATCCACCTCCACAATAGACCAAGGCCAAAAACATCATGTATTACTGCCAACTCTTGCTATATTGTAACTATATTATTATCTCCATTTTAAATGATTAACTCTTTTTCCTATTCCTTTCCCAGCCATAGTCTCATGTTGTGCTTCTTACAAAGCAACCCGTTAGCATATTAGCTAATTCTGTTTATTTTAAGGGACGGGTATATCAGACCCACCTGCAGGTATCCTTATGCTGGATTTGTGCAGAGAATCATGTTGCTGGCTTTGTATCCAAATCACGTCCCCTTTTTAAAACCATTAGCTTGACTCTTCCTGTTCTTGGGAACAGTGATTTATGAGTATTCAATAGAATAATACTGAGAATCTCACTATTCTTAGTTCCTATGGACCTAGAGAGGGCTTCCCTGGTGGCTCAGTGGTAAAGAATCCACCTGCCAATGCAGGAGAAACAGGTTCCATCCCTGATCTGGGAAGATGCCCAGGAGAAGGAACGGCAACCCATTCCAGTATTCTTGCCTGGGGAACTCTATGGACAGAGGTGGGTGGAGTTCAAGGGGTTGCAAAGAATCAGACACGACTCAGTGACTGAACACACACACACACACACACACACACACACACACACACCACACACGGACCTAGCAAACTTTAATTTTGACCAGTTTTTCCTGGATGCTAAAGAGCAAGTAAAGAGATTATGGATTTAACCTAGGTTGCCTGAGTAAACTGCTTCAAGGTATTTCTTTTTCTATAGTTAGCCTACCTTTCTAGCAGCCCCAGCTCCTTATATTGAACCAAGGCTTCTTTTATTTGGTCTAATTATCCCCCATTACCATTTCCCACACTATTTTGCAAATGAAAAACCCAATGCACAAAAATCCCAGCGGGTTAATGACACCCCTATAACAGAACCCAGATGTCTGGATCCCAGATTTTTTTCTTTTCAGTGCTCACATTGTCCTAAGACCATTTTATAGACTATTTGATTTGACAAGAAAGAACAGAAGTGAACAGCTGGAAACTCTCTTTCCAACATTTCATTTCCATTTTCATCCATCCTCCCCCAAAGAAGTTTTTCTTTGGAAAAGATTAAGTCAATACACATGTCAAGTACCCATTTAGAAGAACTTTGCTCCACCAGTTATGCTGAGCTAATGAGTGGTAATTGCTGTCGCCCGCAGACCAGCAGCTTCAGTACTGGTGAGTCATTAGACTGATGCTTTCCCCAGCTTGACAACTTCCTTCTCTCAAGGGTTTCCCCAGGGAACCTGTAGTGGCAATTGAAAAGCAAATAATTGAGAGCAATAAATAGCAAAATCCCTGAGAGAAATATAAATTATTCATAATAATAACTGTGCAGACTGACTGGAGGAGGGGTGTTTTTTCTTACGTGCAAAAATTTTCTGAATCTGCTCAAATATGTTTAAAACCTTCACTTTAAAAGACTGCTTTCCCCTCAAACCAAACAGAGTCACTCTTCAATAATTTCTTAAAAGGCCAAACTATCAGATTTGGCATTGGTTTGATTACCTGCCCTATTTCATAGTATTAGTTCTCAGGGACTTCCCTGGTGGTCCAGTGCTTAAAACTCTGTGATCCCCAGTGGAGACACTGACATAGAGATCAGATTTATAGACATGGGGGGAGGAGGGGAGGGGAGGGAGGGATGAGCGGAGAGAGAAGCTTGGAAACATATACACTACCATATGTAAACTAGACAGCCAGTGGGAATTTGCTGTATGACTCAGGGAACTCAAACAGGGCCTCTGTGACAACCTAGAGGGGTGGGATGGGGTGGGAGGTTGGGAGGGAGGCTCAAGAGGGAGGGGACATATGTATACCTAACGGTTGATTCATGTTGATGTATGGCAGAAATCAACACAATATTGTATAGCAATTATCCTTCCATTAAAAATAAATTAAGAAAAAAAGCCAAAACGAAACTCTGTGCTCCCAATGCAGAGGGCGTGGGCTTGATCCTTGGCTGGAGGACAAAGATACCGCATGCTGCAGGGCAATTAAGCACAGGGGCCACAACCGCCGAAGCCCGCACACCTAGAGCCCATGCTCCCCAACAAGAGAAGCCACCACAACGAGGAGCCAGGGAATAGCAACTAGTCACCCCTCCTCGCCTCAACTAGAGAAAGCCCATGCACAGCAATGACACACAGCCCCAAATTAATTAATTTTAAAAAGAATCAGGCAAGTCACAATATTAGTTTTCAAGAAAATTATATCTTCTGACACTACCCAGACCCTCTATTACTGTCGGTCATTCTTCAGGCTGAGCAACCTCTGTTAGGGGTGGGAAGAACAGTGTGGTTCAGGGGAATGGACATCTGGATTATGACTCAATCCCTAGCTGAATGTCCCATTGCTTATGATTCCAGAAGTAATCCACCCTCTGTCACAGGGCACAGTGAAACTCAAAGGAGGTGATGTGTGTCAAAGGATTTCAAAACCACGAAACGCTCAACAGCTAATCAAATAAATTGTATCAATACTTCTCCTGCTTACATCCACTATGTTCTACAGATGTCACCCAATCAGGTTGGGAACTTAATTTTTCTCATCTTGGAGATCCTCTTGAGAAATCTCCTTAGCAATTCCTAGAAGATTAGGAGTCTCTGTTTGAAGAGTTTTATATACCTACATCTTATCCTGTCCTCTTTATAGGATAGTGAACGGCCTGGATTTGGGATGAAGATAATATGCAACCTTGGGAGAATTGCCCTGACAGTCAGCAAGTGGTTTCCCAATCGCTCAGAGTATAGACTATACAAGTGAACCTTTAAGAAGTCTTTCTCAGGATATCCTGGGGACAGGCTCCCTCAGACAACAATTCTAGTCTGTGCTCACAATGTTGCTCCTCTTCCTCTGTTATATTGTTTGAGGTGTTAGCTTTTGTTAACTTTTAACTTTTTAATTAACTTCTGTTAATTTGTGTTAGCTTTTCTGATCTAGTTACCATGCAAAACAAGTCCTCTTTCACAAACAGTTCCTTTAAGCGTCATCAGACCTGGGTACATCCTATTCCCCTTAACACACATCAGGTCTGACCTTCCAGTTGTCGAAGTCAAATCTTTCCCTTCACAGCTGCCACTTAAAGTTCTTTCTCTTCTTGTTCAACAGGTTTTAAAATTTTTATTTTATTCTATTTGTTCCATTACTTCAGTTATATTGCATGCATGCTAAGTTGTCTCAGTCATGTCTGACTCTTTGCGACTCCATGGACTGTAGCTCGCCAGATTCCTCTGTCCATGGGATCCTCCAGACAAGAATACTGGAGTGAGTTGCCATGCCCTCCTCCAAGGGATCTTCCCAACCTCGGGATCAAACACAGGTCTCCTAGGGCACCTGCACTGCAGGCAGAGTCTTTACTGCTGAGCCACCAAGGAAGACTTTTAGTAGGACTGAATAGGCCTTTTTCTATTTGAGGGATGATTTTTAGATCTCTCCAGCCCCTTCTTAGTCAAGCAAATCTGACCTTTGGAAACAGAGAATACCTGGTAAAGACATTTTAGTTATCTTTCTAACTTTTGGGTACATGGTAACTTTATTAATTTATTTATATCTCTTTAAAATATTGCATATTTTTATTATAATAAGGTCTTCCAACCCCTTTTTATTATTTTATTAATAAAATCTACCACAGTTCTATGGATGGACTTAGAGCTTGGCTCTCTGAAAACCAAAGCTAAGGGTAGATACCTTGTCATTAAGAAATCCAGAGTCAATTTGAAATAATACAGTAGGGAAAAACCCAAGGTTATGAATAAGCCACTTAACCCAAACTTAGCCTAGAGCCTCCTTCGTCTTCTCTTGGGCTACAGTACAAAATGGAATTTAAGCTAATTTTAGACCTGGCAGGAAAAATTGAAATCTTAAGCCCCACGAGTGCTCTGTAAGGTGTGCAGAACTCAGATCCCATGAAAGCTAAAGCTGCTGCCCATCAACCTGGCTGAAAAATATTATTGATGCAGCAAAGGTTGTTTGTTTAACCAGCACCTGAAAGATCTAATCCCACCCCAGCCTTCATACAATATCAAGCCAATGAGACGTAGCTCATACTTTAAAACCCAAACTCGCTTGCTCTGGCTATGTGAGTTAAAAGCCTGTCTCATCAATGCTCAACTCTACCATTGTAAAAACTAGCAGCATCACACAATAGAGACACCTGCAGGTGCCAAACTCAACACAACAAAAATATGGCCTGACCCATTTCAAAGTCTCAGGCTCTGTGAGTGTTACTTTTCTCCTCAAATTCCACCCCTTGTTGATTTCTCAAGATCCTCAGCCCATGTACCAGATGCTGGGCTCTGGGAAAGTTCACCTGTGTTCCCCATCTGCTTACCAGGGTTGAGCCTGCCCCTGAAATGTAGACAGCTTGGAGGAGCAGACCAGAAGGGGTGCTTTCTGCAGCTGGATGCACTGCAATAAGAAAGGGAAAGGACTGAGCAGCGGATCTCAGATTTTATCTCTAAATTCTCAAATCAGAAAATTCCAATCTCTTGCCCTGGGTAGGGCAGAGTAAGGGAGGTTAAGGGAAATATCTCTCTTCATGGAAACTAAACATGGGTAATAAGTACTCCTCCAACTGTGATGATAAATTGATAAATAAGACCCAATCTGAACTGTTTTTCTCCTAGGAAAAGAGGAAGCAGAGAGTTGGTTTCATACAAGATTTTGACTTTCCTAGGAACCATGAATCCAGGCAGAAGTCAGTTTCAGTTTTCATATTTTAGTTATGAGAGCTTTATGACATAAAAGTAAATGCAGGTGATGATCATATTACCATAACAATATAAAAGTGGTGCTTAAGTGTGATTTAACAATAGCAAAACCATGTGAAATTTGGGATGCTGTGAAGCTGATTAGCATTAAATGATTATTTCCACTGTTATGAATTATTTATGATGTTTGAAATAATGTGAATTTAATGATTATCTTTATCATATTGAACTTGAAAATTACTTTATACTAATAAGTCAATGAGGAAATAAATGAGAATGGACAGGAGTCTGCATTTATGAGAGAATGTATGATGGAAAATTACTGCCAAAGATTTAAGCAAGATTGTTATTCCTCATAGAAAGGCTTTTATAGGTTATCAAATCTCCTGAGAACTATAAAACATTGCTTGGTATTGATTCCTGGCCAAAAGAACATGAATGGATAGCCTGAAGAGATTCCATCAAAGCTAAGATACATGTAAAACATCGATAGAAACAACAGGGTTTCAAGAAAGTCACTCTCGTTCTGTATAAACAGAACCTGCATGGCGTTCTATCAAAACTACAAGTGTCTCTCTTTCACTTCTTCCTAAGTCCGGCACTCAGATAAGGTCTCCAGCTGATGCTAACTCTGGTGACTCACAACTAAATCACGTACCTGTCTCTAGTTGGTGATGAGCCTTGGTGACAATTCCATTAAAAATAGAAATTTCATGCCACACTGCAAAATCACTAAATTGTCTATTTGACAGAATGTCTTCTTGACAGGCAGCTGCCACTGATTTTTGAGCTATCCTTCTGGAATATTCATCAGAACAATAAAGGGAAAGAAGAAATACTTCTTATCTGGGCATCACATTTTCTCAAGAGGAGGCTGTCTTGCTAGTTAAAATAGAAATATCTTTGTAATTGAAAAGCTTTGAGAAGTTAACATATGTCTTGACCAGAAGAAAGGGCTGTTATGGACATCAGGGGCCTCAGGATATAGTCTGTAATGTTAAGTTCTGTGGCTGCATGCTGCCCTGGTTCAAGAACAGGTTAGGATTAAGTCGTTGCAATTTTTTCCAACAAAAAGTAATTTTCAAGCCCTGTGTTTGCCTTGCCCATTCCCTTGTCATTTAATCTTATAGAAAAACCTAACAAGAATGTACTTTGAAAGGTAAAGAAAGAAAACCAAAGCATTCCTTTTGATACTTACCTAAAGTTATAAATATATATATGTATTTATAATTACCTAAAGTTTTATATATATATATATATATATATATATATATACACACACACACATACACATGTATATTTCCCAGGTGGCTCAGTGGTAAAGAACTTGCCTGTCAGTCCAAGAGATGCACATTTGATCCCTAGGTCGGGAAGATCCCCTGGAGGAGGAAATGGCAACGCACTCCAGTATTCTTGCCTGGGAAATTCCATGCTCAGTTAGCGACTGAGCACACATGCATATATATGTAGGTATGTATTTTCTCAGCTTGCATTTATGTGGACAATATTCTTCCTTCCAAATTCCCAGTATCCTGCATTGTGTCTTTTTCTGCAGGTAATAAGTCCCTCCAGGAAAAGAGTCATATTTTTTCAAATAAAAACAAAAATAAGAACTTAAAAATTTGAGTTGAATGAAAATGACCTTCCTTTCTATTCATTTCATGGTCCAAATTTACCTATCAGACACTCTTCTTTCCCAGCACAGACGTTGTCTGTTTACAAATAATGTCAAATTGAGACAGGTATATTATGAAACTGCTTTCCTTACTTTGGGATACCTCCCTCCCATCCACCTTTCTATTTAGGGGCAAATCAAGCATCTGTTTTACTGGGTCTTCACTAGCAGTAAACTGACCATTGAGGATTCTCTTCTGCCCAGCGAGCTTTCACAGGGAGTGACAGATGCTCGTCTGTCCATCCCCCAACCTGCCCCCTCTTCTCTTCTACCACCAGCCTGAGCATCCTTCCCACCTTCTCCCACTCCCTGGCTGCCAGGCCTGGAAGAGAACACACAGCCCAGGGACTCTAGGGTCTTCCTAGGGAGCTCAGGCTTAGCACCCAGCTAACCTCCAGTCCCTTCAGATCTCTCAGAGTAGCTACAATATGGATTAAATACTTTTAAGGTCTCATCTGTAAGTCTATCCTCCAGTTACAGCCTTCCTTTGCTAAAGGAAACAGATTAGGTATGCCCTTGAATTCTCATAGAGATTTTACACCCTTACTCTAGAGGTGCATTTCTTAGAAGACACAGGAAATTCTTCTTGAAGTCTCTCCTGTCAAATATCCCCTAATGGTCAAAGTTTTCACCATGAGGAATTAAATCCCTCCTACTTGGAGTCTGTAACATTCAGCCTTTCTCTTTGGCCTCAAAGTTAGGTTGTAGTCTCTGAAATGTGCTATTAAGCTCAGTAAGAGTTTGGAGGTGGTCAGATATGGAGCTACAAAACAGGCGTCAAAGAATTTGTCTATTTATACTGGAGAAGATATCATATCTAGAGGAGCAACTATAATTCAAGACACCAGTTAGTTACACTTGGAATAATTCATTGTTAATCCTACATCTTCTGCACAGGTCAACCAAGTGGGTAAAATGAAAATGTGATGGCATTCACCACCCCTCCACATTCTTCCCACGTCTTTGTAATTTTGGTACAGAAGGGTGGTGAGAGGGGACTTTCATTCCACTCTCACTACCACAGTATCCTAAACTCCACACTTTAAGGAGAGAAAATAGGAGCATCATTACTTACTGTATACCCAGGAACTGAAGAAATAACCACTTGCTGGCCTGATGGATCCATTCAGTCAGTCTGCTTTAGGATGAATCACATCTTACAGATGAGAAAACTGAGTGAAATGCTCAAGTGCAAAGTGCCCCACCCTCAGAACAGTGCTATTAAAAATCACCCCAAAGTGACTTCCCTAATGAAAACTAACCATTCCTTCAGAGTAACTGCGGACTGTTTCAAAGGCTTTGTTCAATCCCTAAGAAATACATTCTCTTCATAGTCGTGGTTCATAGAAACCAGAGTAGTTCAGAAGAGCATATCCCATCGTTTATTATGTACTTGAAAAGCAATTTCACATTGCCACTAAATTCATCTGTGATTTGTCTAGACTTCATCACTGTAAGTGCTTCTGAAGTGCACACATTCTTCTGTCACTTCTCTGCTCCAACACATAGTCATTCCAGTCATCACAGGGGCAACTGGATGTGGTCCACCTGCTCTCATACTCTTTGTGCAACTCATACATCATCAGACTTTGGAAATTTTGCATTTGATGGCGCATGTCAAAGCTTAGATTAAGCCTGTTTCTAGAGGTGAATACCATTTTAAGCTTGTGAAAAGGCAGCATATTCTGCTTTTTATCTTGGTGTGCCTTTGGTGTTTTGCAGAGCCCTTTTGTTTTATGGGCCTGAGTCATCTTTATGACCTCCATTAAATGTTATTATTATTTGTTCATAGAGTTCTAGATCCATATCAAATTTTCGTGCCAGTAAATCCATCCTAACTGAATGAATGAGAAGCTGAAAAGGCAAGAGCCACAACTACCAGAGCTCCTGTCTGGAGCAATGAACAGCTCTTGAGGCTTAATGGAGATGTCACAATGACTTAGACTCTTACTCCTTGCCTGAAGCTGCCTGGCTCCCAACAGAGCCCTGGTACCAAATAACCCTGACTTTCTGAGTCTCTTCTCTAATCTAGAAGTTGGAGAACATTAGCTTAGCCTTTATTTAAATTATACTCAACATCTCCTTATAACCCAGGAAAAATGAGTTGCTAAAGATGCCAAAAATATGTAAACAAATTTGTTAACTTTTTGTTTATTTTGTTGTCTTAATTGTCCCCAAAATCACTTTACTTATTTTACAACCTTTTAAGTACCTTTAAGTGTCACATATACATAAAGGATTATCCCAGGTGGCATAGTGGTAAAGAAAGTGCAAGTGAAGTCGCTCAGTCGTGTCCAGCTCTTTGCAACCCCATGGACTGTAGCCCACCAGGCTCCTCAGTCCATGGGATTCTCCAGGCAAGAATACGGGAGTAGGTTGCCATTTCCTTCTCCAGGGGATCTTCCCCACTGAGGGATCAAACCCAGGTTTCTCGCATTGAAGGCAGACGCTTAAACCTCTGAGCCACCAGGGAAGCCCAGTGGTAAAGAATCTACCATCAAATGCAGGAGACGCAAAAGACGAGGGTTTGATCTCTGAGTCAGGAAGATCCTCGGGAGTGGGAAATGGCAGCGCACTCCAGTATTCTTGCCCAGAAAATTCCAGGGAGAGAGGAGCTTGGTGTGGGCTACAGTCCATGGGGTCACAAAGAGTCAGACACAACTGAGCATGCACACAGAATCAAAATCAAATATGTAAAGAATAGCAGTAGAAATATGAAGTGGAAGAAAGATCAGAGAGTCAAGATAGTGATTAGGCATAGTTACCATTAGATATAAACTTCAGGACAAAGAAACATCAATGTCTGGCTCCACAATCTTATGATTAACAATTTGAATCTTTGGCACTTTTGTTTTATGCTTTATGCTGTTTCTCTGTGGTTACTCCCTCTACAATCCTCCTGCCAATGGAAAAAGTTCAAAGAGTTACCCTTGGCCAGTGCTTCTTAAACTTCAATACAACTGACTGCATATAACTGACTTGGGACCTTATTAGAAAGAAGAATGTGTTTTAGTAACCCTGGGGGGCTCAGGATGCTGCTGGTGCATGGACCTCAGACCACTCCTTGGACCATGAGGCAAAGGACAAGCTCCGATAGAAAGGGAAGAAGCTTTACCACTACTGTGTCCGCTTTCTGGCTCATCCCTCATCCCAACCATAATACCAACAAATAGCTCAGTTAGTATTTGTTATCCCATCCATCAAGGGCAGGTAATGCTCATCACCCTCTCCTATCATGATTAAATCTCATTCCCAAGCCCCATGACTGTGCTGCTTACTGGGTCTGTGTAGCAGGCCATCAGACAGACAGACAGAGAGTGAAGTGGCTCAATCGTGTCTGACTCTTTGCAACCCCATGGACTGCAGCCCACCAGGCTCCTCTGTCCATGGGATTTTCCAGGCAAGCGTACTGGGGTGGGTTGCCATTTCCTTCTCCAGAAAATAGTGAAGTGGCTCAGTCATGTCCAACTCTTTGTGAACCCATCAAATCCGACCACTTCAGCCTCCTCTATCTCTCTCAAGTATCTCCTCTCTTGCCTCTGTACAGCTGGTTTAAGTTTCTCTAGCCTGGGAACTTCTCTGGAGGTCCACTGGTTAAGATTCTGCCTTCCAATGCTTGGGGTGAGATTTCGATCCCTGGTCAGAGAACTAAGGTCCCACATGATACAGGATGCAGCCAAAAATTTAAAATAATAAGAAGAAATTCCTCTGCCTCTTCTCCCTCTAACCCATCCTTTCTATTTCTGCCAGAATGATAATCCAAAAACCAAGCTCATATTGCCTTGAGGAAAAAAAGCTCACCTCCCACCCAAATAGAACACAAGTCCCCTTCACCTTCTGACTGATGCTCAAACTTCCAAGCTAATACTGCACCACTTCCACAAGTCCTGGGCACCTGCCATACGAAGGAGGGTCAGGCTCCCAGAAGAGACCCTGTTCTCTCACCTCCCTGCCTTGCACATGCCTTAATTTATCTCACGAAGATTCTTCTCCTCCCCTACTCCTCTTGTGAAACACCTCCCTTAAAACCCAGTTATAAAGTCATCTGCTCTCTGAGGTGTTTCTGAATTCTCTTCTGCTCTCAGATGGCCTTCAGTCCTCTCCTGTTTGCCTAAGACAAACTCTGTTCTCCAAGCTCACATCTCACAAATGTTTCCTTCCATTCCTCTACCTGATCTGTCTCTCTCACTAAAACTGAGGGTTCCCTGAGTTAAGCTGTATCTTTTTAAAATTGAAATAGAATTGATCTACAATATTGCATTAGTTTCAGACATATCACACAGTGACTTGATATTTTTTAGACTACACTCCATTTAAAGTTATTATAAAATATTGCTATATTCCCTGCTGTACATTACATCATTATATCTTATCTATTTTATACCTAGTAGTTTCTATCGTTTAATCCCCTTCCCTTGTCTTGCCCATCCCCCACTCCCTCCCCACTGGTAACCACTGGTTAAACTGCATCTTATTCATCTCCCCACTAAAGTGTAGGACCAATGCCTGACACCTGACTCTAGGGAATCCTGCTTTCCCATCACAGATTCCTCTCATAGCACTTTGCCCAGTCTCCAGACTGGGAAGACCTCTAGTAGCTAGAATAAGAAGAAGTATAAAGATTAGACGGGACCTCCAAAGCCCCAGTCTTTGCCTGAATATTTGCGCCTCACCGGGAAATTTCAGAGAGGAACAATTTTAAAGATGTCATACCAAATTTTTTTTCAGGAGATTAAATCTGATAATAAACAAACAAATATTAAAGCTTAAAAGGTAAATCTCTCTTTTGCTTTTGTTCTTTCTTTTTCTTGGCTAAGCACGATGTTTGAAATATTCACATGGGACGTGGGAGGCATTTCACAGGACTTATTTATGACTAACGAGTATGAGTTCCTCTGGGAAAGGCACGATGCCTGTGGAGCAGGTTCAGCGCCTCTGAAACCCTCTGTTGGGGATCAACTCCCACCCTCCTGATGGAGCCTCCTCCTATCTTCAAGCTCAAAGACAGGAGAGTGTGCCAGGCGCTCTACAGCCGCTTCCTCTGCGATCCACCCTGAGTCCCTGCGGGCGGGGGCGGGGGCGGGGGCAGGGGCGGGGGTGGGGTCTGCACGGTGCCAGGTGGAGTTTATTTTCTTGTGGGAGTCATGCTGGGTGAGAAAACTCGCCTGGGTTAGTTCTGTTACTTGCTTGGCTGTTCCTACTTGCCCTCCTTCTCCTATAAGCCAAACAGAAAACACATTTTCTGAAATAGATAGCATTGGAGTAATTTCTGTTCAATGTGGTTCCATTACAATTCTTTTCTTCATACCAATCGAGTGATAAAGGAATGAGAGACAACTCAGAGATGCTCCACAGAGCCTCTTCACTTTGCCGATGAAGAAACAGATCCGGTGAAAGGGAGGGACTGAGGCGACTCTAGATGATAACGGAGTTGGAACTAGAATCCACATTTCCCTAGTACTGGGCTACTTCCGTCTCTGATCAGAGTATCTGACTATCAGTTGTACATTTTGTTAAATGTTAAGAATGTTGGAGTCAATAGGCCTGGATTCAACTTGGAGTCCAACTAATTTCTAATTTTCCTGAAAAGATACAAAGTCCAGTATTGTTACCAATAAAACAAGTAAACAATAATTACTACTCTCAAAAGGTTTCTGTGAGGAGCAAATGCATCACTATTAAAGAAGTGCTTTGTAAAGATTAAGACATGTTACAAACATTAGTTATTGCTACCTCTTTCAAACAATTAGTTTGTCAAATATTTTGCTACGGAATTTAATAGACTCTTGTGCCACTTACAAAATGAAAACAAACTGATTTTAAACGCACTTCCAATTCTAAACTAACACATGTGAACGATATACGTTGAAGAGAGTTCTTGGAGCTGTAAATTTATCTTTAGTATTTCTCGTTTGAAGTCGGCCATGTTCCAATACTTAGAGGAAAAGCTATGACAAACCTAAACATCATATTAAAAAGTAGAGACACCACTTTGCCAACAAAGGTCCAGATAGTCAAAGCTATGGTTTTTCCAGTAGTCATGTATGGATGTGAGAGTTGGACCAGAAAGAAGGCTGAGCACCGAAGAACCGATACTTTTGAATTGTGATGCTAGAGAAGACTCTGGACAGTTCCTTTGACAGCAAAGAGATCAAACCAGTCAATCCCAGAGGAAATCAACCCTGAATATTCATTGGAAGGACTGATTGATGCTGGAGCTGAAGCTCCAAGTTTTGGCCACCTGATGTGAAGAACTGAGTCATTGGGAAAGACCCTGGTACTGGGAAAGATTGAAGGCATGAGGAGAAGGGGATGACAGAGGATGAGATGGTTGGATGGCATCACAGACTCAATGGACATGAGTCTGAGCAAACTCTTGGAGATAGGAAGAACAGGGAAGCCTGGTGTGCTACAATTCATGGGATCACAAAGAGTCAGACATAGAGACTGAACAACAATATGTCCCAACAGACCTCTTCATCAATCTTGCCTCTACCCGTCTTAAGTATGTCAAATTTGCTTTGAGAACTAGCCAGGATATTACAGCCACTGGCCCTCATCCTTTCTCCTTTGTCATTTTTTTTTTTTCCTTTGGGACATCCAATGCCAAGCTTAGGTTAGGACAATCAGACTAACTACTCAGGGAACTTCTTCACCAGATTTCCTTGAAGATTCAGCAATTCAACAGAAATTTAAGTACTGACTGTCTTAACGATAACTAACACTTGCATAAATACCACCATGAACAAAGCCATTACCCACACTGTCTACAGAGGAAGAGAATTTCTTTCATCAGTTAATAGAGGAGGCTCAGTGATATAAAATAACTGCCAGTGCCCCACTGGCAAGTTCTGATACTAAATGCAGTGTATTTCCTACTCAGCACACTATCACCTTGGCTTACTCCCAAGGTTTCCATAGAATCTTTTTATCTTCCAGAAGCAGTAGCCAATGTGTGGGTACAAATAAGGGTGGGGAGAAGAAGTGCTGAGACTTCTTGAGTTCTTATTTATATTTGGTGAAAATCCTTATATGGCATATATTTATTATTGTAGGCTGTTAGCCTTATCAGCAAAGCTCAGTAAGAGTCAAAGAAAGGATGTTAGGACCATTCGCCATCATGGTTGGTTTTGCATGAACACACATCCCCTCCTTGTCGGTGATGTGACAGCAGGAAGGAAGGAGGAAAGGTGTGCCATGGGGCCAGGCTCTGAGTTAGAAGCTGAAGGTGGGAAGCAGGGAGCATTCTGTCTAGGAAAGCCTATGAGTTTTGCCCTATTTGTCAGATGTGAGCAGAGAAAACTGTGAGATTTAGATGTGTGTTCACGCTTGCCAGCTGTTGCCCCCATGGGGTTCAGATCCAGACTCCAGTGACATCTTTGTTTTCCTGTCTCACTGCATCTGTGTATCCTGGGGTCGACAGAGTCAAAGCGTTCATGACGTTTATTGCTTAGACATTTGATGCAACGAGAATAATTTCCTGGGGATACTGGAAAACTCACAAAACTTGATTTGACTGAGCTCAAGCGTTTGGAGCTCTAATGTAGCAATAAAGGTAGGAGGCATCGACATGCTATGAGAAACACCTTGACTCAGACACTGACACCTCACAGCCACCTGGTTCTTGTTGCTGCTGCCACCTGCTATTCCTCTTCCAGGGCCCATTCCCTCCAGGGTGCTCACAGAAGCCACCCAAGGCCAGAAAATCATTAGTAAGCCTCACCAGGGACCACACTCCTCTGTTGCAAGTTAGGGTCTGCATCAAGGTGACCTTGACTGTCGTCCAGTCTCTAGATACACCTGTCTGGGGCTCCTTTAGTGAACATCCTCTAGTTTTTCTGACCCAAATACATAAAAGTCACCAAGTTTCAAGCTCTTATTGATCTTTTCAGGCCTTCCATGGTGCTGAAGGTTTCTTTACCCTACCTGGGAAGAGGAGACCTGGCCGCATCATTTGTAGGACCCAATGCAAAGTGAAAATGCAGGAACCCTATTCCCAAAGCAAGAGAAAACATGCCTTAAACATGCTTGGATATAAACTCTTTTCTTTCCTCCATGGCTTCTCTCTTCACTCATAGAATTTTTAAAATTAATATTTAATGTTATTACAAAGAAAAATTTTAAATTTAAATGTATAGCCCAAATTTTCCCATTCATCTTGATATTGTGAAATTCCAGTTTTAAATGAAAATACAAGAGCACTTAACTCATATGCAGAATCACCAAAATTACACAATTTGTATATCAGAACTGAAACAAGCATACACATGTTGTTCTAACCAGAAGAGTGGGAAAATGTCACGAAACCACCTGGCTTTATTTTAGTTATTAATATATGCATATACCACCTAACTCTCTTGTTTACTTGCTGATGAGAAAAGAAGGACGGAAACGATCAGAAACTCTGAGTTGTTCCATCTTTCCCTTTCCTTTTATGTCATCATTTCAGTTTAAGTGATCAGCTAATGCAGGGAGGTACAACAGTGGGAAAGGATGTGACAGAGATCCTTGGCCATCTGTACTTCTGGACAGATGTTCAGAATGTTCATGGACCTCCCTGTGCTCATGGATCACCCTGTGATACTGGACGCCTGTTTTCATAGACACCCTTTGCTCACTCATCACGTGCTCACAGAGTATGGTGAGTGCTACGTGTAAATGAGGAGGGAAGTGATTGACCACATGCGTATTTCACAGATTTCCTTCTTTCTCTTCATTGTCATTGCCCCATTGTACTGAATATATAAAGACAAACTTATCAAGAATTTCAAGATGGCAATGGCATAACATTAAACCCTGCACAGGTCATAGGCCCGTGAAACCACCCTGAGGGCCAGCCTGCTGGTGTTCATCATCCTGCTGCTTAACTCTCACTGTAACCAGCTCTGAGATTCTTGACATCTTCTTTTACTGTCTTCCCAAATTTAACCCACTTTACTCATAGAACTCTGATATATGCAGGTATGTCAGGGCCCCTCTCCAGCAGTCTCCTAACAGTCTCTTGTCCTGTCTCCACTTGAAGAGCTCCAGCCCCAGCTAGTGTTGCCAAGGGAACCAAAAACAGGCAGTGGGCTTCCTTGGTGGCTCAGTGGTGAAGAATCTGCTTACCAGTGCAGGAGACAACATGTTTGGTCCCTGGTCCGGGAGAACCCCAGATGCCTGGGATCAGCTAAGCTCTGTGCCACAACTATTGAGCCTGTGCTCTGAGCTTGGGAGCCACAACTACTGAAGCCTGTGTGCCCTAGAGTCTGTGCTCTGCAACAAGAAAAGCCACCACAATGAGAAGCTTGCGCACTGCAACTAGAGAGTGGCCTTCATTCACCTCAACTAGAGAAAGGTCCGTGCAGCAAGGAAGACCCAGTACAGCCCAAAAAATTAAAAAATAAATAAATGGTAAAACAAGCAAACAAACAAAACACTTGGCAAACGCATCCCTGGGTCTGAATATGTCAGTGTGTCACCTGCAGTGTAATTCCTAAAAACAGCTAAGATTAAAATCTAATCACTGTCTCTGTAGTCATTTACTGAAGTAACACAAACTGATTTTTAATATTCTTCTAGCACAGTAGATAGTTGATGAAGCACCACTGAGGCAGAGACAGGTTTAAATCTAGTGTGAGCCTGTAACCAATGAAATCTGGCAAAAGAGTTCAAGTTTATGCTCTTCTGCTAATGATCCAAGTAGCTTAGCCTCTAGGAGCCTTGGTTTTCTCCTCCATAAAATAGATCATTCGTCTCACAGTCTTGTTTTTGAGTCTAAGGTAGTAATGACTGTGAAAGGACTTTGCAAACTCTAAAGTGCTACACAGGGACTCTCCTGGTGGCCCAGTGGCTAAGACTCTGTGTTTCCAATGCAGGGGGTCTGGGTTCGACTGACTCTGGCCAGGGAACTAAGTCCCATGTGCCACAACTAAAGATCCCAAGTGTCAAAATTCAGACCCAGCACAGCCAAACAATAAATATTTTTTAAATATAATAGAGTGCTACACACTATTATGTTTGTAAGATAACATTATGATGTGAAGTGTAACTGAAGTTTGGAAATAGAAAATAAATATTTAACATTAAGTTGAAAAGTGAGTCTTCTATCCCCAAAACTACAAGATTCAGAGAATATAGGGACAAAGGCACCTCCTCTGTTCCTGGTCTCCCTGATTGCCCCTAGTCTCCTCATGCCCAGACAGAGAGGGGGAAACAGATGTAGACATTGGAGGTAAATGACAATGAGATGGGGTAAACACAGTCAAACACTTTGTTGTAATTTGGTTAGTTAACAGCATGTCTTCTCTGCTTAATACTAAGCTTTACAAAAGTAGACCTTTTGTCTTGCTTTCTGCTGTATCCTTAGAAGTCAGCACATTGTTGGGCATGCAGTAAGTGTTCAGCAGTTATTTTTGGAATGAATGCATGAATAAGGAGGAAAGAAACAACAGACTGAGTGCATGGCTGAGGGATGCAATGAAGAGAAGAGAAGGCAGAAGGAAGGCATTAAAATGCTGTTTTGCTGAGCCTGTCCTCTAACTTCTAGTTCTCATCCCAACTGCTGATTTTTCCAGATGCCCAGAAAGAGTGTTCAACCTTTTGTTGTCATTTAGTTGCTAAGTCATGTCCAGCTCTTTTGCAACCTGCCAGGCTCTGCTGTCCATGGGATTTCCCAGGCAAGAATATTGGAGTGGATTGTCACTTCCTTCTCCAGGGGAATCTTCCTGACCCAGGCATCAAAACTGTCTCCCCCATTGCAGGTGAACTGTTTACCACTAAGAGACCTGGGAAGCCCATTCAAACTTTTAGCCTTCTCCTTAAAGGTCCTTCTGTTAGAGATTAAAATTATCACAATTCTCTTCTGACACTTCACAGGAAAAAAATGAGATTTCAGAAAAAAAAAAATGGTCCCTAGAACTTGTATACTAGGGAGTATTTGGGGATCAGTCCCTAGTATTTTGTATTCTTAGGGAATATTTTTACGCCTGATTGTGATAGTTTGGCACATTTTTTGCCATGTGCTGTGGCAGTTTCTATGTAAGAAGTGAGAAGCACTCGACAAGTGTAGACAGCCAGAACCATTGAACTGAGCATAGCACGTGGTCTACATGTATTTTTTTTCCTACCACACAATGCAAATCTTTTACATGCTGATGTGCTAAAAATATTGCCTCCATTCTGTTTGTTGTTTTTTCTAATGAAGCTGAAAGAATTTGCCTTGTGGGATGCAATAAAATAAGTCAACTTATTCATTTTACACAGATAAAATGGATATTCAAACAGCAGAGCTGTGAGATTAAACTCTTTCCTCTCTGACTCTCTCCTTTTTGTTCTCAAGAGAATCTTTCTAAAATCTTTCTTGTTTCTACTTTGTATTGAATACTGTTTCTATTCCCAATAAGTTATGGTCCCCAACCTTTTTAGCACTAGTGATTAGTTTTGTGGAAGACAATTTTTTGACAGATCAGGAAGAGGGGATAGTTTTGGGATAATTCAAGCACATTACATTCATTGTACACTCTATTTCTATTATCATTACATCAGCTTCACCTCAGGCATTAGATCCCAGAGTCTGGGGACCACTGAGTCAGTAGATTTTAGTCTAACTTCTTTAGTCACGGCACAAAAAGCTTATACTTTTTTTTGATGAAAGTGAGTTTACTTTACTGTTGCCTTTAAAATGATAGAAAAATGATTTATAAAACACTGACTCTAAAATCTACAACAAAAAAGACAAGACATAGGCATTATTGGCATTTGAGTCTCAGTTCATCATATGTGTTAGTTGCTCAGTTATATCTGACTCTTTGTGACCCCATGGACTGTAACCCGCCAGGTTCCTCTATCCATGGGATTCTCCAGGCAAGAATACTGGAGTGGGTTGCCAATCCCATCTCCAAGGGATCTTCCTGAACCAGGGATTGAATCCAGGTTTCCCGCATTGTAGGCAGATTCTTTACCATCTGAATCACCATGTGGTATAAGCAAATAAATACAAAATTACTGTTTTAACTTAAATAGCAGGCCCTCGTAAGTTATAAAATTTGACATCTTATTCATTGTGATTTCTAAATTCATTGTTTTTTTTTTCTTTTTTGTTATCCAGATTCTTGTATCAATAGGAAGTAAAGCCACTATAATTGCTGATGAATGTTATGTTGTATTTCAAGGAAGTAGAACCAAGACTGGACAGCACCACCACACAGCACATGGAAGTGGACTTTCCTTTTGTTGGGTTTGTTAGTAGTCTTGACTCATGATATGCTCATTTTGCTCTCCACCCTTCAACTGCCCCTAGTTTTCAACATTTGTATAGAAAAATAGGTAGTATTGATGCTTCTGGGAAAAAACATTTTTTCAGTCATCCCCTAGAATGGACTCAGGGACCTGTATTCCAATGTGGTGTCAAGTTTCAGAACCACTTATCTAGAACAGTGTTTTCCAAATTTTAAAGTTCATATGAGTCACCTGGGATCTTAACAAAATCCAAACTCTGATTCAGGAGTTTGAGTTGGGTCTGTGGAGTTTTCACTTTTAACAAGTTTCTGGATAGTCCTGTGAGTTGGAAGAACACAGTTTGATAGCAAAGATTTAAAACAAAGGAAGTATGCTCTGTTCAGCAATGAATAGTTCATACTTGATTACTGAGTTAATTGCCTAAGATGACACAGAGAAACTCAAGCTTGTAAAAGAGAGACAAGGATGATGAAGAAATTTGGCCTCTTGTCCTAGTCAGAGCAGTTAAAGAAATTAAGAGCTAGTTAGCTAAAGACAGTACATTGTGGAAATGATAACCAGTTTTCGAGAGCTGAAAAATGGTTGTACAGTTTCCAAGATTAATTTTGTTCCTCAAGGAACAGAACTAAAAGCTATGCAGCTTTTGGATCAACATACAGCAAAAGATAACAGCCAGAGCTCCCCAAGGACTGAGTGGACTGCTTTGGGAGGAGGTGTACAAGTTGATTTAGTGATGACTTTGTGAGGCTTCTACATGAAGGAATCAACACAGGAAAGGAGATGGATCACTCCAGATGACATTTAACATACCTTCCAAAATTGGGTCTGCAGTATTCTGGGTTTTTTTTAGCCCAGTGCCTGCTTCTAGATAACGGTAGACAATCAAGTCTGAGATGAACAATGGCTATTAGCCAGGGACCTCTTTCCCTTAATGCTTACATCCCTTCTTGAAATTATAGAATTTGGTCTACCTGAATATTAGTGCAGATTAACACTCCTACTTTTTCAATCTGTATTTTTCTATTTTGTGCATGCTATATTTCCTCTTTGAGTTCAACTGGAAAAATTGTCATGGCAGTGTAGCTCTTTTGATGCAAACAACTAGAGTTGGCATGTTGGTTAGTCTAAGCATCTTCCCTTGGTTCTATTCCAGTTTGTCTCTCCCATTTGTTGAAGCTAATTAAAGCATTCAATTTACAGGACATTCTCCTCCAAGCTGTGAATCATTTAAAGGATCTCCCTAATTCATTTGTTGTTTCTGTTTACATCTGAGTGATGCCTTGAAATTCTATAGAGCTAATTCCCTCAAGAAATAGCTGAGCATGCAAAGAGGTAAAACCCTTGCTTAATAGCCATAATTGAGGGTCTAGTGGTTAAGACTTTACTTTCCAATTCAGGGGGTGCATGTTCGATCCTTAGTTGGGGAGCTAAGATCCCATGTGTTTCACGGCCATGAAACCAAAACATAGAACAGAAACAACATTGTTAACAAATTCAATTAAGACTTCAAAAATGGTTCATGCAAAAAAAAAGTCTTTTAAAAAAGCCCTAATCAACATTTTAGTTTTTTTTTTAATCGATTCAAGTGAGACAGGATAATGAATACAACTTCAGACTATTTGACTTAAGCCAGTTTATAGTTGATTATATATGATGGTTAGGAACTCTACTTATACAGAATTTCTCAGTAAGTACCAGATACTAAAGAATTGGAGTCATGGCAGTTTAGTCTAGTAGCATAAGAATTTGAAAGTATATTTTGGATGATTGATATCAAGGATCAGTGAGGTCTGGACACATTCATAGCTTTCCCTTTGCATTCCTAGCCTGGCATGGCCTGAGTTCACATCAGCATTTTTCCTCCTTTCAGTTTGCTCTGATCTCACTCTTCAGAATTTGATGTGGCTGTTTGAACCTCAGTTCTAATAAAGTTTTCATATGCAGTAATTTACATGTCAAGAAACATTTCACATATTTGACAATATAATCATTGACTATCAACCAGCTTCAGCGGTTATTGTCTACAAGGAGCTATAGTGTATCTTCAAATAGTGAGCAGTGAACAAAGCTGTTTGTGATTTTATATCCAGTGATACTTCTATACAAGTGACCTCTTGAGAGAAGGAATTCAATGTAATCCTACTGTCACATGTTTTTTTACTTCGGCATTTGAAAAACCACTCTTGTATATCCTATAACAAATAGAATTAGCATTTGTCCAGCAAGAAGTTAAAATCTACATAGAGAAAGAAGCAAAGCTTATGGTTCCAGAGGTAAGAAGTACAAAAAGAGTCTTACTGGGCTAGCACAAATGGAGACCCATACCATGCAGTTAGGCAGAAGAACTCAGCCTCATAAAGATGTCAGTATTCTCTAAAAGTTAATCTGTAAATTGACATAATACCAACAGGATATTTTTCACTAACCAAATAGACTGTAAAGTACACATGGCAAAATAAACAAGCAGGAATATTCAAGAAATTCAAAATAGGAAAAAAGTGAAAGGGAACAGACCCACTAGATATTAAAACACCTCGCAACAGCTGTAATAATTAGGATAGTGGAACTTCCCTCATAGTGTAGTGGTTAAGACTCCCTCCTTCAGATGCAGGGGGGCATGGGTTTCATCCCTGGTTGGGGAAGTAAGACCCCACACACCATGCAGCCAAAACAATAAATAAATAAAATCTTTTTAAAAAATAATTAGGATAGTGAAGAACTAAAACAAATCTGTTGTGGAAGAGATTTTTCATTTTTAGCTAACAATTCTGGCTTTAATAGAATTCTAATTTTATTGGAAGTGTGGTATGATCTATAGGCTTTTGTCTCTCCATATTAATATGCTGAAGTTCTAACCCTGCAAAGTGATGGTATTAGGAGGTAGAGCCTCTGGGAAGTGATCAAGTCATGAGGGCAGAGGCTTCATGAATGAGATTAGTGCCCTTATAAAAGAGGTGCCGGAAGGATCCCTTGCCCCTTCCTCCACTGTGTAAGGACACAGCAAGAGGTCAGCAGTCTGCAACATAGAAAAGAGCCTTCGCCAGAACCTGAATATGCTGACACTCTCACCTTGGACTTCCCGCCTCCAGAATCATGAGAAATACGTATCTATTGTTTATAAGCCGTCCAGTCTGTGGCTTGTTGTCGTAGTAGCCTGAATGGACTACGATAAAGTGCCAGAGTGCCCATTAAAAGCTATGTCTTCCAGGTTTCCCTTGTAAAGACTGGGTGGCCACTGTGACATGGTTGGACATCTAGGTTTCCTATTTCTATTGGAACAAACTGCCATAGACTGAGGGGTTTAAAACAGCACAAATTTACTATCTTACACTCCTGGAGGTCAGAAGTCCAAAACAAGCCTTAGAAGGCCAAAGTGTCACTTGTCCTGTGTTCCTTTTGAAAGCTTCAAGGAAGTTCTGTCTCCTTGTCTTTTCTAGCTTCAGAGGCCACTTGCACCCCTTGGCTCATGGCCCTCTTCTTTCACCAAAGCAAATCACTCTAATCTCGGTTTCTGTCCTCACATATGCCTTTCTAAATTTGACAGCCTTGCTTCTCTATACATTACATTAGGACCCTGA
The DNA here is from genome assembly GCA_007570785.1 of Antilocapra americana. Classification (NCBI taxonomy): domain Eukaryota; kingdom Metazoa; phylum Chordata; class Mammalia; order Artiodactyla; family Antilocapridae; genus Antilocapra; species Antilocapra americana. Next base: position 58,887,736 of record ML662442.1, read on the forward strand.
TGACTCAAAACAATCTTCCCATCTTAAGAACCTTAACTTAATCATATCTGCAAAGTCCCTTTTGCCATGAAAGGCAACAAAGTCACAGATTCCAGGGAATAAAACATGGGCATCTTTGGAGGTTGCTCAACGGTAAAAGAATATACCTACATTGCAAGAGATGCGGGTCTATGGGTTGAATCCCCAGGTCAGGAAGATCCCCTGGAGAAGGAAATGGCAACTCACTCCAGTATTCTTGCCTGGGACATCTCGTAGACAGAGGAACCTGGCAGGCTGCAGACTGTGGTCGCAGAGTTGGACAGGATGTAGCGACTAAACCACCACCGCCACCATCTTTGGAGGAGCACTCTTTTGCCTATCACAGTTGGCCTCTGGATAGCTTATTAAAAGGAAGCTAAGGGTTTCCATTGCCAGCCGTGATATAGAAACACAAACTGGATTTGATCTTCTGCCACAAACAACTAGAAAACTGGGAGCAGGTATGGAATCTAAAGCAACTGTTTACAGTTATTGCAAACAGACAGCCCAGAACTATGATCCCTGGAAGAACAGATGCAAAGAAGGTGAATGCTACCATCTCCCTAGTGTTCTTCCTGGAGGTTATTTCCAGGCATTACATGAAGGGAAAGGAAATTAAACAGGTTCTTGGAGACTCTTTGAGTCAAAGAAACAAAGATTGGAGTTTAATTAGCCAGAAGTCACTGGAAGTTGCAAAGAGTTCTGTAAACATGGGAGCTACACAGAAAATGAACCTCAAAAATTGGCTTAAGAGCCATCTTGAATCTTTGCTGAGTAGTAAGTCATACATAGAGTAAAACTTCACACAGCGAGTCAGATAACCACCAGGTAGCTGTAAAGTAAAGAACTTGCCAGGGCATGGAGATTTCAAGTCCCAAATAAGCAGAGTAGAGATACTTGCTGATACTCATACAGTGTAAATTCTAGTGGGTCCTGGCCTTGGTAATATCACCACACTACCACATCAGTGAGAATTACTCTTGGGAGGAAGGGAAATAAGAAGAAAGGAAGAGGGGGAAAGCATATAGTCAATAAATTAAAAAAGCAAAAATTTAGCAGGAGGCTGACTCATTGGTCATTTTAGAGATTTTTTTTTTCTTCCTGTTTAAATTTTAAAAAAAAATATAAGTATGGTATTTTTAAATTTAAAAGAAATTATTTTTAAATTTAAAGTTTTAAAAATCAAAGCAGTAGCTGTGCAAAAGCCTTTGATTTTGTGGATCACAACAATCTGTGAAAAATTCTTAGAGAGATGAGAGTACCAGACCCCTTACCTGTCTCCTAAGAAACCTTCATGCAGGTCAAGAGGCAATAGTTAGAACCAGACACAGAACAACTGACTGGTTCAAAATTGGGAAAAGGGTACAACAAGGCTGTATATTGTCACCCTGCTTATTTAGCTTACATGCAAAGTACATCATGCAAAATGCTGGGCTGAATGAAACACAAGCTGGAATCAAGATTGCTTGGAGACATATCAAATTTGTTCTTCTTCTAGCAGCCTGGATGAACTAAGACAAGGTGCCAGAGTGCCAGAGTGCCCATTAAATTTCATGCCCATTAAATTTCACCATCCTACCACTCTCACACAAACAGTGGAAAGCAACTTAAGAGCCCCTGATGAGGGAGAAAGAGAAGAGTGAAAAACCTGGATGGAAACTCAATGTTAAAAAAAACTAAGGTAAAGGAGGTGACAGAGGATGAGATAGTTGGATGGCATCACCAACACAATGGACATGAGTTTGAGCAAATTCCAGAAGGACAGAGAAATCTGGTGTGTTGCAGTCCATGTGGTCACAAAGAGTCATATATGACTGAGTGACTGAATAACAACAAAGATAATAGCATCCAGTCCTATTACTTAATGGCAAATAAAAGATAAGAAAGCAGAAACAGTGACAGATTTTTTCTTGGGCTCCAAAATCACTGTGGACAGTGACTGCAGTCATGAAATTAAAAGGTGCTTGCTCCTTGGAAAGAAACCTAAGACACACCTAGACAAGATATTAAAAAAAGCAGAGACATCACTATGCCAACAAAGTCTGTATAGTCAAGGCTACGGTCTTCCCAGTAGTCATGTATGGATGTGAGTTGGACCATAAAAAGGCTGATCACCAAAGAACTGATGCTCTCAAACTGTGGTGCTAGAGAGACTCTTGAGACTCCCTTGGACAGCAAAGAGATCAAACAAGTTAATCCTAAAAGATATCAGCCCTAAATATTAATTGGAAGCCCTGAAGCTGAAGCTCCAATCCTTTGGCTGCTTGATGTGAAGAGCCAACTCATTGGAAAAGACCCTGATGATGGCAAAGATTGAAGGCAAAAGGAGAAGGGGGTGGCAGAGTATGGGATGGTTAAAGAATGTCACTGACTCAATGGACAGGAATTTGAGCAAACTCTGGGAGATAGTGAAGGACAGGGGAGCCTGGCATGCTGCAGTCCATGGGGTCACAAAGAGTCAGATACAACTAACGACTGAACACCAACAACAAATGAGCTCTACAACCAATGAATGAAAGACCATTAACGTATTAGAAGAGCAGAGGATGTGAATAGATGGATCACAAGAAAAAACAAATGATCTCTAAGCATAAGAAATACGCCTAATTTCACTCAGGGCAATACAAATCAAAATCAAATCATGTAGCATTTTAACTCATTAGACTGACATATGGTGATTTAAGGAGAAACAAGATTTTACTCTTATACATTGCTAGTGAGAGTATAAATTGCTTCAGAGATAATTTGAGAAAATTTAGCAATATCTTTTGATATTGACATACAAGGCTGGGCTGGGCAAAGAGCTAGTTCTGAGTTTATACCAGGGATCTTATCCTGCAGTGCCAAGAATTGTTCCCATATGACACTCGTACCTGTGCAAGTGTTGCTGATGTTTCCTCATTTTGCTTATTGATCATATCCAGCTGAAGTTGTGATTGTACTGATGGTGGGAGGTGGGGGAAGGGAGTCTCAACATCCAGATTTCATCTGTTGAACTCTGAGTTGATGATTTTCAGTGTTGTATTTAATTGTTCCTAATTTTGTGGGTGTTAATTACGCTTCTTCACTATATTAGAAGCTCCCCATAGGCAGGAAATCTTTTTGGCATACTTCATGAAGACTTACATAGCCCTGGCCTCTTCAGTGATTATTTGCTGACTGGCTAATTGAAATGTTTATGCTACCCACAGGGGGATGAGAGCAAGTGGGATGTCATGCTTTTCCTATAGGGGTAGCCAATCTCATTCTTAGGCCAACATCACCAAGAGAGCCTTTCTCCAGCTGCCTCATGCCCCATTCTTTCTCTGAGTATCTGACAAGATCCAAGAAGAGGCTGCAAAACACCCATTCTGTCTGTGACTCCCAGGAGATCTATACGCTCATGCCAGCCCACTCTTAGCCTTTAGCAATCTGATACAAATCTTAGCTAAAGGCATCTTTGCCTATCCTTGTATGGAAGCCCCATCTTCCTTGTGCTGCCTTGATAAGTAGGACACTGCTTATATTCTGTCTCTGTGTGGAGGTGACTGCCTTGCCTTAATTTTTCTTAATTTTAGGTTCTAAAACTTTCCCTAAATTTTAGGTGAATTCAGCTCTAGGGTGGTGTTAAGAAAAATTATTATTTTGTAGATTATTCAAATATTTTTGCTGGAATAGGGATGATGCTCTTTCTAGCTTTTTACATCGTTGATGAAAGCCAAAAATCCCACCCAGATTGATCTTAAGGAATCTGTCCTAAGAAGACAAATTATATTTGTATAAAGAAAGACATTTTGGTACGTTAATAAATTGAGTAAAATCAGAAAAACTCAACATAAATAATGGTAGCTGCTGGGGGGGGGGGGAAGCATTAATTCCCAGACACTTGACATAATCACATTTCTTTTTCACTCATACCAGAGTTTGATGCAGGCTGTAGGCAGGTCAGGAAGTGACAGTTAGTACTGGACATGGAACAATAGACTGGTTCCAAAAAGGAAAAGGAGGATGTCAAGGCTGTATATTGTCACCCTGCTTATTTAACTTATATGCAGAGTATAGCATGAGAAACTCTGGGCTGGATGAAGCACAAGCTGGAATCCAGATTACCGAGAGAAATACCAATAACCTCAGATATGCAGATGACACCACCCTGATGGCAGAAAGTGAAGAACTAAAGAGCCTCTTGATGAAAGTGAAAGAGGAGAGTGAAGAAATTGGCTTAAAGCTCAACATTCAGAAAACTAAGATCACGGCATCTGGTCCCATCACTTCATGGCAAATAGATGGGGAAACAGTGGAAACAGTGTCAGATGTTATTTTTGGGGGCTCCAAAATCACTGCAGATGGTGATTGCAGCCATGAAATTAAAAGTTGCTTACTCCTTGGAAGGAAAGTTATGACCAACCTAGATAGCATATTAAAAAGCAGAGACATTACTTTGCCAACAAAGGTCCATCTAGTCAAGGCTATGATTTTTCCAGTGGTCATGTATGAATGTGAGAGTTGGATGGTGAAGAAAGCTGAGTGCTGAAGAATTGATGCTTTTGAATTGTGGTGTTGGAGAAGACTCTTGAGAGTCCCTTGAACTGCAAGAAGATCTAACCAGTCCATCCCAAAGGAGATCAGTCCTGGGTGTCCATTGGAAGGACTGATGTTGAAGCTGAAACTCCAATACTTTGGTCACCTCATGCAAAGAGCTGACTCATTGGAAAAGACCCTAATGCTGGGAAGGATTGGGGGCAGGAGGAGAAGGGGACGACAAGAGATGAGATGGCTGGCTGACATCACCGACTCGGTGGACATGGGTTTGGGTGTACTCTGGGAGTTGGTGATAGATAGGGAGGCCTGGCATGCTGTTATTCATGGGGTCGCTAAGAGTCGGACACGACTGAGCCACTGAACTGAACTGAACTGAAAGGCTTTCTTGTATGACTATTTATTCAAAGATATGCCATTATTTACATCTGCCATGAGTCCTTTTGGTTCTGTAGAGAATGAAAGAGAGAAAGAGAGGAAGATTTAAAGTATATTTTAGGGTCAGACTTGATATTTCTGAATCAAATTCCTGGCCAGAAGCCAGTCACATGGCCCCAACCTAGCTGCTATAGACCTGGACAGTATCATCTTTCTGTGTAGAAATGGGGTTGGTGATGTTGGTTTGAAACCTCAAGAATTTCTTGGAAAAAAAAAAACTGAACCTGCCCCACCCCCATACACAGAGGAAAGAAGAGACCAAAGAAAGGGACAGACCACTCCAGATGGGCAGGTGGTAAGGAAACTTAGGAGGCTCATCTTGGGCAGCTACAGGATGAGTGTACCTTTGCACTTACCTACAAAACTTTAGAGTTTATGTAGTTAAAGTTAACCAGGCTCAGTCATGTATACCATCCAGATGGTTTCAACAGCACATTGCTCACTCAAGGCTATATCCTTGGAAACAGCTCCAACTATGGAAATAGTAGACAGAGCATACATTCCAAGAACAGGGGAGGGAATAAGGAGCCTTCCTTCCACTGTCAGAGTCCAGCTCCGAGGTCAACTGGAGGTCACATCCTCTCAGTGACCTTCCATCTAACCAGTCTCTGCCACAACATCATCAGTAGCAAGAACTGTTAAATTGTGGCACCTCTATATATTAGAATGTCATATATTCACTGAATGCTGCTTTTGCAAAAATTCTAATATCAATGGAAAATGCTCAAGATATAGTATTAAATGAGAAAAGAATATAAATTAGAATATACACTATGGCCCTAATTATGTGGATACATACAGTTATATCTATGCCAATCTAATCTTTCTGAAGACTAAAAAATTCAAAAAATTCAGTGGCCTTCCTTGAACAATAGGATTATGAATGATTTTAATTTTTTTCCTTTATAAAGTTTATACTTTCCATATATTTACGAGATTGTATAATTTTGTGACACAATTGTTTAGTGTTTATTTTAGGATGTGATTTAGAAAAAAAGGTATTGGGAACTTTCTGCGAAAACTAAGGCATTGAAACTGTAGGGAGAAAATTCTTAGGGCAACTTTGTGAACTGCTCATATTTCATATTTAAAGTCTGCAAGTAATTTCCATTTTCATGGTATGACCATATCCTTAGATGAGGAACTAAATGTGATCTGAAGACAGCACCTGTGCTTCTATAAATGAAATTCTGGTAACTTTATATAATTTGTCTCTTAAATAAATGTGACCATAGTAAGGAGATAAAGTATTTCAATTAATGGTAAATCTGGATAATCAGTGGTTAGAGTAAATGAAAATGCATAAACTCAAATAATCATATCTCTTTTCCCTCTCCACTTTTTACATTGAATTGGGCACTCAAATCATCTTTCCTCTAGCTTATTAGTGGGTATAGAAACATCCCTGGGGCTCATTTCCCACCCAACTGCTTGCATTTCCCCTACCCATGCCCTTCTACTAACCATTTCCTTCTCAAAACCATTGTCGGGATGATCTTCTCAAAACACTAACCTGATCCTGGATAGGAGCAGACAAGATGAGAAATTTGGAGACTCCAGTGTATGCAAGGAACCCAGGCAAAATTTCTACAGCTGGTTGAGCTCCAGCCCAGGCTGTGCACTCGATGAACAGGGAGATTGGAAAATATGACCTCAAGATCCTGCAGGGAGGTGGTCTGTGCTGCAGAAGAGACTTCCTGATGGATGCTGGCGATGAGAGCAGACAAGAAAGACAAGCCTCGTGTGCAGTGTTGAAGGCCAGGGCTAGACGGCTTCATTTGATGTCTAGCGTGAAACTCGGAAGCTACTCAGGGACTCTGAGGAAGGTAGTGACAAGAATAGAAAATTACATCTATTTTCTCTCCTCAGTTTTCCCAATACGACAGTGAGAGCTATTGTCCACATGCCGAAGATTTGGATGAAAGCAGGCATTTGAATTTTCCCTGAGACTGTCAACTCTCCTCATCTAATATTTAGCCAAATTAGTGGTATCTTGTCTAAGAGGTGTGCATAATGCCATTTTTTGTTATTATTTTTTTAAATTTTTTAAAAAGAATTCACCTCTTACAACCAAATGATTCAAAGGCTGCTGTATAGCTAAAGTCAGGGCATTCCCATCACTTCTGGTTTCCTCTCTCAGTGGGGCAGGAAGGGAGCTTTTATCTTGCTGCCTGAATCCTCAGGGTCATGACCTTAGATTGCCCTTCCTCTTCTACCTCTTGCTGTGCTGCTGATACACAGAAAAGCCACCTAAGACTCAGAAAGGAGAACCACAAAAGAAATGCTCTAGAAAAAACTACAAGCTGTTAAGGTTCAAGTATATTAAAATACATAAATAAAATTTTTAAAAAAATTATAAGAGTCAAGTACATTTTCCCTATTATACACACACACACACACACACACACACACACACACACACACACACACATATAGCAATGATAAGATGTTTCATTTCTCCAGTTAGTATATGATTTTATAGAAGGAAGAATTCAAAGTCAGGAAACAGAAAAACAAGGGGGTCATAATTTGATAAGGAAAAGGATGCAATTGTACCTCTCACTTTACTGAAGATCAGCATTCTTACCTGTGCCCTCTCCCCATTACAGGCATGAAAAATCTTCCCAGATTGTACAACCTACTGTCATTACTGCACATCCTATTTCTGACTACCTACCTAATTATTTTCTTAGGAAAAATTCTCTAAAAAGAGACATTTCATAGAATAGAAACAGCATACCTAAAGAAGGTTCTGGAAGGGGAACACATGTATACCCATGGTAGATTCATGTCAATGTATGGCAAAACCAACAGAATAATGTAAAGAAAAATTAATTAATTAATTAATTTAAAAAATAAATAAAAAGAATGGAGCATAAAAAAATAAAATAAATAAAATAAAGAAGTAAACCTGAAAGGAAGGGCTAGACATCAACACTAACAGAGGGAAAAAACTGGTTTGTACTGGCACTCCCACTAGGAGGCCTGACCCCATTCTCATGCCTCTGTTTAGGCTTGGGGTGAGTTTGGGGCAAGACTGAAGTGCACACTTGCACCCCTAAGGCTGGTGGATGGCTGTCTGAATACATACAAATAGGCCTTAAGAAAAGGCTTTATACATCTGCATATCATATGTGAAATGAATTGCCAGCCCAGGTTTGATGCATGATACAGGGTGCTCAGGGCTGGTGCACCGGGATGACCCAGAGGGATGGAATCTGGAGGGAGGTGGGAGGGGGGTTCTGGAAGGGGAACACATGTATACCCATGGTGGGTTCATGTCAATGTATGGCAAAACCAACACGATAATGTAAAAATAAATAAATAAATATATATATATACATATATATATACATATATATATATATTTTTAAAGGGGGCTTTATGAAAATGGAAAGAAATAGAGATGCGGAAGTGGCAAACCTTTGCTAAGAGGCCACAGTAGAATTAAGTTCTGTTCTTCTGTCTGCCCCTGTGCATGACTTGTCTAAGATCAGGGTCTACTTCTCCGTCATTTTCTGCACAGAGGCTGCTCTTTTCCAGAGGTTCCTTCACATCAGGTTTTTAGGCATACCTCCTGCTAAACAATAGGGAGAAAGTATCTGTCTCTAGCAGGAAGCCATCTGCTCTCTCTGAGAAGGGGAATCCATCACTGAAGGGAAATTTTAGGCAGGCAAAGCAGCAGCTCTTGTTAATTTCAGAGATCTAAAAGAGGCCACCCACACCAAACATACGAACACATAGGCATGATTGCCACCTGCCTAAAATGCTGTCCCCACCACCACACCACCTTACTGTCACCATCTCACCTTAAGACAATGAATTTTCTTGGGCCTGAAGACAGAGCAGAGAACTCTGAAGCAGAGAGCATGAGAGAAAGAGAGAAAGCCTGGAGTCTGCATCCCTGCTGCATGCCTTCCAAGCTTTGAGAACCAAAACAAAGCCTCCAGGGCCTCGGATGCTTCAAGTGTGTGGGAAGAGAAAAGTACTAAGTTGTCCCTAAGGCTCTTTCCTCTCTGGTGTTTCACTGTTCCATTCTATCTCATCAGATGCTCCTCTGGCAGAGAGAGAAGCAGAGAGGGTGCACCGGAGAACACAGGTCCCAGACCTGCCCAGGTCCCAGCCCCGGCTCTGCCACTTAAAATTTAATCATCTTAGTCAAGCCACTTAACCTGTCTCACTGCAGCGCAACCATGAGGATCAAATGAGATAACGTGCATCCCTCCATCAGCTTTGGTGCGTAACAAACCACACCAAAATGGCAAGAAATAATAAGTACTGGACAGGATGTGAAGAAACCAGAATCCTCAAGTGCTGTTGGTGGGAATATAAATTGGTGCCGCTACCAAGGGAAAACAGTATGCAGATTTCTCAAAAAATTAAAAATAGAACTACCATATGTTCCAGCAATTTCACTCCTGGGTACTTATCTGAAAAACACAAAAGCACTAATTTGAAAAGATACATGTATCCTTATGTTTACTGTAGCTTTATTTACAATAGCCAAAGATATGGAAAGAACCTAAGTATCCATAGATAAATGAATGGATAAAGATGTGAGACATATATTTACATGAAAGTGAAAGTGAAGTCGCTCAGTCATATCCGACTCTTTATGACCCCATAGACTGTAGCCTACCAGGCTCCTTCGTCCATGGGATTTTCCAGGCAAGAATACTGGAGTGGGTTGCCATTTCCTTCTCCAGGAGATCTTCCGGACCCAGAGATTGAACCTGGGTCTCCAGCATTGTAGGCAGACGCTTTACCATCTGAGCCACCAGAGAAGTCATATATATTTACATAGGTATCATATATATTCACATACATATTTGCATATATTTACATAGGTATCATTTATATATATATATATACATATATGTATACATATATATGTATACATATACATATACATATATATATACATATATGATGGAATTTTACTCAGTCATAAAAAAGAACGAAATCTTGCCATTTGCAACAGCCAAAATGGACTTAGAGGTTATTATGCTAAGCTAAATAAGTCAGACTAAAAAATACTATATGATTTCACTCATATGTGGAATCTAAAAAACAAAACAAATGAACAAAACAGAAAAGAGTCATAGCTGCAGAAAGCAAAGTGGTGGTTGCTGGAGAAGAACGGCTGAGGGGATGAGTGAAATAGGTAAAGGAGATTAAAAGGGAAAAACTTCCAGGTGCGAAATAAATGAGTTATGGATATGAAATGTACATGTGGGGAATATAGTCAATAAAAATACACTACCTTTGTATGGTGATGAAAGTGGTCAAAATACACAAAGAAACTGCCTTCAATCCACGAGATGCAGGTTCAATCCCTGGGTTGGGAAGATCCACTGGAGAAGGAGATGACAATCTACTTCAGTATTCTTGCCTGGAAAATCCCATGGACAGATGGGCTTGGTGGGCTACAGTCCATGAGGTCACAAAAGAGTCGCAAAGACATGACTCAGCAACTAAACAACAACCTTTTGCAGCTGGGCTGTTAAATACGAGAAAGAAGAGGTAAGGAGAGGGTAAGAGAGTGAGAGTGCAATGTGAGGGCACCTGACTCAAAGCAAGCTTTCAAAATAGCCCAAGTGATGGTCAGAACTACGGACTTCATGATCTTCCAGGCTGGCCGTGGTCGTGGAACTTGAGTAGCTGCATAGAACTAACAGTACTTCTGCCCTGGGGATCTGTATAAAGGGAAGTATCCTAAGTCAAACAGGTCAAAACCTGAGACATGCTGTGAGAAAAGCAATAAGAAAGATGGGGAATAAACAGTAGGAAGTGGACTGAAAAATCTGACCTCAGCTATAGGAGGTCCTCTTACAACAGCATTCATCCATTAGACGTTGTCAAAGCAAGTTAACTGATCCATCAGTAAGGCCAAATGGCGATGGTGGGTTGTAAGCAGCCAGGGTAATAAAAGGCAAGCACTGGTGCCAAAGTTCCAAACTATTCATGGCAAATCCTGGTCAATGGCTAAGGGCACTGAGAGAAAGATGTCTGGTTTTTCTCACCTTCCATCCTGCAAAGAACTTGTGAAAATTAGGTCAAACCCAGAGCTGCAAAGAAGTTGGTTGAAATTCGAGCAGTCACAGTCTTGGGGATATAAAATTCAGGTTGGAGAATTGAGCTGAAGACTCATCCAACGGTTGGGGACAAGAGAGAAAAGACTGGGAGAAGCTCAAATTGTGACTGATGGCAGGGGACAGTTAGGACTCACTGCAGGGTCTGTGCAGCAAAAATAATTCTGGATTCACCTACTGCAGCTGCATTACTAATGGGCTTCTTGCCCTCTTCGGGACTGACTCTGTTGTCACATGGGTCTGAGTCTTCAAAGGAGTCTTTAGTTACCCAAGATAATGGGAGCAGAGAGCACCTCTAACTGCCTTCATCACAGATCTGCGTACCTGTTATGAAGGAGACCAAGCAGTGGTTCTGAGCATCAGCAATGGAGACAGGCCTGGGTAGAAAGTCTAACTTTGCAATTTACTTTGTATACTTCTTCTCTTTTCCATTAATCAGCTTCTTTAAAATACAGATCATAATTGTACCTACCTTGAAGGATGTTGACAAAACGACTGGATTGAGTTTATATATATGAAGAACTATTGCTGCTGCTGCTGCTGCTGCTAAGTCGCTTCAGTCGTGTCCGACTCTGTGTGACCCCATAGACAGCAGCCCACCAGGCTCCCCCATCCCTGGGATTCTCCAGGCAAGAACACTGGAGTGGGTTGCCATTTCCTTCTCCAATGCATGAAAGTGAAAAGTGAGAGTGAAGTCATGTCCGACTCTTAGTGACCCCATGGACTGCAGCCTACCAGGCTCCTCCATCCATGGGGTTTTCCAGGCAAGAGTCCTAGAGTGGGGTGCCATTGCCTTCAGTACCTTGCTAACACTAAATGCTAGTTTTACCATTTTGAGTCTTTCTTCCCTCTGCTTAAATTGTCCATCTACCATGGAGTTTCAGAAAAGAGTAAGATGAGATGCCCTACACTCAAAGCTCTTAAAAAGTTTCTCTTTTGGGGCTTCCCCTGGCAGTCTAGTGGTTGTTAAGACTTCACCTTCTAATGCAGAGGGTGTCCCTCATTGGGAAGCTAAGATCCCAAATGCCTCATGCCAAAAAAATAAAAAAACATGAAACAGAAGCAATATTGTAACAAATTCAGTAAAGACTTTAGAAATGGTCTGCATCAAAAAAAAAATCTAAAACAAACTTCATCTTTTAAAATTATGTGACCATCCAATTTTAATTAATATTATGCAAGTTTGATCAAAGACTCATATTAATTCATTCTTGCTGAAGTCTTTTTCTTTGTACTTTGCAGTTCTAGCTGAGTGTCTACCACAGCAAAAAGAAAAAAAGAAGTTCATAAGTATGAAGTTATGAATACGTTTAGAGGGAGTTTCTGGTACCTCCTTCCAGAAGATGATTAGTCAAAGGCAAAGCACTTTTGAACCAGGGAAACATAATAGCCATTAATAGACAGGGTGCAGTTAACCCATAAACAACAGAAATTTGAACTGCATAGGTACCCTACTATATGATTTTTTTTCTCAATAAATACATACTACAGCAATACATGATCTGAGGTTGGTTGAATCCATGGATGTGAACCACAGATGGGAAGGCCAACTGTAAAGTTGCAGGTAGATTTTCAGTGAGAGTAGGTCCCAACCCCCATGTTGTTCAAGGGTCAACTATGGATCTGCGGATGAGGATGCAAAATACTGTAGCTACTATGAAAAGGAGTACACAATTTCTTTAAAACATTAAAAATAGAACTACCACATGATAGAACAACCTCAATTCTGCATATTTATCAAAAAACTTGAAATCAGGATCTTGAAAAGTTAATAGCACTCTTATGTTCATTGCAGCACTAGGTCACAATAGCCAAGATACGGAAACAACTCACATATCCATCAGCGGATAAATGGATAAAGAAAATGTGATATACACATACAATGAAATATTCGTCTGTCTTTAAAAAGGAAGAAATGCTGCAACATGTGCCAGTGTGAACGAAGCTGGGAGACATTTTGTTAAGTGAAATAAGCCAATCACAGAAGGATAAATTCTGCCTTTTTCCACTTATATGAGGTTTCAAGAACAGTTAAATTTATGGAACCAAAGAGTGGAATGGTGGTTGCAACTGAAGGAAAGGAGAAATGAGAAGTTACTAATTGATGGGTATAAAGCTTTCTTAAGCAAGAAAAATAAGTTTTAGAGGTCATCTGCCCAACATTGTACCTATAGTCAACAGTAATGTACACTTAAAAATCTGTTATACGGGTTAAGACTAGATAGTGTACAAACATGACAAATTGTATACAGTTAGCCCTCCTTGTCTGCTGTTCTGCATCTATGGATTCAGCCTATTTGCCTCTGGTTGAATCTGCAGGTGTGAGGAACCAACTGTGTTACTCCACTTTACATGTGAGACTCGAGCATCAGTGGATTTGGTATCTGTGGAAGTCTTAAAACCAATGCCCCTTAGATAACAAGGGATGATCATAATGTTGTTCAATTATTAAGGGGCAAAAAGTGACAAAATGTCATGAGGTTTCGTCTCAAGGTTGTTTTCTGAAGATTATATTAAATCCTTCTGCTGTGTATACCTCTAAAGAGAATTGTATCCTGAGCAGCTGCATTTTGTTTGTTTGTTGTTTTTTAGTTACTCAATTATGTCTGACTATTGCGACCCTGTGGACAATAACCTGCCAGGCTCCTTTGTCCATGGGATTCTCCAGGTAAGAATACTAGAGTGGGTTGCCATTTCCTTCTCCAGGGCATCTTCCTGACCCAGGGATCAAACTTGCATCTCCTGCATTAGCAGGCGGATTCTTTACCACTGAGCTCCCTGGGCAGCTGAGCAGCTGTACATGAGTGACCAAATAAAGCAAAATATCTAACACTCTCAATAAAAAAGAGTATCTGCTGTGTGTCTGGCACTAAATCCTGCATCAGAAAATCTCTGGCTTTTCTAAATCTCCCTACAGCTTAATAGTCCTACTTTCAAAGCATTTCCAATTAGCCATGTGTTGTCAAAATAGGGCTTTTCAGTGGTCAGCTGTGGCAAGCTTCATAGGGAATTAAGAGAGAAGAGGACACCAAACTTAGATTTTTAGCAGCAATCTGAATGTGTATGACAGTTTAGTTATATAATTTCTGCTCTCTGCCCCATAGCACCTATAGAATGAAAGACGTGTCAGGGAGGGCAAAATGAGAAGCTGAGGCTTCTTCCCTGGAGAAATACTTGTAATCAGTGAACAATACAAGATGGAATAATTGCTTAGAGCCATGTCTCTAAAGTGAATTAAGAACTTGCTTGTACATTGTGTCATGCAACCCTTAAGATTGGTGACTATCTGGACTAATATCCACATTTGACAAGTGAGGAATTTGAAACTTATGAGGGGTAACTGACTTGCACAAGATGACGATGCTAGTTGAGTGTTGATGTTTGGCCTCCTACCAGGTCAGTGAGGTTTCTTTCTGACTCTTTATCCCATGGTTCTATCACTGAATCATCTTTATAGTCAGTCTGCTATTTCGGCTTAAGGAGACAGAGGGTTCAGTGAGAAGTTCAGTTGGGCTGGGACAGACACTTCATATAGATGATTCCAGGGAAAGAAATTCACAGAAATACAGTGCTGCTGGGTGGAGGTCAGGCATGTTTGGTTTCTGAACCCCAGTTCCCCGATGAAATTAGCTTTAGGAACCTCAAGATGAACCCCCCACCAAATGAGGACCATCATAATATAGAAACTGAAAGATTGGCCCCTCTGTCTCACATCTTGAGTGGGAATACTTCAGGATGAACCACATAATGTCCTTTTGAGTCTAAATTCCACTGTGCTCTCTTTTTCTTCCTCTCTCTCTCTCTTTAGTGTATTTATATATTTATTTGGTTGTGCATAGTCTCTAGATGCAGTTGGTGGGATTTTCTATCTTCGTTGTGGCATGTGGGATCTTTAGTTGTGGCATATGAACTCTTAGTTGTGGCATGTGGAATCTTAGCTCCCTGACCAGGGATCGAACCTGGGCCCCCTGCTTTGGGAGCTTGGAGTAGTAGACAATGGACCACCAGGGAAGTCCCTGTGCTCTCTTTCCTTCACTGGAAACTATGTGGCATGGCATTAGCATGGCTCTATCAATTTTACCTCGAATATGAAACACACAAAACTTTACCTGATTCACATTCTCATATATATTTCTCTGTAATTTAACAAAAATTATTTAGCCAATACCTTAGGGATGAATGAAGACTACTTACTCCTTGTTTATAAAAGGCAAATTATAGCTATTCAAAATTATAATGCAGTGCTCAAATAAAGTGTCTTGTTAATTAAATAGTGGCTAACTGTATTCTTGTTAGCTTTCTCAGCCAGAGGCTAAAGCAGGCTGGTTTTCCTCAGATGCTTGTTGACACCCACTCCTGTGAGTGCCATCTGCTGCCTCCATAGGGCCACCACGTGCCCTGGGGAGCTTCCTGTGCTCTTCTAGTGGGGTCCACTGGGTCAAAACCACAGATGCTTCTACATCTGTTCTTTTATTCCCCAATGACCCAGGCCCTTTCATAGAGAAGTGCATCAGACCACGTGCCCCAAGTCTCTCACTCAAGATGATCAACCAGATGCTTTCAAGGGTCCCAAACGTCCTCCTTCTGAAAAAAAAAATAAATCATAAAGCGAAATAGAACTATGTGGGTGTTAATACAGTTGGGTTTTTGTAGATGATCTCATTCAATTCCCTCAGTAAATGAGGGAAGTCAACCCAATTAAGTGGTTAAATCAGTTTTATATGATAAGAAATAAGTGATGAGGAGTCACTCCTTGTGCAGGAAAGTATTATGATTTAAATAGTGCTTAAGAAAAATTATTAAGGCAATAAAACATCAATTTGCAAAAAAAAAAATCAATTTGCTTGAAAATACCAGAAGGGAGAGGAATAGCTAAAAAGCAATAGCAATAACTGATGGCTCAGATGGTAAAGAATCCACCTTCAGTGCAAGAGGAGCTTCCCTTGTGGCTCGAATGCTAAAGAACTTGCCTGCAATGCTGGAAAACCTGGGCTCGATCCCCAGTTGGGAGGATCCTCTGGAGAAGGAAATGACAACCCATTCCAGTACTCCTGCCTGGAGAATTCCATGGACAGAGGAGCAGGACAGGCTGCAGTCCATGGAATCACAAAAACTCAAACATGATGGTGCAACTAACTTTCAGAGCTAGAGGCCTAGGTTCGATCCCTGGTTTGGGAAAATCTCCTGGAGGAGGGCATAGCAACCTACTCCAGTATTCTTGCCTGGAGAACACCACAGACAGAGGAGCCTGGGGGGTACAGTCCACGGGGCCTCAAAGACTCAGACATGACTGAAAAGCAGCCCAGCCCAAAGGTGAGGTAGTAAAGGGGCTTCCCAGATGGTGCTAGTTTGTAAAGAACCACCTACCGATGCAGGAGACATAATAGACGTGGGTTCCATCCCTGAGTTGGGAAGATCCCCCAGAGGACAGTATGGCAATCCACTCCAGGATTCTTGCCTGAAGAATCTCCATGGACAGAGGAGCCCGGGAGGCTACAGCGCATTGATACTAAATGTATCAATTCCCTAAATCCATCCCCTACTCTTAGGGTCCCAAAGAGTCATACGTGACTGAAGCAACTTAGCACACACGAGGTAGTTAAAGGCATTTGAAACCAGGAGAGGGGAGGGGAAAGGAAGCAGGAATGTTCAGGAAGGTATGACTCAATGACACACATCAAAGACCATTCCTTAGCTCTGTGTGGGTAACTGGAAGGGAGGTTTGTTATACCATGAAGTTATCCAGTGGATATTAGTGAAGGGTGTCCCTCTTCTACGTGCCAGCCATGTTACTGAGTGATAAGTGATAGAAAGAGGGGAAAAAAAAAACATTGTTTTGCATGTTGGAGTGAGACCCAGTGTTCCGTTGCAAAAATGAGAGTCAATCTATAGAATAAACAAGATATAGAGACAGAAGCAACTAAAAGGTCCACACTCACCAACCCTTGTAGGCATTCTCTGCTCAATGTCTCTTCCAAAAATAGGATGACATTGCTTTCTCTCTCTGAAATACCTGCTCTTCTCTCTATGGTTGTCCTTCCCTTGTAATGGTGTCTCAGCATGCATCTCCCAAAGACCACATTACACTATCCAGCTCAAATACAGTGATATGTGGGAGATACACCTTTCTCTGCCTGCTCACATCCCCCTTGGTTTCACTACACCCTTAACCCCTCTGAAACTTCTTCAGGTTTTCTTCAGTTCTGCCATTTCTAACAAATGTGGAAGATGTTTCTTGTTTGTTTGTTTTGGTTTTTTTTTTTTTTATAAAAAGCTGGATGATAGAATTGTTTGCTCACCAGGCCAGAGAGTCCCATGCCTAAAAATTAATCTGTTTGTCTTTCTCTCAACCCTGACCCAGATCATCTATTTTAATGGTGCAAGCCCCCAACACATCTCAGTGCCTTAGCTTCCTTTCCTCCCTTCCTTAGGAAGAATATGTTTTTGTCCAAATCAGAAATAAAAGCGTGGAAAAGTTAGGTTGCTTCTCCAGGCAGTGAAATGATCCTTAGGTAGCTAGCAAAGTTTCTGGCTTGATATCCACATACCTAGAAGGAGTGTGCAAACACATTTTAGTACCTTTAATGAGACTCCTATACCCATGACACTCAGAACCAGATATATCTACCAAATGAGGGGAATGACGGGAACAACAAAGATGAGCACTCTGTCCCTGAAAAGTTGGATCCAGAAACAAAATCCCCAATCAAATTTTCAGAAACATTAGAATAAGAGAACATAACTCTGAAAATACAACCCCAAAATGTGCAAGCATAGAGTATTTCTCTCTCTTGCTGAACACTAAATGTATCAATTCCCTAAATCCATCCCCAAAATAAAAATAAAATAAAAAAATGTTGGTAACTCTTTAATTATGAAATTAGGGCAAAGCTTAGTTTTAACAATATGATACTTCCAACCTAAAAGAAAAATAAAAAAATACCTCTGTGAGTTCACCTGGGATAAAATGAAGTTTCTAGAGAAAAGCACAGATATATTTCTCAGATTGATGAAGAGAAAACTAATATTTATAAAATACTCTGTTTTAGGCATTGTGCTAGAAATTTTCCAGAAAGCAGAGTTCTTGCAGGATGAATTAGACATATGACAAACCAAAATGTTAATTTTTAAAAACTTGGAAAAGAGTATCATTTAAAGGGCTGCTTTTTTCATGAGTTATTGATTATAGAGCTAAAAAGAAATAAAAAGTGATTTGAAGTGGTTGTGGTAAGTGAGATTGCTGGGATTGAGAGTACAGTTGATTTCCAGTGCTTTGAGGGCTTTTCATCAGAATCAGAAATCGTGATTGGAAGCAAAGATTAAATATAAGATTGCATTTACAGAGTCATAACTTGTCATTTCAGCCAAACTAAAATATTACTATTAATTTTCAGTTTATATCTTTGTAGGGAGTAGTAGGCAAAAAAATTAGTCTCATTTTATATGAAAGGAAGCAGAGCTAAAGAGAAGTTAAATGATTTTTATTTAACTTTCCACCGAATATCAGTAACTGATATCAAATTAAACCTCACTTGCAGCTATAAGAATTTATGCTTTGGATGTTACCATTTTTCAACAATGAAAATGAATTCTTATTAGACCATCTGTGCAGCTTTAGCTCTCTATTACTGAGGATTAACTTGTTAAATACACCCACTACTCTCAACCCCTCCTTTCTAGCTTCTACTTGCAATGTAATCTCTAGAGAAGTCAGAGACTTTGACCTTTGGAAGTAATAGCACCTTGTTGTGCAGCAGCAGTGAAATGAGTCAGTGCTGGGGGAACTGAGTACCAGAACTCAATCCAGAAAACAGTCCACTCAGGTAATACAAACCATTCCTGAAATAGGTCTCCCTCTCCCTGCAATTATCAGAGAAAAAAATCTGAGAAAGGAGGAAAAGAGAATGGAGGAAAGCAAAATCAAGTGTTTCAAATTTTAGATCAGTTCTTTCAAAGTTTTGTATTTCCTCTTTGAGGATGACTTCATTATCTAGTC
This sequence comes from Antilocapra americana, assembly GCA_007570785.1. Lineage (NCBI taxonomy): Eukaryota > Metazoa > Chordata > Mammalia > Artiodactyla > Antilocapridae > Antilocapra > Antilocapra americana. The sequence continues at coordinate 58,906,798 of ML662442.1, forward strand.
CTCCTGGATTTATTGGAGCAAAGGGCTGGATGATTTCAGCATGAATTTCATCTATGGAAGATCAGAAAAAAATCATATATCAAATCTACATACATACGACTTGGGAGCAATATAATCATGACATGACTCCTGTCTCTACAGGCAGCTGGAGCATTGGAGGCGGACAGGGTCAGGAATCAGGAGTTGTGTGTTTGACCTCGACTCCTCTCTCCTCTCATTACCTGGGTCTTGGCAGTCACATGACTTTTTGGAGCCTTGATGTCCTTCCTCTTTAGTACAATATATATATTTGTCTTCACTTGTTCACAGGGCCACTGTTAATATCTCAAGACTAAGGAGATCAAACCAGTCAATTCTAAAGGAAATCAACCCTGAATATTCATTAGAAGGACTGATGCTGAAGCTCCAATACTGTGGCCACTGATGCAAAGAGCTGACTCTTTAGAAAAGACCCTGATGCTGGGAAAGATTGAAGGCAGGAGGAGAAGGGACAGCAGAGGATAAAATGGTTGGATGGCATTACTGACTCAATGAATATGAGTTTGAGCAAATTCCAAGAGATGGTGAAGGACAGGGAAGCAAGGCGTGCTACAGTCCATGAGGTCTCAAAGAGTCCACTGAACAACAACAAAACCAATGGACATGCAGATATATCTGCACTGCATTGACATAGCTAGAATACAATTAAATTTCCCAAGATTCCATTCTCTGCATAGTTTTGGGTTAGTGTGTGTTGCAAGAGGCATTAGGAAGGATGTGGAAGGTGGAGGTGAAGCAGGAGCCATCTTTTCTTTTTATAGCTGGAAGCTCGGTGCAGAACAAGAGGCAGTGTTCCACCTCACAGTGTTGCTTGAATGCAGGGCCCCTTGGAGGGAGTGGGGCAGCAGCTGGGTCACGGTGCCCACATGGCTCATGGCCCTGCTGGCTCCTTCTTAGCTTCTCTGAGTCCTGGCCAGGAACTTGTTAAACTCCATGATACAGAGCCCCAGAGCCACCAAAAGACACCACACCATCAGTGTTTGAAAATGCACCAAAGCATGGTCCCCATCCTTAGATAATCCAATTTAATTGATATTTATTAAAGGGGAAAGCACAGTATTATTTTTTAAAAACTCTTTAAGTGATTCTAATGTGTAGCCAGGGTTGGAAAACCCCAGTGGATTGGAATACCAGCCTATTGTGCATATAAAAAGAAACTTGGAATTTACACTATACCTTTTACTTTCTGCTACTGCCAATATTCAGTCACCAGATCTTACAAGGATGCCAGAAGAACATTTCTTAAATTTCAAGCCCCATTATCATGGTTATTTCCTTTGCCTTTGATCTGGCCATAGCTCCTAACTTGTCTCCCTGCCACTGCTTTTTACTTCTCAAATCCATTCAGTATACAACACCAGGAGTGATTTTTCGAAAACACAATTATGATCATATAGTGTTCTGAACTATAGTTGCACATATCAACATATAAAATAAATAGATAACATATAAATGCAAAATTAAAATGTTAAATGAAAAAGCAAATATTATAAAAATATGTATAGTCTGATTCCACTTTAAGATCAAAAGAGACAAAACCAAATGTGTATTTATTTTTTAAGTAAATTTCTTATTAAAGAAAGACACGGAGAAAAGTGCTCAAATCAAAATACAAGCTGAAGTATTTTCACAAAGTAAATGCGGCCAACACTCAAGTTAAGAAATGAAATATTACCAGTATCTCAAAAGTTTCTGCTTGTACCCCATGCCAACCAGCCATTCTTCTCTTCTTTCAGATGCAGCCAACCATCCGATTTCAAATATCATAAATTTCCTGTTTTAAATATTATGTTAATAGTCATATAGTATATATTCTTTTAAATATGGCTTCAACAACATTACTTTTGTGAAATTCATTCATGCCACAATATGTAGCACTGGTTTGTTCTTATTCATTGCTATACAGTACTCCATGTGTGAATATTATAATATATCCATCCATGTTACTAATGGCCGTTTGCAGCTTTTCCCACTGTGGGAAATAATATTGCTATGAACATTCTTGAACGTGTATTTTAGGGTACTGAGGCATGCATTTTTCTTGGGATGTTTCCAGAAGTGGAATGGCTGTGCCATGGGTGTGCCAATGTTCAGTTTTAGTGAAGTGAAGTCGCTCAGTCATGTCCAACTCTTTGTGACCCCATGGACTGTAGCAAACCAGGCTCCTCCATCCAAGGGACTCTCCAGGCAAGAATACTGGAGTGGGTTGCCAGTAAAAACAGTCAAATAGTTCTCCAAAATTATTGTACTAGGTTATTCTCGCAACAGGGGTAGAGTTCCAGTTACTCCATCATTGACAATTGTTTTTTTCACTCTTTAATTCTAACCCTTTGGAAGATTGAATAGTGCTATCCTATTTGTTTGTTGGTTGGTTGGTTGGTTGGTTTTCTTTTGGAGTATAATTGATTTTGGCCCAGACGGTAAAGAATCTGCCAGCAAAGAAGGAGATCCAGGTTCAATCTTGGGTGGGGAAGATCCCCTGGAGAAGGGAATGACTACCCACTCCAATATTCTTGCCTGGAGAATCCCATGGACAGAGGCACCTGATGGGCTACAGTTCATAGGGTCACACAGCGTCAGACAAGAGTGAGCAATTAGCACTTTCACTTTTCATAATTGATTTACAATATTGTGTTAGCAATATTGCTGTACAATATTGTACAGCAAAGTGATTCAGTTACACATGTACATATTTTTCATGATTTTCATTTCCCTAATAACTAATAAGAATGAGCACCTTCCGTGTGTTCATTAACTGTTTGGATATACAGTTGAGTCTTGAATAACAAGGGTAGGGATGCCATCTACCCCACAGTCAAAAATCCACATGTAACTTTACAGCTGCCACCCATATCTTGATTCCACAGCCACAGATTCAAATAGCTATGAATTTGGTAGTATTGTACTCTTGAAAAAATTCCATGTGTAAGTGAACTTGTGCAGTTCAAAACCACGTTGTTCACAGGTCAACTGTACTCTTTTGTAAAGTGCTACCCAGCGGTTACCTCCTTCAGATTACCTTTGTTTAAAATCAGTTTACCACATATAGGTCATTTTCTGGATTCTATTTTGTTGATTCATTTGTATATCCTTTAGTCAACCCACACTATTTTGATTACTGTAGCTTTTTAGTAAGTCTTGAAATATGGTAGTGAGAGTTTTTTGACTCTGTTGTTCTTTTTCCAAATCATTTTGGGCATTCTACTTCTTTGCCTTTCTGTATAGAATCAGATTGTTGATTTTTACACACACACATACACATTAGAATATTATTCAGCCATTCAAAAGAAGGATATCTTGTCATTTGTTGCAACATGGATCAACCTTGAGGCCACTGCGCTAGGTAAGATAAGTCAGACAGAGAAAGACAAATACTATATGATATCACTTATGTGTGAAATCTAAAAAAGCCTAACTTGTAAAAGCAGAATGTAGAATGATGGTCACCAAGGGGTGTAGGGTAGGGGAACACAACATTTGCTAAGTCACTTCAGTCATGTCTGACTCTTTGTGACCATATGGATTATAGCCCTCCAGACTCCTCTGTCGATGGAATTCTCCAGGCAAGAATACTGGAGTTGGTTGCCATTTCCTCCTCCCAGGGATCTTCTCGACTGAGGGATCGAACACATGTCTCCTGCACATTCTTTACCTCTAGCGCCAGCTGGGAAGCCTATAGGCAACCATACTGTATGGTAAACTTAATAGTTGCTAAGAGACCAGTCCTTAATTGTCCTCACCACACACACACACACAAAAAGAATATTTATGTAACATGATAGAGGTGTTGGATAAAGCTAGAGTGGTAATCATATTGCAATATATAAATGTATCAAACCTTAAGTTGTATATCTTAAACTAAATGTTATATGTCAATTATATCTCTATACATACACGCATACAAAAACAAACAAAAATATATGAACTGGAAAAAAAGAGGGAAAATTCCCCTTTTAGCCTCAAAAAAAAATAAAAAAGGAGCAGTGAATTAGGAAGAAACAACAGTTGTTTGTGAAAATTGATATTTTCAACAGCACCATTTCAGTTTATTCAAGAAGGTGTCCTGTTTTCTTCAAAGAGACAAGGCTGATCTCCATAGACAAGGAGGAGAAAGGTAGTTCCATGTGAAGGAATCTTACTCAGCCTTTGCAGGACCTGAGACAGGAGCTATTATCAAGTCTTCTGCCAGATCTTTCTCTTTTTTTGCAGTGCTCCCTGCAGTAGAGAGCTTCCCAGATGGCACTAGTGGTTAAGAACCTGCCTGCCAATGCAGGAGACATAAGAGATGCAGGTTTGATCCTTGGGTCGGGGAGATCCCCTAGAGAATGGCATAGTAACCCACTCCAGTATTCTTGCCTAGAGAATGCCATGGACAAACAGAGGAGCATGGCAGGCTATAGTTCATGGAATCACAAAGTTAGGCACGACTCAAGTGACTGAGCATGCACACACACACCTGCCAGAGAAGCAGAGTCTTGACCACTGAATCACCAGGGAAGGCCCAGCAATAAAGTATTTTTAATTAAGGTATGTGCATTGTTTTTTAGACACAAAAGCTATTGCATACTTCATAGACTACAGCATAGCATAAACATAACTCTTTTTAAAAGTAATGTATTTAATTTAATTAGAGACCAATTATTTTACAATATTGTGGGTTTTGCCATACATCAACATGAATCAGCCACAGGTACACATGTGTCTTCCCATCCTGAACCACCCTCCCACCTCCCTCCCCATCCAATCCCTCTGGGCTGTCCCATAGCACCGACTTTGAGTGCCCTGCTTCATACATCAAACTAGCACTGGTCATCTCTTTTACACATGGTAATATATATGTTTCAGTGCTGTTCTCTCAAATCATCCCACCCTTGCCTTCTGCCACGTAATCCAAAAGTCTTCTTACATCTGTGTCTCTTTTGCTGTCTCGCATATAGGGTCATCATTACCATCTTTCTAAATTCCATATATATATGTTAATATACTGTATTGGTGTTTCTCTTTCTGACTTACTTCACTCTGTATAATAGGCTCCAGTTTCATCCATCTCATTAGAACTGACTCAAATGCATTTTTTTATAGTTGAATTTCCATTGTGTATATGTATCACAGCTTTCTTGTCCATTCATCTGCCGATGGACATTAGGTTGCTTCCATGTCCTGGCTATTATGAACAGTGCTGCGATGAATATTGGGGTACATGTGTCTCTTTCAATTCTGGTTCCCTTGGTGTGTATGCCAAGCAGTGGGATTGCTGGGTCATACAGAAGTTCTAGTTCCAGTTTTTTAAGGAATCTCCATACTGTTCTCTATAGTGGTTGTACTAATTTGCATTCCCACCAACAGTGTTAAGAAGGTTCTCTTTTTTCCACATCCTCTCCAGCATTTATTGTTTATAGACTTTTTTATGGTGGCCATTCTGACTGGTGTGAGATGGTACCTCATTGTGGTTTTGATTTGCATTTCTCTGTTAATGAGTAATGTTGAGCATTTTTTTTTTTTTTGGTGTATATTAGCCATCTGTATGTCTACTTTAGAGAATTGTCTGCTTAGTTCTTTGGCCCACTTCTTGATTGGGTCTTTCATTTTTCTGGTATTGAGCTTCATGAACTGCTTGTGTAGTTTGAAGATTAATTCTTTGTCAGTTGTTTCATTTGCTATTATTTTCTCCCATTCTGAAGGCTTGCTTTTCACTTTGCTTATAATTTCCTTCATTGTGCAAAAACTTTTAAGTTTAATTATGTCCAATTTGTTTATTTTTGCATGAACATAACTCTTAGGTGCACTGAGAAACCAGGAAATTCATGTAACACCCATTATTGCAATATTCACCTTATTGCAGTGGTCTGGAACCAAAACTGTAATATCTCTGAGCTATGCTTGTTTTCATTTCACTTTTATTTGAATTTCAGTTTGAGCAACTTTTTCAAATTTACTAATTCTTGTCTCAGCTGTATAGAAACTACTGATAAGCCTGCTGAAGCCATTGTTCATCTCTGTATTCTTTTTATTTCTAGCATTTCACTCTTTCTTATACTTTCCATCTCTTGGTTAAAAACCCAACCTGCTATAGTATGTTTTTACCTTTTCCATATTGGAGCATTTAACATATTAATCATACTTATTTTAAAATCCCCATCTAGGGACTTCCCTGGTGGTCCAGTGGCTAAGACTCTGAGCTCCCAATGCAGGGGAGCCTGGTTTGATCCCTGGTCAGGGAACTAGACCCCACATGCCCCAACTAAGGCCCAACACAGCCAAATAAATAAATAAAAATAATTTAAAAAAATCCCTATCTAATTTCAATAGATAGACTACTTCTGAGTCTAGATTTGTTCATTGTTTTGTCTCTTCACAGTGGGCTTTTATCTCTATTTTTCCCTTTTTTTTTTTTTTTCACCATGCCATGTGGCATGAGCAATCCTGGTTCCCCGACCAGGGATTGAACACCTTGTCTCCTGCATTGGCAGTGTGGAGTCTCAACTATTGGACCACCACCTTCCAATTCAAGGGGTGTGGGTTTCATCACTGGTTGGGGAACTAAGATTCCACATACCTTGTGGCCAAAAAGTCAGAACAAAAACAGAAGCAATACTGTAACAAATTCAATAAATGCCTTAAAAATATGTTAGAAGCTTATTTGAAGCTTTGCTTCAGCAATATGTGAACCATGAACTTCAAGATGTTCAAGCTGGTTTTAGAAAAGGCAGAGGCACCAAAGATCAAATTGCCAACATCTGCTGGATCATCAAAAAAGCAAGAGAGTTCCAGAAAAACATCTATTTCTGCTTTACTGAATATGCCAAAGCCTTTGACTGTGTGGATAACAATAAACTGTGGAAAATTCTGAAAGAGATGGGCATACCAGACTACCTGACCTGCCTCTTGAGAAATCTATATGCAGGTCAAGAAGCAACAGTTAGAACTGGACATGGAACAACAGACTGGTTCCAACTAGGAAAAGAAGTTCATCAAGGCTGTATATTGTCACTCTGTTTATTTAATTTATGTGCAGAGAACATCATGACAAATGCTGGGTTGAGGAAGCACAAGCTGGAATCAAGATTGCTGGGAGAAATATCAATAACCTCAGATATGCAGATGACACCACTCTTGTAGCAGAAAGTGAAGAAGAATTAAAGAGCCTCTTGATGAAGGTGAAAGAGGAGAGTGAAAAAACTGGCTTAAAGCTCAACATTCAGAAAACTAAGATCATAGCATCCGGTCCCATCACATCATGGAAGATAGATGGGGAAATAGTGGAAACAGTGGCTGACTTTATTTTTCTAGGCTCCAAAATCACTGCAGATGGTGACTGCAGCCATGAAATTAAAAGACGCTTTCCTTGAAAGGAAAGTTATGACAAATGTAGACAGCATATTGAAAAGCAGAGACATCACTTTGTCAACAAAGGTCCATCTAGTCAAAGCTCTGGTTTTCCCAGTAGTCATGTATGGATGTGAGAGTTGGACTATAAAGAAAGCTGAGCACTGAAGAATTGACGCTTTTGAACTGTGGTGTTGGAGAAGACTCTTAAGAGTCCCTTGGATAGCAAGGAGATCTAACCAGTCCATCCTGAAGGAGATCAGTCCTGGGTGTTCATTGGCAGGACTGATGTTGAAGCTGAAATTCCAATACTTTGGCCACTGATGCGAAGAACTGACTCATTTGATAAGACCCTGATGCTGGGAAAGATTGAGGGCAAGAGGAGAAGGGGACAACAGAGGATGAGATGGCTGGATGGCATCACCAACTCAATGGACACGGGTTTGAGTAAACTCCAGCAGTTGGTGATGGACAGGGAGGCCTGGCGTGCTGCAGTTCATGGGGTTGCAAAGAGTCGGACATGACTGAGTGATTGAACTGAACTGCAAAAATGTCTTTGTAAAAAATTATGCAAGTCTTAATTAGATATTCTTTCACTGCAAAAGTTTGTGAGACAACATCAAATCCTACTGTACACAAGTAAAATGCAATTCCTATCTCCTTCAGGTTTTAAAATGTAACGTTATTTTTAACTGATGGTGATTAAGGAAAATGTATGTTGTTACTATAATAGCCATCTTGATTTATATCAAGCTTCAGTTCAGTTCAGTTCAGTTTCTCAGCCATGTCTGACTCTTTGTGACCCCGTGAATCGCAGCACGCCAAGCCTCCCTGTCCATTACCATATATCAAGCTTACATTACCTTAAAATAAACGATTTCAACAAAGAAAACAAAATGAGGCTTAGCTTTCATTAATTTTCTTCCTTGCTGAATATGTCTTGTAATCATTCTAATGCTCCATGGCTTTGTGAGAGAAGCAGAGGAAAATTGAAACTATGCCTTTGTCAAGCGACATTGTGAAGTCCATAAAAAAACTCATAGTTGCTTACATTTCTTCTAATATTTTGTGACATGTCATGGAGAAATTGGCTGTTACACAATTTCTCTTCACATGGATCTAGATGAAACTCTCCTCTGCCTATGGAGGCAGTGCCCAGCTTTCAGTCATTATTTGCACATTGATACCACCCAAGAAAATTTTCAATTTTCTGAGCCTTTTCAGAAACTTCAAAGGCTATCAATGTCTTTTAAAAAGTGGGGAGTAAAAAGAAGGTCTTTGCCAGGAAACAAGAAACATCTTGCTGCACAAAACTTGTCTTCCAAGTGATTGGCAGCTCATCACTCTTTATACCTGACTTCCCAGGTGGCGCCAATGGTAAAGAATCTGCCTGCCAGTGCGGGAGATGCAAGAGACATGGGTTTGATCCCTGGGTTGGGAAGATTCCCTGGAATAGGAAATGGCAACCCACTCTGGTGGGTTTTCTTGCCTGGAAAATCCCATGAACAGAGAAGCCTGGCAGGCTACAGTCCATGGGATTGCAAAGAATCAGACACAACTGAGCATGCATGCACTCTTTATACTATCATGTCTTGTAGATTTTTACAGAAGTCTTCACTGGCATGAATGATTCAGTCCTGAACCCATGCTCTTCTCACAAGCTCTTAAGCAATCTTATCCCTTCTAGACAATTCTGTCTCTCGTATGATGCAATGATCTCCCAGTGGTCTTGAATCATTCTTGAGCCTCTCTAGGTTCACTCTATACAACAAAGAGGTTTCAATTTTTTTTTAATTTTTTAAAATGTTCTTTGAAATCATTTCTAATTAAAGTCTCTTCAGTGATTTCCCATTACCCATAGAATGAAATACAAACTTCTCTTGTAAATAGTCTGCCTCCTGCTTGCTCACCTGGCCTCAGTTCATATCATTCTCCCTTTTCCCACTATGCTCCAACCACCCTAGCTTCTCTGTGTTTCTTGAGCACATGAGTAGGAGTCTAAGTTCAGGGACATTTCACCCAGAATTCTATTTATCCTGACTTTCTCATAGTCAGAGCTTTGTGGTTGTTTGCTTTAGGTTGGTATTTTGTTTTGATTTTGCCTTTCAATTCTCAGCTTACACATATTATCTTCCTTGATTGTCCAACCACCCAGTGCAATCTAAAGTAGCCATCTGGTTATACTGATTAGTCTTTTGTAGTTCTCTGTGCAGCACTTTCACCACTATCTAGCATTTTTCTTTCTTATTCATCGGCTTTTGACTTGTGTGCATCTACCCACAATGTAAGGTGTGTAAGGAGAGGAATCTGGTTTATCTGGTTACTCATATCCTGAGTCCACAGGGCAGTGTGTCTTACACATTGTAAGAGCTCAATAAATACTTGTGCAAGGAGTGAATTGATGAATGAATGATAGGGCCTTAGCTATCTGACTTCATCATGCCTCTCCAGTCGCATTGTATCTTCCAGTTAGTTTCCTTGGCCCAAGCTTTTCTTCCCTCTCTCTTTGCCCAGGAGAAGCCACTTGACCCTTTAATGCTCAACTGAAATGAAAAAAATGAAGCGTATTTATAGTTATTTGGCAGATTTTTTGTAGGGACCAGCATAGCATAAATTTAATTTTGAAGGTTTCCCTGGTGGCTTAGTGGTAAAGAATGTGCCTGCCCAGAGGACATGGGTTCAATCCCTGGTCTGGGAAGATTCCATATCCCATGGATTGACTAAGCCCATGAGCCACAACTATTGAGCTTGTGCTCTAGAGTCCAGGAGCCACAACTACGGAAGTCCACGCACACTAGAGTCTATGCTCCACAAGGAGAGAAGCCACAGCAAAGAGAAACCCAAGCACCACAGTGAAGAGTATGCCTCCCTCATTGAAACTAGAGAGAGCTCGTATGAAACATCAAAGACCCAGCGCAGCCAAAAATAAATCTTTAAAGTTAATCTTGAATCACAGCCCTGATGCCAATAAAATAAATCATTATGCTCATTAAATAGAAGTATGCCAGTAAGTATCTAGATCTAATGGAAACCTGCTCAATAAGTATTACTTCATTTCTCTTTTTCCTTTACTCTGGACCAGAGTTGGTCCCAGAGAGCACAGTATTTGGGCTTAATACCTCCTCCAGATTTTTGTAGTGACAGCACACACATCATTTCCTTAGAAAATGAATAGGAAGATAATATAAGAATTGGAAGAACTAATTTCCACTTCCTCAGCTTTCTCATGTGTGTGTTTGGTAAGTATATTTAATCTGTGATGCAGTCTGTACTGAGGCTGTTATGTTAAACATCCTAAAAGTGAAGTGAAAGTGTTAGTTGCTCAGTAGTGTATGACTCTTTACAACCCCATGGACTGTAGCCCACCAGGATTCTCTGTCCGTGGAATTTTCCAGGCAAGAATACTGGAGGGGGTTGTCATTTCTTTCTCCAGGGGCTCTTTCTGACCCAGAAATTGACCCCAGGTCTCCCATATTGCAGACAGATTCTTTACCATCTGAGCCACCAGGGAAGCCTTGAGATATCTTGAGGATAAACAAAATACAGTTTCTAGAACCATATTTCTCCCATTCCTGGCTTTAGCTCCCTATTCTCTCCATCTGGAAAGCCCTATTCCTCCAGCTTCATCTGATGAATATTACCCATCCTTCAGTTTAGGTCAGTGGCTCAGTCATGTCCAACTCTTTGTGACAGGCAGCACACCAGGCTTCCCTGTCCATCACCAACTCCCAGAGCTTACTCAAACTCATATCCATAGAGTCAGTGATACCATCCAGCCACTTCATTCTCTGTTGCCCCCTTCTACTCCTGTCTTCAGTCTTTTCCAGCATTAGGGTCTTTTCCAACGAGTCAGTTCTTCACATCGGGTAGCCAATATTGGAGTTTCAGCTTCAACATCAATCCTTCCAATGAATATTCAGGACTGATTTCCTTTAGGATGGACTGGTTGGATCTCCTTGCAGTCCAAGGGACTCTCAAGAGTCTTCTCCAACACCACAGTTTCAAAGCATCAATTCTTCGGTGCTCAGCTTTCTTTATAGTCCAACTCTCACATCCATACATGACTATTAGGAAAAACCAGAGCTTTGACTAGATGGAACTTTGTTGGCAAAGTAATGTCTCTGCTTTTCAATATGCTATCTAGGTTGGTCATAACTTTCCTACCAAGGAGCAAGCAACTTTTAATTTCATGGCTGCAGTCACCATCTGCAGTGATTTTGGAGCCCAAGAAAATAAAGTCAGCCACTGTTTCCATTGTTTCCCCGTCTATTTGCCATGAAGTGATGGGACCAGATGCCATGATCTTCATTTTTTGAATGTTGAGTTTTAAGCCAGCTTTTTCATTTTCCTCTTTCACTTTCACCAAGAGGCCCTTTAGTTGCTCTTTGCTTTCTGCCATGAGAGTGGGGTTATCTGAATATCTGAGGTTATTGATATTTCTCCCAGCAATCTTTATTCCAGCTTGTGCTTCATCTAGCCCAGCATTCCACATGGTATACTCTGCATATAAGTTAAATAAGCAGGGTGACCATATATAACCTTGACATACTCCTTTCCCTATTTGAAACCAGTCAGTTGTTCCATGTCCAGTTCTAACTATTGCTTCTTGACCTGCATACAGGTTTTTCAGGAGTCAGGTCAGGTGGTCTGGTATTCTCATCACTTTCAGAATTTTCCAGAGTTTATTGTGATCCACACAGTCAAAGGCTTTGGCATAGTCAATAAAGCAGAAATGTTTTTGTTTGTTTTTTTCTGGAACTCTCTTGCTTTTTTGATGACCTAATGGATGATGGCAATTTGATCTCTGATTCCTCTGCCTTTTCTAAAGCCAGTTAGAACTTCTGGAAGTTCACAGTTTACGAACTGTTGAAGCCTGGCTTGGAGAATTTTGAGCATTACTTTGCTAGCATGTGAGATGAGTGCAATTGTGCAGTAGTTCGAGCAGTCTTTGGCATTGCCTTTCTTCAGGATTGGAATGAAAACTGGCCTTTTCCAGTGCTGTGGCCACTGCTGAGTTTTCCAAATTTGCTGGCATGTTGAGTACAGCACTTTCACAGCATCATGTTTTAGGATTTGAAATAGCTCAACTGGAATTCCAGCTTTTGGGGGCTCCTAATCACTGCAGATGGTGACTGCAGCCATGAAATTAAAAGACACTTGCTCCTTGGAAGAAAAGCTATGACCAACCTAGACAACATATCAAAAAGTATATCCATCCTTCAGAAGAGCTTAAATCCTTCCCTTCCATGTCATATTCAATAGCCCTACCCTCAGGACAGGAGTACGGTTATGCATATATATATATATATACATGCACACACTCATGCATACAATTCCTGGAGTTTTTCCCCCAGCAATTTGTTTATGTTTTTTTGATACTTAAATGTCATCTACATAACTATTCTCATCAGACTATGAATTTTTAAGGATAATATATACTTATAATATGTACTTATTCTTTCACCCCATGGTCTCTGTGCATTGCACATAGTAATGACAGAAAAGGAATTGACTTTGGTATCCATCTCTCTGGGAAACGAGATTTACAACTAGTTTAGCTTTCACACTCTCCAAAGTAACACAGAGGATTTTATACCAAAATGATACAAATAGCCTGAAGAACAATGAGAAAATTGGAAATAATCAAGAATTTTCTCATCACTTCACAGAGGCAGCTTTAAAGTATGTATATGAGAGAGGAGGTGGTACCCTGGGAACCACCTCAAGGACAAGCTTCAGAAGAATACTTGCTGCCTCCACTGCAGAGGTCCTCCAAACTTGCCAGGCCAGCAGCAACACTTTAAAAGTGTACCTCCATATCCCTTCTGATGAAAAAATAATTCTAACATATCACGGAAGGACAGTCTTTGGGCTCCACATTTTGGGCACTGTCAAAAAATACTGTATTTTGAGCAATACTATCGTCCCAGCAAAAACCTTGTGGAATCTGTTCATTGAGAACCATTCCAAGTGGCAGCAACATGTGTTTCTACAAAAAGGTTGGATACCTTAACATACTGAAGAGCATGTGGCAAATTAGAGCTGGGTACTGCCTCGTACCGGAGGACTGGATGAGTCCCAGAGATCTGGACAAGTCATGATGTGGAAAGGGAAACAACCACCAAAAAGTATATGTATAAAGAGGAAAACCACATGCTAGATGAGCAGAAACTGTTGAAATAGAAAATAGGGATCAACAAAGTAAAAAGTTTATTCTAGTAAAATTGTTAAACGAAATAAAAGAGTACACAGAACTGATTCATGTTTTCTAATTTAATTTTATCTTCAATAGCTTAAAGAAATATTGGCTCAGTGACTAGAAAGGTAATCTATAGCTCGACATGAGCAAGTCTAGGGGTTTCTGGATGATGCAAAATATTGTCTTCCCATTTCCATCAGGGTCAATTCAATTCACAAAGTCAGCCTCTGAGGGGCACCTAAAATTCTCTGCTATTGACCTCACTCTCCCTCTGCTATTTAACAACTCAAGCTTCCTTTCAGAGTTTCTTCTCCATATTACTCTTCATCTTTATAGTCCAGGGGACCTATTTCCTGGTATGACCCTGGCTAGGGCACTGTAGTCCTGGATTTTTCCTGAAAAATAATGTGGAGCCCCACATTCTTCAAAGCAGAGTACCAACAAGACAAGCCATCTCTCTCTTTTCAGTGTTTGTTGCCTTTTTTAAAGGAATCCAGATGTGCAGGTTATCAGCATATTGACAACTGTCAGGAGCAGGATTAGATTGATGACAGACACAAAACCTTGGTTAAATCATATAAAGTTAATTTACTGAAAGTACAAAGCAGGAATTCTGGAAGGTAAGATCTAAGGTTGTGACTGAGCACCAAATCAGACTTGTGGAAGTTCAACCTGTCCCCTTCAAGGCCAAAGCTATACACAACAGAACTTATGTACATATAAGACTAGAACAGTTCTGCACAGAGTCTAGCTTGGAAATGTGCAAAAGAACACCCCAGTGAAGCCAAATACACACCATCAGTCTCAGGGTTGTACAACGGGCCACATGACCACAGAGCTTCAGGTGTGCAAGCTCTGCTGTCCTCTTGGATTCCTCGCATCTCTCCACACCTACGTACATGCCCTGGTCCACATATCTGCCTAAAGTGAGAACCTCAGACCTAGAACAAGGGTTTGTCACCCCACAGTCTGTAGATGTCAAGTCATAGTCATTTGAGGTGTTATCAGGCAAATACTGCAATGTGTTATGCTAAAAATCCTTCCCTCAATAAGGATGAGAATAGGGAAGAATGAAGCAGAGGAAAAAAATGAGACCAAGACAACCATCACCTCCAACATTGCCCAATGTTTGGAGAGTATTTCATAGTCTTTTCCTCTCAGTTTCTGTAATTTTTGAGCCATATATAAAAACCTAAATTTTAAAACTAGTTTTAAAAAATGAAATAAAGTGTGGTGCCATAAGAGTCCTTTAAGGACAAACACCATCGTCCTACTCATCTTTCTTTTCTCTCTTTCGGCATGATGTAATAGAACTAAATTTTCTTCCCGGGTGGCTCAGTGGTAATAATCTACCTGCCAAGCAAGAGACACAGGTTCAACCCCTGGGTAGAGAAGATTCCCTTAGGAAGGAAATGGCCACCCACTCCAATATTATCGGTTAGGAAATTCCACGGACAGGAGCCTGGCGAGCTGCAGTGTATGGGGTCACAAAGAGTCGGACACGACTTAGCGACTAAACAACAGCAGAAACAAGAGAACTAAATTACAAAAATTAGCCCAGCCTGATTCCTGGTTCTTCTAAAAAAAAAAAAAAGATAGAATTCTCTGGGGCTTCCCTGGTAGCCCAATGGTAAAGAATCCACCTGCCAATGCAGAAGACATAAATTCTACCCCTGATCCAGGAAGATCCCACATGCCGTGGAGCAGCTAAGCCCCTGCACCACAGCTATTGAGCTGTGAGCTCTAGAGCCCAGGAACCACAGCTACCAAAGCCCAAGCATCCTAGAGCCTGTGCTCTACAATAATGACGAGCAGCCTCCATTCACCACAACTAGAGAAAGCCTGCACAGCAACAAAGACCCAGTGTAGCCAAAAATAAGTAAATAAATGTAAAAGAATTCTCTGTTGCTGAATACCAAGAACTTTCATCAGCAGCTTCAGTGACAGGCATGTTTGCAATTACTGAGGCCAGGGTTTCCCATTTGGAAAGGACTGCGGTCTTAGTACAGAAAAATGGCTAATTATCACTGAGTATATGACAGGAGCAGGACCTCTTCCTATCTCTTCCTTGTCTCCTATTCCTTCTACTTAATACACTTAGATGTTCCAGTCCTCACTAATTTAATCCCTCTTTTTTTTAAAGAAAATTTTTATTTGAAAAATAAAATTAATACAACTATAGAAGCTTGGGGTCATCACTCTTCTATTTCTCAGTGTTCTCATATTTCTCCACCCAATTCTCAGCATACTTCTTAAAACACAAAAATGTTTCTCACCAACTACCCATCTTACACCTGATAGTGTATATATTTTGATGCTACTTTCTCCATTTGTCCCACTGTCTGCCTTCCACAGGGAGCCCAGTCTTGTGCTCTGTGATGACTTAGAGGGATGGGATAGGGGAAGGGGAAGGAGGCTCAAGAGGGAGGGGATGTATATATAATTATGGCCAGTTCGTGTTGCTGTATGGCAGAACCAACACAACACTGTAAAAATGAAAACACAAAAAATAAATTTTTTTTTAATTTAAAAAGAAAGTTTCTCTTAAAAACAACATTTTATTTGGATAAAGAACCTGCATACGTGTGAAAAGAATTCTCATTCGCTTGGATTTCAGGATTATACGACTTATTTTGTGGTTTGTTTTTTATAATACCTAAGTCCCATACTAATCTAATCTTTAACTGATCCACTGAGGGCTTAGAAGAAATTGTTGTATTTTAATAATCTTCCTTTCTGAATCCTTGTCCTCATGTCCTAGATATACCCACATGTAGATATGTGTTTCCATTTTTGGAGTGACTATACCCACTGATCTACATGTCACACAAATTCCATTTTAGAAATTCTGACTCCTCCAAGTCTTGATTTAACTGAACAACAGATTTTAGAGCTCTGACCTTTTAAGGGGCTTAGGAACAGAATTTTAGAACTCAGTTTGGCACAGTCTACAGCCATTTTTTCTATTTGTTTGAAACCTGTCTGCTCTTTCCTTCATATAGAAGAAGCCTGCACATGTCTCTGCCATCAGGTAACCTGAGACATTTCCCCCTACTGTTTACAATCTAGAAGCCAGAATTTGTTTTAAGAATTTCATTCTGTTTAAAAAAGAAAAAGGAGAGCAATTCTGCCAAAGTTTCCCATCCTTGGAACACTTTCACGGAGGAAAAAGACCACCTGCTTCAGTTTATCCTCCTTTACTGCATCTGAAACCTCAACCTTGCTAAACTGAACCGGAAGACAGACTGCTATCTCTGAGGACAGGATGGAAGACAGAAATTATTCATTTATGTCAGGTGGAAAAGCAAGGTCTAGCACAATTCTGAGGTCTCAGTCTTGAATTACACATAAGGCTGATAGACAGCTGAACGTGCACTTAAAGAGAGGAGAAAAAAAGTTTTGGAGTGCTCCAGTTGCAGTTTTTTTTCATTTATGTTACCTATTTATATATTTTTTGAATGCGCTGGGTCTTCATTGCTGCACATGGGCTTTCTCTAGTTGCTGTGATCAGGAGGGTTCCTCTCTAGTTGCAGTGTGCAGGCTTCTCATTGCGATGGCTTTTCTTGTCACCAGGCTCGGGCTCTAAGGCACACAGACTTCAGCAGTTGTGGTACAGGGGCTTGCTGTCCTGCAGCATGTGGCATCTTCTGGGTTAGGGATGGAATTTGTGTCCCCTGCATTAGCAGGTGGATTCTTAACCACCTGATCACTAGGGAAGACCCCTGGTTGCAGTTCTTGCAGGCTAACGTTCTTCAGAAACTTTCATCCTTTATTTAAACTGGAATTGAAGGCAATGCTTGGAGGAGAGCTTCATCCATGATTGTAGGAACATCTTCTGGCCTAGGGCTTATCACAATGAACTGTATTTTTTACTCTGCTGATAAATATGCAGAGGTCAGTGGGAAGTTGCTGAAGTACTTAGGACAGGTAAGGGGATCGTAAACCACAGTGGCCCAGCCATTCAAGCTCACAGGTCATTTCTCCTCCTGAGGAAGGGACTTGTTCCTGGGGATTCTGTCAGGCAGGTGGATTTCTTTTTTCACAGTCATTAATTGAACAGCAGCGAGTTCGCAGATTGACATGGAGTGCAGTTACCATTGACCCTGGGTGCTTAGAAAAATACAATGTCCTCCTTTAAAGGGCCACAAAAGCACCTTGCTTAGAATACTCTAGTTAGAAACAAGGAGAAAAGCCTTTGAACCCAAGGTAATGCAAATAGAATAATTTACTGAATTAATTGAGATTCAATTGCCAACATCTGCTGGATCATTGAAAAAACAAGAGAGTTCCAGAAAAACATCTATTTCTGCTTTGTTGACTATGCCAAAGCCTTGACTGTGTGGATCACAATAAACTGTGGAAAATTCTGAAAGAAATGGGAATACCACCTGACCTGCCTCTTGAGAAACTTGTATGCAGGTCAGGAAGCAACAGTTAGAACTGGACATGGAACAACAGACTGGTTCCAAATAGGAAAAGGAGTAGATATTAATGCTCTACTTTCTGTTATTTATGGCTGTCAAAAACTCAGAGGCAGAAATACCAATTCAGAAACACAGAATCCTCTGGCATAAATAATAATCGTTCTTGTTTAGTTAACATAATCTTATATATACATGCTGTACTTATTCACTCAGTTGTGTCTGACTCTTTGTGACCCCATGGACTATAACCCACCAGGCTCCTCTGTACATGGGGATTCTCCAGACAAGAATACTGGAATGGGTTGCCATGCCCTCCTCCAAGGGATCTTCCCAACCCAGGGATCGAACCCAGGTCGCCTACATTGCAGGCAGATTTTTTACCACCTGAGCCACCAGGGAAGCCCCTATATATACATATATATAACATATTTTTTATCCATTAATCAGCTGATAAGCATGTAGGTTGTTTCCATATCTTGGCTATTGTAAACAGTGCTATGATGAACATAACAGTGCATCCATCTTTTCGAACTAGTGTTTTCATACTCTGGATAAATATCCTGAAGTGGAATAGCTAAATTATATGGTAGTTTTGTTCTAAATTTTTTGAGAAACCTAGACTGTTTTTCATACTGGTTGCACCAATTTACATTCCCACCAACAGAGTATGAGATTTCATTTTCTCCACATTATAAATTATATTTATAATTATAAATTATGTTTCATTTCTCCACATTATTAATACTTTTGCTAATGCTTTCAATACTTTACTCCTGGCCTTTTTGATAAGAGCCATTCTAATGGTGTGAACTATTCCATCTCATGGTGGCTTTGATTTGCATTTCCCCAATAATTAGTGATGCTGGTCATCTTTTCATATGCCTATTGAACATCCATATGTCTTCTTTTGAACTATCTCACATCATATACAAAAATCAACTCAAAATGGATTAAAGACTTCAATGCAAGACCTGAAACCACAAAGCTCCTAAAAAGAACATTAGGCAGTATATTCTTTGATGTTGGCCTTAGCAATATATATCTTTCTGGATATGTCTCCTCAGGCAAGGGAAACAAAGCAAACAAATATGACCACATCAAACTAAAAAGCTCTGCATAGCAAAGGAAATATCAGCAAAACAAAGAAACAATCTACAGAATGGGAGAAGAAATTTGTGACTTTGGTTAATATCCAAAATATACAGTAAACACATACAACTCAACCACAAAAAAACCGAAACAACCTAATTTAAAAGTTTGTGCAGGGGGATTCCCAGGTGGCTCAGTGGTGAAGAATCTGCCCGTTCGACCCCTGGTCTGGGAGAATCCCACACCCATGACTCCTGAGCCCACGTGCTGCAGCTACCGAAACCTGTGCACCCTTGAGCCCATGCTCCACAATGAGAGGAGCCACCCAGTGAGAAGCCCCTACACCCCGGCTGAAGGTAGCCCCTGATTGCTGCAACTAGAGAATAGCCCAAGCAGCAAAAAAGACCCAGTACAGCCACAAGTAAATGAATAAATAAAATTATTTTTAAAAAGGGCAGAGGAACTGAACAGATATTTTTCCAAAATATATTGTTGACCTTTATTACTTATATGCCTCAGCTAAGTTTAAATAGGAACAGTTTTCATAAATCAAAGACATGAATTTCATGAGTAATTTAGCAGTAATGACTCCTATTCTTAAAGATAGGGTGTATTAAAGTAGAGTATTAATTTTCCATTAAAAACCAAATTGACATAGTTTTCCTTGACCTCATCTTTGACGATTGATTTCCCCATTTCTCTGCTCCCTTTAACAGATAAGTTTATCTTATGAATTGACTGTACATACTATATATACTCACTTGCAATTTATTTAAATTTTTTATAACTTGAAAATTATTCATGTGCATAATTTCACAATAATTTAGAGTAGAAGGATGTATACTAATAAAAAAGCATCTTTATTTTGTATTCCCACTCCTCTCCTACCCCCTTCTTTTTAACTTTCTCTAGCTTGAATTATTTTTATACTTGTATATATATCACTACATACTAACTTCCTGGAATTATGGTTGATGATTTAACTCACTAAAACATCATCTCCTCCTTCTCTTCTTCCAACATAGTTGTATTACTACATTTAGTTACTTCATTGCTTACTTTTGTAACTTCACATAATAAAGTGCATATATCTCTTATTCCATCAATTATAAGTAATTACAGACTGTGTCTTTTGACTAACTTCCTAATAAAGGGTGTGTGGGAGATAACTGCATCTTTGCATTTCTGGATATGTCTTTACTCTTTCTTCTCATTTCTTTTTTGTCTTTATTTTCACATTTGATATATTCCTAAATCAATTGGGAAATGACTTTTAGGTTGTAAATCTTGTCTCTCAGACTTTTGAAGATACTGTTTTCTTCTAGCATTAAATGTTGTGGAGGAGAAGATGCCATTTTCATTTCACAGATGGTTTTTCATTTAGTTTGCTGTTTCCATATACAGAAGCAGGAGTTTGTTAATTGTTTGTCCTTGGTGGTGGTCCCCCAAATACCATCATGTGGGAAATTCTCACAGTGGTGCTGACACCCACAAAAGCTGTCCTGATTTTCCTTTAAAATTGTGTTCAATTTTTATATAGGGTGGCAATATACAGCCTTGATGTACTCTTTTCCCAGTTTGGAATCAGTCCGTTTTTCCATGTCCAGTTCTAACTGTTGCTCACTGACCTGCATTCAGATTTCTCAGGAGGCAGATAAGGTGGTCTGGTATTCCCATCTCTTGAAGAATTTTCTGCAGTTTGTTGTAATCCACACAGTCAAAGGCTTTAGCATAGTTAATGAAGCAGAAGTAGATGTTTTTCTGGAATTCTCTTGCTTTTTCTGTGATCCAGTGGGTGTTGGCAATTTGATCTCTGGTTCCTCTGCCTTTCCTAAATCTAGCTTGAACATCTGGAGTTTCTTGACTGTTGAAACTATCAACTACAACTACTAACTACTGTTGGAGCCTTGCTTGGAGAATTTTGAGCATCACTTTGCTAGCACGTGAGATATACCTATAAATGTACTTAAAATGAAGAAGATTTGCCAAAATGTTCACACTGATGACGTATGCTCAATTTTTGTTAACTTGGTACTGTTATGCACCTGTGAAAGGGTTAGCCGCTTAGTCATGTCTGACTCCTTGCTAACCCTTTCACAGGGGCTGTGCTTAGTTTCTCAGTCGTGTCTGACTCTTTGTGACCGCATGGACTGCAGCACCAGGTTTTTCTGTCCTGGGATTCTCCAGGCAAGAATACTGGAGTGGGTTGCCATGCCCTCTTGCAGGGGATCTTTCCAACCCAGAGACTGAACCCAGGTCTCCCACACTGCAAGCAAATTCTTTACCATCTGAGCCACCAGGGAAGGCCACTTTCACCATAGGTGTGTTTATTTAAATTAAGATCATAATACAATTTTATCTTCTATTTTTAATTAGAACTATGTATTTAGCATTTTGACATTATTAATTAATTTTATATGTCATAATTTTTAATAGCTGTATAATAGTCCACAATATGGAATAAATGACAATTTGTTTGACTTGTCCTCTATTATTGGACATAAGGAAATATCTAGGTTTTCTGTATCAAATAGTGTTTCAACAAAACTAATTATATATTGCTATTTGTCTACATCTTGTTATACTCATTATGACGATTTTCAAGAACTTAATTTAGTTGGTCACAGGCTATAAACTTGTATCAGACCCCTAGTATGTGGAAAAAAATTTCCAGAAGCACTTCACAAAATTATGAGAATTTATGACTCATCACAGCCCTCCCAAGTCTAGTATGAGTTTTTAAACATTAATCAGTTTTATAAGTGCAAAGTAATATTCCACCTATAAATGCCTTTATTTTTTTTTATGTTCATAATCTTTATTTTTTTTGGCCTTTTTTTTATAAATGCCTTTAATATTAGAATGCCTCATAAATAATTTATAGTTGAGTATTACATTTTTATTTTTATTGAAGGAGCTAAGTCTTTTTTAAAATTGTTATATATTTAGCATTTCTTTGTTTTCTTATTTATTTTTTTAACTTTTGTTTTCTTCTTGGAGATTTGAAACTTTTTAATTTACTTTTAACTTTATCACTAGATTACCTTGAAAATGTTTTAAAAGTATATTTATTTACATCTCTACTACTGAAAAAATGAAGGATAAACATTTGAAATCTTCTTTCTTACCTTTGTAGGATGAGGAATTTAGTGTTTTTTCCTCAGCCTAATTTCTCCTTATCCTTGCCATTCTAGCTTTTGTTAATGTCCTGGAGTTTTTTCCTTTAAAATGATAATTGAAAATTACTCTTTTTACACTATCTTCTCTTTCAGGAATCATTTCAGCATATGAATTTAATTGTTATTGTCATTGTTACAACAGGAAGTTAGATTTAACTTTATGTTTTCAGTGTTTCTTGGTGGGCTTATTATTTGTTTATACTTTAGATTGAAGTATAGTTGACTTACAATATTATAGTTTCAGGTGTATCACATAGTAACTTGATATTTTTATAGATTATACCTCATACAAAGTTGTTATTAAATATTGAGTATATCCTTATGCTGTACTTATACATTCTTATACCTCTTAATCTTCCTTGCCTAGTTTGCCTCTGCTCTTTTCCACCATTGCCTTCTGGTAACCACTAGTTTGTTTTCTGTATCTGAATTTTTAAATTCTACATATAAATGAAAACATATAATTGTCTTTTTCTGACTTCTTTCACTCTATTCAATACCCTCCAGGACCAACCGTGTTAAGTAAATGGCAAAATTTCATTCTTTTTAATGGTTGAGTAATATTCCATTGTCTATGTGTATCACATCTTCTTTATCCATTCATCTGTTGATGGACACTTAGGTTGTCTTGATTACTGTATATAAAGCTGCTATGAACATTGGGGTACATATATCTTTTCAAATTAATATTTTTGTTTTCCTTGGATATATACCAGAAGTGGGACTGCTGGATAGTATGTGGAAGGCTTATTAAAAGTATAATTTCTATATTGGGTTCTTAATTTTTAATTCATACCTTAGCTGGAGAATAACTTCAAGTAATTAAAGGGAAGTCCTGTCAGTGGTTTATGTTTTGTGGCTGTGCACATATGAGAAGGACTTTGCTGTCTTTATGTATATGAATAACAAATTATTTGGGATTTGTTATAAAGCCTCTTTAAAAAAGGCTTTAAAAAAAGCCTCTTTAAAAAATCACTTTCACCTAAAACCTCTGTTGATACTCCTTCACAGTTCTCTGACATTTAGCAGTAGAGAGAATACTCGGATGCTTTTTGTATAAAATTTGTAGAAATTTTCCCTATATCTTTTCGATTCGATAGTATCATTGGAGATACTTTATGGATGCCTTCTAATATCTTGCCTGGTATAAGTCTTTGCTTTGGTTCCTGCTGTAGTGATTTATTGTGTAGGTATACATACAATTCTCATGTGTGATTTACCTTCTCTTTTATTTCTTTCTTCCTTATCATAATTTGAATACCTTTGTCATTCCTCCTCTCACTCTTGGCAAGCTTTTCAGGTTTGTCCTTCATAATCAAAGATTGTGCTTTCATCCAGTGCTAAACCTTTCCTTTTACCTTCAGTGCAAATTTTAATTCTGCTATTGCCTTTTGGCTTTCTTGCAGTCTTTTCCCTCTTACAGCCAGTTTTCATCTCATGACATTTTAAAATCTCATTATTTCAATTTTTTCTCCATAGAGACACTTCTGCTTGTTCGTTTCTGATTTCTAGTGAATACAGAGGGAACGCTTGCCCCAGTGTAATTTGCAAGAATATGTTTTTTTTCTGGGGGGATACTAGGAGCTTCTTCAGGTGAGTCTTAGTTGCATGTTTCAAAACAAATGTCTTAAATCTTATTTTGGTCACTTTGAACAAGATCATTATCACCTTTTACCCCTGTTCTGAAACAGCGTTTCTCAATCTTGGCACTCTGGGCATTTGGATAGGATAATTCTTTGTGGCAGGGGATGTCCTATGTCTTGTAAGAGATCTAGCAGTGCCCTGAGGCCCCACTCACCTGATGTCAGAATGCCAGTAGCATGTCCTGGACCACTCCCTGATGCTTCCCCCACCCCCCACCCCCAGCATATCTCCAGACATTATCACATGTCCCCTTGTACCTGATTGAGAACCACTGCTTTAAAGGAACTTTACAAAGTTAAACTCAATTCTAGAAAGAAAAAAGAAAGTTGTTAAGTAAAATGGAGGTCAAAATAAGTCAAGAAGTCATGAAAAGATACACTTAAATTGACTTTAAAGCAGCACTTACGTTCATAGAAACAGTTTGTTGTTTTCTAGGACGGCAGTAGGCCCTGAATGCTCAAAGTGGTGACTTGTTTTGTGAATACTGCCATTTGTCAGATAATAACATGACAGTAAACACAGCAAGAGCTAAGAAGTGACAGCCACACCATGTTTCCATCTTCACTATGGGAATGACATGGACCCAAAACAGAATTGTCAACCTTCCAATAGATAAATCAATATTCTGTCCCAGAACATCAGTTTCAAGAGTAAGATAGCACATTTTAGTCTCTCTAGATGGGGTTCAGTGGTAAAGAATCCACCTGCCATGCAGGAGACCAGGGTTCGATCCCTGGGATGGGATGATATCCAGGAGTAGGAAATGGAAACCCACTTCAATATTCTTGCTTGGGAAATCCCATAGACAGAGGATCCTGGTGGACTACACTCCATGGGGTCACACAGAATCAGATATGACTCAGCCACTGAACACACACACACACACACACACACACACACACACACACACAGTGTCTCTAGATACTCTTAAAATTAGGAACTGAAGGGAAGAGGTGGGTGGATGTGATTTTTAATGAGTAATGCAGAGTGATGTGAGTCATTTATATAGTCTGATACAAGTTGGTATTTTTTCTAGGCAGCAGTTTTATGTCCTTGTAGCAATGTAATCTGAAGTTCACCCCATTTGAAATAGTTTTCATTGTCTGGAAAAATGTTCATTGTTTTAATTCAACCAGATACACAATATGGCACAACTAATATGATTATATAATTTTTTGGCACGTATCTTATATTTTCTCCTTTTAAATTTAAAAGCAGTAATCCATACCAACTTAATTATACTGTCATTTAAATGAATTTATATCTATTTTGGAATGGGTTCAATAACTATGAGATTCATTTTACCATTTTTTTTTTTACTGTTCTGCTTCAGAAAGAAAATGACTAATGTCTTCTGCTAATAGCAATTACAGGAAAATATGGTTCATGTAGCAAGAGAACCCTTCATGAGCAACATTCAACTTTTTATGCCAGAACCTTTTTTCCTTCCAAAGTCTGTGTTGCTTGAATAGTTTAATTGTGTGGAAAATGTTGTCCAAATCTTAGATTTCAGGCAAAATAATCAAAACACTGCACACTGGCTGCTATCTGGATAAGTGCCTACATGCTTGTCATCAGCCAAAATGCATCTGGAAATGCAAAGAAACCATGAACTCAAAAGGCTAAAAGTGAGTTGACAGAAAACTTTTTTCCTCCATATGAAACTGTATGTTGCATAATGTAACCTACAAATATTCTCAGAGTGAACAAAAGCCTTTGCATTTGGGGCAGGCGGTAAGAGTACAAGGCCATGACCCTGAGGAAGAATTCTCTGGCCTCCCTCTTCCACTTCCGTCCCTCAGGACACAAAGCCAGGTAGTGCAGAATCTAGGCATCTACCATGAAGGCTCTTTTGGCCTCTGCTTTCTGCAAACTATTCTGGGCTTTGACAAAAGGTACATTAAACAGCACTGTTTTCCCCTCCCCGATCCCCTGGGCAAGAGTTGGCCAGCAGACAAAAACTCTTCAGTGTACAGTCAATGTCAGCCTGTATGTTCTCTTCTACCCAAGTCCTCCTGGAAGAGCCCACAGTCCTCTGCACACGTGGGGAGAGGTAAGGAGATCTATCAACAGTGAATGCTCAAGTCTGAAAGCTTAAATAAAAAAAAAAAATCAACAAACAGAAACAGAGACTGCAGCCTCCCGTGCGTCTTTGGCTTTTCAAAAGCACTACAATGACTGGGCTTGCGTGGGTGAAAGGCCATCTTAATTTCTTATCGATGAGAGATTCTTTTCTCAAAATAGCTAGATTCCTATCGCAAAGACAAAGATTTTCTTCTGTCTTGGTTTCTTCCATCGCCAAACAGAATTATTCATAAATGAAAAGTAGTCATTTGTGAAACCTCAGAAGATTCTAGGAGAATAGAACAGAAAGTGAGGTGGGAGGAGTGTCCTTTCCTTCTCCACGAAGGACTCTCACAGGCAGATAGTAAAACCAGTGACTGAAGGCTTTGACTGAACCATTACCTTTGGGGCTCTTCTGAAACTATTACAACTATGAAAACACTTTTTATTGATTTTACAGTCCTTTTAACATTTGAAAAAATCAAAGCTATGCAAATACATAGTTTAAAAAGCTGATTAGTTCTATGAGGTTTATAATGAAAATCAGCATTTTCTTCCCTACCATTTCTCATTCCCAATTCAACAATTTTAACCATTCTTAGCTTCTTTTAAATGCTCGTCCACATTTTCAGAGACAAGATTTTATTTTCTGATGTTTAAAATGGACTTGGTAGATTTTTTTTTCCTTCTGTTTGGTTTGATCGCTTTTGTATGTTATCCAGAAGTTGAAAAACCCATAGAAGAAGCTGATAATTTTTACTAACTAATAATTTATACTAACACCTGGAAAAGTGCTAAACCAAAAAGTTACAGGTCAATACAGCCACAAAGTGACTACATTAGCAGCATCAGAAATAGAAAGTTGTACCTCAGAAACTGCCTTAATGGCCCTCTAGATTATTATCCCCATCTGCATTTGGAAGTGCAGCCATAATTTTAATTAAAATTAATTAAGAAGTAAAGAAGTAATTGGAAGAAAAGTTATGACCAAACTAGACAGCATATTAAAAAGCAGAGACATTACTTTGCCAACAAGGGTCTGTCTAGTCAAAGCTATGGTTTCTCCAGTAGTCATGTATGGATGTGAGAGTTGGACTATAAAGAAAGCTGAGCACCGAAGAATTGATGCTTTGGAACTGTGGTGTTGGAGAAGACTCTTGAGAGTCCCTTGGACTGCAAGGAGATCCACTCAGTCCATCCTAAAGGAAATCAGTCCTGAATATTCATTGGAAGGACTGATGCTAAAGCTGAAACTCCAATACTCTGGCTACCTGATGCAAAGAACTGACTCATTTGAAAAGACCCTGATGCTGGGAAGGATTGAAGGTGGGAAGAGAAGGGGATGACAGAAGATGAGAGAGTTGGATGGCAATACCAACTCTATGGACATGAGTTTGAGTAAACTCCAGGAGCTGGTGATGGACAAGGAAGCCTGGTGTGCTGCAGTCCATGGGGTTGCAAAGAGTTGGACATGACTGAACAACTGAACTGAACTGAACCAAAGAGGTAAAGATTTTTATTCATGATTTTCTTGATTAAAAAATAGTTTTGCTCTTTGATCAAGCATTCCCAAACACCACTGATTTACCATCTCTCTCTCTCTCTCTTTTTCACTGTACTGCATGGCATGTGGGATCTTAGCTCCCCACCCAGGGATCTAACACACATCCCCCAGCATGGGAAGGCAAAGTCTTAACCACTGGACCTCCAGGAAAGTCCCAGGAATTTTTAATGTATTGTGTATATGGATATAGATATAGAGGGTGTTCATATGTATTGCAGGTTTTCTTTCAGTCCATGACTGGCCTTTTAAGAAATCTTATCTCTTCATAATGTTCTTGTCAAGTTTTTCTATCAGTAATACACTCAGAAAAAAATTGAGAAATATTAGCAGTTAAAAGTTGATTTCAACTGCTATCCAACATAAGATGGAATCTGGCCTTATTAATTTTAGTTGAATTTCCTCTTCTTTTTCATATATTATATTTCATCCACATGACATATAGAAGGTCTTTTGGGATATATTATGACTATTGTTATACTTTCAGCATAGACTCACTGTGTGATTAATTAACCAACAACCCTTGCCATATTTGAAGACATCTAAACCTATTAATATGAAACGATCTGCCCTTTAGAGCCTTTATGGAGATTGCCCCATAAACAAAGCACTTCACATGAATGTTCAATGACAAATGATGTGATAATGACTTGAAACATAATCAGTCACGAAGGTAATAAGGTTATGAAGCAAGAGAGAAAATTTTTTGATTGGAACACAATGCCAAATCATTTTTTTAATTCATTTATTTTTAATTGGAGGTTAATTGCTGTATAATATTGTGTTGGTATCTGCCGTATATCGTGACTCAGCCATAGGTATACATATGGCCCCTCCTTCTTCAACCTCTCTCCCACCTCCCACTCCATCACACCCCTCTAGGTTGTCATAGAGCACCAGGTTTGAGCTCCCACATCATATAGTAAATTCCCACTGGCTATTACATATGATAATGTATATGATTCAATGCTACTCTCTCAGTTCGTCCCACCCGCTCCTTTTTAAGTGTGTTAGAAACATGCTTATTACAAGTCTTCTTATACACTTCACTCTACGCACCACAGAATGGGTATCACCTCCATTCACTGAATGAACAGTACATTGAATGCAGCTTGTAAGTGGCTTGTAAAAGCAGAAGCTATTACAACCATGTATTACAAAATGGATATCACTTTTATTCACTTAAAGAAATCTGTATAAAACACAGCTTGCAGATAGCTTGTTAGAAACTAATTTATTACAAGGTTGGTGAAACACTTCACTCCATGCATTATGGAAGGAGTATCACTTCCACCCACTGAAAGCACACTGTGCTGAATGCAGCTTGCAAGTAGCTTTTCAGAAACACCTTTTAACAAGTCTCCCTAAAGCCCTATCATTTTCAATCAGTAAAGAAGTTTTGGGCTACCTCAAAGAAAATGACTGATTTCTTTCTTTGTGGAATTATTGTGAAGAGTCTCTCCCTCTTTCCAATCAGGACAATAACTACCTTTCTTTCACAATCTTTTTTTGTTGTTGTTCTTTCTTGAAATCTGACACAACCAATTTCTCTGGACTCTCTACTGAAAGGGATTCCTTTTATTCAATTTGTCCAACGTGAAATTTGAGTCAAGAGCTTTCTAGGAAATGACAAAGATGTGATTCATGTTTCAAAGTTATTTTTTTTCCATGTGGACACCTAAACCAAAAAAAGAATAAAACTTTGTCAGCTGGATTAACGTGTACTGAATTCTTCAGGTATCTGGCTGGAATTCTCAGGAAGACACTGAAAAGCTTGAGAGTTGTAAAACCAGAAAGACAATAGTGCTACAAGAAGAAAGCTGGAAAGGCTATAATATCACTGACATGTTCAAAATTCTCAGCAACTATCTCATAACCAAAGACAAACAATCTTCTTCCTCTCAAAATCTGCTCGTGTTTTCGTGACCCCATCTTTCTGAATGACATCATTTTCCTCCCCATCACTCAGGCAGAAAGCCCCCAATGTTTACCAAGAGCCGTAATTTCCACCTCTGATATGTCTCTGACTTTCATCACATCCTCTTAATTTCCGTGACTACTGCTCTAGCATTTCAAGGTTGAATAACCTCATCCCTGCACTATAGCTTCTAACTTGAAGTCTATCCATATTAACCACCACCAACTAATGTGTCTTTGGCCTCTTCCTATGCCAATACATCTTCCATGCTACCACTACATTGTATTTTTTATTGCTATTGGATTCTGCTCAAAAACTTCCAAGGTCTCACTTGCCAACAGAATAAAGTAAAAACTCCTTAGCAAATGGTCAAAGCCTTTTGTAAACTGACTTTAACTGAAGTGTGTTCCTTTTTAATTTTAGGAAGTCTATTTCCCTGCCCTAGACTACTGTCAATGCTTTAACTTCCCCCAACAAAGAAAATTTATATTTCTGTTGAAATTGTACACATCTCATGTTTAGTTAAACTTGATTATTCTCTCCATGGTTCTCTCAAAGCTCTATTAGAAATGTTTCTCAGACTTTATCAAGTCTCCTAGAGGTCTTGTTAAAATGCGGATTCTGAGTCAGTAGCTCTGGAATGGAACTGAGATTCTGCATCTCTAATAGCCTTTCACCGGACACCAGTGCTGTTAGACTTTGAGTCTACTTTGAGGAGCAGGGTCCCAGCATTTATCAAGAAGCAGCATTTTGTCACCTTTCTGCCTAGTATTGGAGTCTGCTGGAAACACGGCTTCCTTCTCAGAAAGAGTGCACTCCTTCAGAGCAGATTCCTGATTATACCTACATCTTATGCACTTCCTAGTCTGGTGCCTTGCTGGCAATTTTGGTGAAAGATTCAGCCAATGAAACAAAATTCCCAATTAAACTCTAGATTGTGGTTTATGTCAGAATTTATTTCCCATTATCTTTGATGGCAGAGACTTCTATAATTGTTCAGAGATCCTATGCCTTGCTGGGCAGGTATTTTTATTCATTATCTGATTTATTACTCTATCATTCAAAAGAATATGTGAAGGAATTCCTTTGTTTTACAGTGCCATGGTCTGATTCCCCTGAAGAATGTCCTGTACTGGTCCAATGCCCTCTGATAATGTTTCCATTCGTCTCTACATTAAATGCCCCAGGTAGCAATATCATTCATAATTGAAGCAATCTCTGCTATTTCAATTGTCACCACTGAACATTGCCCAGGATATCAACTTTTAGCATCCCCTTTCTCCCTATCATCTTTAATGTTACCTCTTATAACAAGAACTGAACTTTTCTTGGGAAACCCACCAAGTATGCCTGGACCTACTAACCTGTTTCTAATGAATGGAATATGACAAAAGTGATGGAATGTCACTCCTGAGTACATTAAAAAGGACTATGACTTCCTTCTTGCTTGCATTCTCTCTCTTTCTTTGACTTTTCTTACTGGCACACTTTGGTGAGTAAATTGCTGTGTTGCTAATTACAAGGAGCCAAGGTTGGTTCGTTGACTCATCTCTTACCAAAAGCCAATGAAAAGCTGAGTCCTACAGTCCAACAACCCATGAGGAATTGAATCATGACAACAACCACATGAGTGAGTTGAGAAGTAGATCTCTACCCAGTCAAGCTATGAGATGATGTCATCCCTGTTTGTCACCTTGACTAGAGTCTTGTCAGACACCTTGAGCTAGAGGACTCAGCTAAGATGCATCCTCAGAAACTGTGAGGTAGTAAATGTTTGCTGTTAAGTCACTAAAGGTTTTTTATTTTTTGGCCTGTTATAAGGCCTGTGTGATTACTATTCTAGTTGCCTGACCACGGATTGAACCTGGGACCCTGGCAGTGGAAGTGCCAACTCCTAACCACTGGACCACTAGGGAATTCCCAAAGCCACTGAATATTGAGATGGTTGGTTATTCAACAATAATTAGCTAATCCAGTGGGTCTCCTTTTTCATGCACTTATAATGTATCTTTTTATCAAAATAATTTTCACTATTCTTTTCACATGAATAGTCACATTTTTACCTAGGAACCC
The DNA here is from genome assembly GCA_007570785.1 of Antilocapra americana. Taxonomy (NCBI): domain Eukaryota; kingdom Metazoa; phylum Chordata; class Mammalia; order Artiodactyla; family Antilocapridae; genus Antilocapra; species Antilocapra americana. Next base: position 58,938,314 of record ML662442.1, read on the forward strand.
CTTAATAATAATAAAATAAATTTGAAAAAGCTATTAACCTACACATGGTTGGTTGAAAAGTAAAATGGACATATATAGACTAAATGTTTAGAAAAATTCTACCTTCTAGTCTCTGTAAAGCCAAAGATATAGAAAAGAAACAAAGAGGATGGGTCACTGGTGTTTCTGATGGGTATGTGTTATGCACAAATAGGCTGATGATGTGAGAAAGGGAAGGCTGAGATGAATGATATTTTCCATAAGACACATTCATAACAAGGCTGATATTTTAAATTGATATATGAATCACCAACTCTTGCCTCCCCACCTAAGATTGTATTTTTGTTAAATAAACTATTGCTTTTTGGAACATTATAATGCCCATTCAGTAGACCTGAGACCAAATTTCCTTGAAATTTCTATTAAAATACAAACTATTGCTAATATAGTCAAGACTTCTGAGTAATATTATTCGACAAAAGCCCTTTATATCAAATGTGAATCCAGTCAGAATTTATTTGACAGCTGGCTCTGTCCCAAGGAAATCTTATTCAAGGTTTATTAAATAGGAATAGAAGTTACTTCCATATTGGAAGTGAATATATAGTGTGTCATGAAATGTTAATATACTACCATTTTGGTATTCTAGGACAATTTAAGAAGTTGACAAAGTAACATTTAAACAAATAATCATTGTTATGCTTTAGTCCAAGAGTCTAAAAATGCTGAAATGGTATTAACATTTTGTTAGATGTGAAGAAAAAGGCAATACAGGTATCCTTAGGGTCATTTAGGTCTGCAAACTACAGAGTGATCCAGTTGTTGATAAAAACTGAAAATCAGTGTTTATAAGACTACTATCTCAGGCTCTCAGAGACCATATTGGGTTACATATAGACTCTCTGCGTCTCCTTTAATAGTAAGTAATAACTTATTTGTTGGCCACTCACAAAATTTATTGTTCAATTTGGACTTGCTTAGAAAAGCTCTTGTAAACCTTGATTTAAGTATAGTTCTCACATCCTACTGCAATACTATATTCCCTTTCTCTGGCTTTTATTTGGTTGGAAGAAACTGTTGTCAGAGTCTACAAATGTGGGTTACACCCAGCACTGATGTATGCTTCTGATCATGGACTTTTCCATCTTTGGCAATAGGGGCCAAGCTTTGGAATGAAACCAGAATAAGAAGTGTGTGGAGAATAGCATAACTAAAGAGAAGCGGTATCTCACCAATCTCAGGGCAAGGTCCAAGTCTTGAAAGAAATGCAGATGCTATAAGGAAATCAAGACTGATACATATATATATATATATACTATTGATACTATGTATAACGTAGATAACTAATGAGAACCAACTGTATAGCACAGGAAACTCTATTCAGTGCTCTGCGGTGACCTAAATGGGAAGGAAATCCCAAAAGAGAGGGGATATATGTGTACATATAGCTGATTCACTTTTCTGTACAGCAGAAACTAACACAGCATTGTAAAGCATTTATGCTGGCATGCGTGCTAAGCTGCTTCAGTTGTGCCCGACTCTTTGCAACCCTATGGACTGTAGCCCGCCAGGCTCCTCTGCCCATGGGATTCTCCAGGCAAGAATACTGGAGCAGGTTGCCATGCCCTCCTCCAGGGGCTCTCCTCCACCCAGGGATCAAACCCGAGTCTCCTGCACTGTGGGCGGATTCTTTACCACTAGCGCCACCTAGGAAGCCCCAAAGCAATTATACTCCGATAGAAATTAATAAATTACTCAGCATTAGAAAAAAATTCATTTGAATCAGTTCTACTCAGGTGGACGGAACTGGAGCCTATTATCCAGAGTGAAGTAAGCCAGAAGGAAAAACAACAATACAGTATAATAACGCATATATATGGAATTTAGAAAGATGGTAACGAGAACCCAGCATGCAAGACAGCAAAAGGAACGCAGACATATAGAACAGACTCGTGGACTCTGTGGAAGAGGGCAAGGGTGGGATGATATGGGAGAATGGCATTGAAACATGTTAATTATCATATGTGTAATCAATCACCAGCCCAGGACTGATGCTCGGGGCTGGTGCATCGAGATTTCCTGGGGGGAGGGAGGAGGGAGGGAGGAGGGAGGGGGGTTCTGGAGGGGGAGCATATGTAAACCCATGATGATATCATGTCATTGTATGGCAAAACTAATAAAAAAAAATTTTTTTTAATTATTTTATTTAAAAAAAAGACCTAGCCCTCCTTTCTTGCCTTTAGAAGCTTACAGATTTCCTAGAACCCAATGTTTGTGTGGATAAATGATCTAAAAGGAGTTCTGGTTCCACATTCTAATCAATCAATGCTGCATATATTAAATACGGAATTGTTTTATATTTTGGGAGTATGGGAGTAAGAGTACATCATAATAGTAGAATGTTAAGTGTACCACTCTGTCTTTGCAACCTATTTCACAATGGTGACCTCACCATAACCATTATTCTTAGTCTCACAAAGGATAAAACTAGCTGCAATTATGTGAAAAAATTACAACCAACTAAGACAAGTTGATAAGCAGGGCTCCAGGTTTGCTTTATAGGCTGTTCTCACAATAGGTGCTACTGCTTTCTATGCCTTAAAGTGGGAGCTGAGAGATGGGAGGTTCAATCCTGTAAGGAACACTTATAAGACATGACAAAAGCCACATGAACTTAAAAAATATAGGACTGCGTGTCAGGTGTACTGGCCTTTCGTGGCTTTGCTGCTTGTAGCCTGGGGGGTCTCAAGCCACTCACTCATACTCCCTGAGTCTGAAACATGGTTTGGGTAACCTTAAGCTTTTTTCCAGTTCTAAAGAAAGTCTCTGAAGAAGTTTCGGAAAGCTTGTCTACATCCTAAATAACATTAGTATTCTGGAAAGTGTGGACAAATCATAAACATTTATCTCAGAGAAGACGAACTGAAGGATTTTTACTTTCTGGAAGTACAGAAAAGCCTGGAGGAGACAGCACACACCTGAAATGTCAGTGGATACCTGATCACAAACCCATTAACATTTGTGCCATTGTTATTGCTGCTGGCCTGGCAGCCTGAAGGTATATTTCTGTGCACTAGAGAGAATTGACCAGTATAATCATGAAAGAATGCTCCATGCCAATGCTACTTTCCAAAAGAGAAAATTGAATGAACCCTTATTGAAAGCAAATTAGCCTATGGACTTAATTACAAAATGGGTACATGGGATTTCCCTGGTGACTCAGTGGTAAAGAATCCACCTGCCAATGCAGTAGACACAGATTCCATCCCGGGAAGGTCCCACATGCCTCAGAGCAAGTAAGCTCATGCAGCACAGCTCTTAAGCCTGTGCTCTAGTTTCTGCGAGCCACAACTACTGAGCTGTTGCGCTGCAACTCGTAAAGGCTACGTACCCTAGAGAGAAGCCACACTTCTCTCTCGTGATCTTGTTGTGCCCTTCCACAACAAGGGAAGCCACCACAATGAGAAGCCCATGCACCGCAACTGCAGAGTAGCCCCTGCTCACTGCAACTAGAGAAAAGCTCACGCAGCAACCAAGACCCAGCATAACCAAAAATAAACAAATAAATGAAAATATTTTCATTTGAATCAGTTCTACTCAGGTGGATGGAACTGGAACCTATTATCCAGAGTGAAGTAAGCCAGAAGGAAAAACAACAATACAGTATACTAACGCATATATATGGAATTTAGAAAGATGGTAAGGAGAACTCTGCATGCGAGACAGCAAAAGAAACGCAGATGTATAGAACAGACTCGTGGACTCTGTGGAAGAGGGCAAGGGTGGGATGATATGGGAGAATGGCATTGAAACATGTTAATTATCATATGTGAAATCAATCGCCAGCCCAGGGCTGATGCTCGGGGCTGGTGCAACGAGATGACCCAGGGGGAGGGAATCGGGAGGGAGGAGGGAGGGGGGTTCTGGAGGGGGAGAATATGTAAACCCATGGCGGTTTCATGTCAGTGTATGGCGAAACGAACACAATAAAGTAAAGAAAATTTTTAAAAAAGAAAATATTTTTTAAAAAGGGTGCAATTGAACTATATTAAGTAGACTGATATGCAAATGGGATAACAAACAGGTAAGGGAGGATGTACGGTTGGTGCTCCTGTACGAGCTTCGTGATTCTCATTGGTTTCAGTCAGAGGCCTTTGAGAATCCACCTGGAAGGAAGAAAATGGTAACCATGCATGGAAACCCAAAGAACCATTTCATAATTCCAGGAAAGATACTCTCTAGGGACCCCTAGAAGAATTTGAAAGGGCTGGAGTCATAGAAATGCTTTTTGGGTTATCTGAAACAAAACCCGATTTTCTACCCTCAACTGCAGTGGTTATATAAGCAAAGAGCAGATAATCTTAATGCAAGTTTATGGTCTATTTTCTCCATGATGTCATAATCCTGTTGCTTTTTTCAATCAGGCAATAAAATAGTTTTAATGAAACCAATAAAAAATGATTCCCCCTGCAAACATCTGGTAATCCTCAGCTCAGGACCCAAGGCCATGCAGTTCTGGGTTACTGAGTAAGGGAATTCATCTGTGTTATGGTAAATGCAAAGGGGATTCCCCAGTGTTCTCTGATGGCGACAGAAGCATATTCAGAACCACAAATAAAAATAGCAGCATAATTAAAACATAATGTAAAAGTTAAGAAGTTCAAACCTCAGCTTGTTCTATTGCTCATCCTGAGATCTCTTGAGGGGAGAAGTGTCAAATATTTTGCTTTTTGAAGAAGTCTCATTTTAATGTTTTAAATTAAATGCAGGTCATTTTGTGGAATTAGCACAACTTTGAAGTAATGAGAATTATACTACTTCAATTTGCTTCTTCCCTAAAGATTTTTAAAACATAATCTGGCATATCCACATTACATTACTGGTGCCAGGTCGTTCACCCAGTGCCAGGGGTTTGGAGTAATTGAAGGGGGCACAGAGACCCCCATGTGTATCACATGAGGTGTTTTTGACACCTGTAGAGTGTCTACCATTCTGTGGACTCTGGTGAGGACTCTGGTTCAGGATTACCATACAAATTTCACAGGAATTTACTAGCCTCAATATTAGAAGATCTTCATTTTTTGCTTTTTTGTTTCACTTACTCTTTATCATCATTGCCACACACATAACTAACAGGGCAAGAGGAAGCAATCTTGATGCTTACCTGGTTCAGGAGACTTGTCTTGTTTGGTATACTGTGATATACCAGTAAGTTCAGCATTCTGCATTTCTCCCCACTTTTTTTAAAAACTGAGGCATAAAACACATAGAATGAGGCAAATTGAAGTGTATGTTTAAATGAGTTTCTATATATGTATACACTTGTGTAAATACTACAGAGATTAAGATATAGAACATTTCCTGATGCCCCTTGCTGGTTAATGGTATCATCCCAAAAGTAACTATTTTCTGATTTCTCTACATACAGAACATATTCCTTTGTATCTGACTTCCTTCTCTCAACACCAGGTTTGTGACATTTATCCAAGTTGTTTCATTCATAAACAGTTTGATTTTTTTCATTTGCCATGCCATATTCCACTGGGTGAATCCACCACATTTATTTATTCTCAGTTGATAGATTGCTTCCAGTTTATGACTTTTGTGAATGAACCTACTCTGAACACTCATGTATATGTCTTTTAGTGGATGGACATAAGCATTCACTTCTCTTCAGTATTTAACCAAGACTAGGGTTGCTAGGGTGTAGGTAGTTATAAGTTTAGTTTACTAGTTAACATCTGCAAAGTGAAACTTTTAATTGATCTTTGTTCTCACATTTAGTATTTTCCTTTTTTTGATTTTTAATTTAAAAATTTCTAAACTTACAGGAAGCTACAAAAATTGTACAGAGGGGTTCTGCCTACCCTTTAACCAATTTCCCTTGGTATTTACATGTTATATAACCATAGCACAATACCACAACCAGGAGACAGATGTTAGTTTCATATAGACAGATACATAGCTTCATACAATTTTTTAAAATGTGATTTATTTATCTGGCTGCACCGGCTCTTAGAAGCAGCATATGGATCTTTCAGTTGAGGCCTTCAAATTCTTAGTTGTAGCATGTAGGATCTAGTTCCACGACCAGGGATGGAATCTCGGCCCCCTGCATTGGGAGTGTGGAGTCTCAGCCACTGAACTACTAAGGAAGTCCCTATATCATCTTAATTACACATGTATATTTGTGTAGCCAACACCCCAGTTAAGATGCAGACCACAAAGATATTCCTTCTAATAGATACTAATTCTTGGTACCCATGAGTCCATGATCCATTTCTATAGTTCTGTCACTTTAACAATGTAAGATGAATGGAATCCTACAGCAGCGACCTTTTGAGACGGGCCTTTATCAGTCAGGATAACGTCCTTGAAATCCATCCAATTTACTGCATGTATCTATGGTAGTTCCTTTTTACTGTGGAATGGCGTTCCGTGACAGGACATGACCTCAGGTTCTAAGGTGCTGGTCCAACAGAGGAAAGAAGCTGTAGCTGCAAATGATAAATGTAATCTGACTTGGATAATTTTCATCAAAACTCATAGAAGTCATGAAAAATAAGCAAAAGATGATGGTGATGATGGCAATGACAATCAGAAATGTTCAACTGAATAAAAATCTGTTACAAACCCCTATTGAGTTGTTACCAATGTCCACATCAAGAAACAAGTCCAGTTGCCACATGAGTCCCTGTAATTTATGTTCTTGACATTTCCTAGAGTTAAAGCTAAAGAATGAGAAATGGAGAGAGATTCTAAATGTGATGTCAGATTTGAGAATGCTCCCTAGCTTACATTAGATGGCTGGAAAGGTTTATTAAGTAAAAACAGCATGGTGATGACAAGTTTATTTACTGGTTTGATGAAACCTATTCTGTTATAAAGATGCCTCAGATATTTTATTTCCCTTTTATCAATAAACCAATTAGAAAGATGTTATGATATGTTGAAGCTTAAAAATGAGGAAATTGAAGCAAAACGGGTTAAATAATTCACCCCAGAAACATAGTAAGTGGTGGTGTTAGATTATACTATATGTGGTGTTAGCTGGGGCTGTGATTATCTGGGCTTACCTGAAGGTCTTCCAGTTTATGTCAGCTTTGACTAGGAGCTCGCTGGGATTATCAATCAGGGTATCTCAATTTTCCTCCATATACCTGCTTCATGGGGCTTGAGATCTTAACAGTATGGTGGCAAAGGAAACATTTCAAGCATGAAAGTGGAAGATGCAGGTATTTGAAGGTTCACTCGCTGATGTTAGATAGCATTACTTCCACTGCATTTCACTGGTGATAACTGTCACAGGGCCAACCGAGATTCAAAGGAAGTGGATACTGACAGGATGGACAGAGAATCTGTGCTTGCCTTTAGTCTACCCTAAGTATTGACTAATTCAAACAAGAAAATGATCTGAGGGAACTGTTGCTTTAATAATTCAGGACTGTTTCTTAAAATATTTTTTAAAACTTTAAATTGGCAGAGAGTTGCTTGATAATGTTGTGTTGGTTTCTGCTGTACAACAATGTGAATCAGCTATAATTACTGTATCGGATCCTTGCATTTGATCTGACATTTTCTATCACTTTATTTTATATTAGCCAACAAAGTCTGATATTTAAAAATAAAGATTTAATTGATCAGTAGAATTTCATGAATAGAATTAAGATATCAAAATATATTATTGTCTAAGGTGAATTTCAGAAAAATCACAGCTTCACAGTGGCATCAGATAAGGACCTCTCATCAGTTAATCCTCTACTCCCTATTACCCTCAAAGGGGTATCAGGGCCTTGAGGGACCTTGCAATGTTTGAAGCAGTGCTACTAAGCATTGGAACTGATTTTTGAAAAACATAGTCAGAACTTAGTCATGCAAATACTGCTGTTCCTATGTAAATAATTATCTTGTAATTTCAAAATTATTCCAATAATACTGCCTTATTAAAAAAGAATTTTTGAAACAATTATTCTGGAATTGATATCAGAGTTTGTAATACTCACTTTGAAAATCCTTGCCTATTATCTCTTTTTTCTATTTTTTTCCTTTGAGTGTGACTAATATTTTAAGTGTTATGAGCAAAACAGACCTAAGTCTGAAACAGACCTAGTCTGTGGGGTCAAACTACGCCTGCTGGTTTTGATACTAAACAAGATTTAATGACAAACTAATTAGGAGTGGTGTTCTTGTTGCTTATAAATTGGCTTCTGATAAACAGTTCTAGGAAAAGCATCAAACATGTTTTAAGTAGTACCTCCCTATTAAATTAGTGTGCCTCTAGGGAAGTCCACTTTGAAAAAGGCAGCACACATTTGGATGTGTAAGTTCTGGTATACTTATTCAAAAAAGCAAATGGGCTACTTTATCTTTATCTTCAGGCTACCCCCTCCAGTATTCTTTCCTGGAGAATTTCAAGATCAGAGGAACCTCGTGGTCTACAGTTCATGGGGTTCATGTCATGTACAATTCATACAGTTCAGAGTCAGATATGACTGAGCAACTAGCACTTTCACTTTCTTATATCACTTACAGTCTGATATTATGTTTTTCTCACATATATAATATCAAATTTTATACATATATAGTGACTTTAACTTCTAAAAAACTTAAAAATCTTCACAAGGAAGTCATGAGCATCTTATTTCATGACTATATTATTTAGTTTAGAAAGGAGGAAATCAAGTTAAGAGCCTTTTTTTTTAAAAAAAAAAAGAAGTAATAGATGATAAAGGCCAGAACCATAATAAAATCACTATTTTTTCCTTCCTATGACAGCATCAGTTCCTTTTGTGACATGGTACCTGAAACAGTGGAAGAAGGCTGCTGTTTCATAAAGATGTTTGGATCTAAAAGAATAAATTAGAGTAAAACAAATATTTTTTTTCAGAGAAGCATTAAAAAAGTATTTGTAGGATTGATCTGAACCATTAACTAATCTTTAACGTAAGTTCAGCTCATTTTTGTTCAGTTGCTCAGTCATGTCTGACTCTTTGTGACCCCATGAAGTGCAGCATGCCAGACCTCCCTATAAATCACCAACTCCTGGAGTCTACCCAACCCCATGTCCATTGAGTCAGTGATGCCATCCAACCATCTCATCCTCTGTCGTCCCCTTCTCCTCCTGCCCTCAATCTTTCCCAGCATCAGGGTGTTTTCAAACGAGTCAGCTCTTTGCATGAGATGGCCAAAGTATTGGAGTTTCAGCTTCAACATCAGTCTTTCCAATGAACAACCAGGACTGATCTCCTTTAGGATGGCCTGGTTGGATCTCCTTGCAGTCCAAGGGACTCTCAGGAGTTTTCTCCAACACCACTGTTCAAAAGCATCAATTCTTCGGTGCTCAGCTTTCTTTATAGTCCAACTCTCACATTCATACATGACCACTGGAAAAACCATAGCCTTGACTAGATGGACCTTTGTTGGCAAGGAATGTCTCTGCTTTTTAATATTCTATGTAGGTTGGTCACAACTTTCCTTCCAAGGAGTAAGTAACTTTTAATTTCATGGCTGCAATCACCATCTGCAGTGATTTTCAAGCCCAGAAAAATAAAGTCAGCCACCGTTTTCACTGTTTCCCCATCTATTTGCTGTGAAGTGACGGGACCAGATGCCATGATCTTAGTTTTCTGAATGTTGAGCTTTAAGCCAACTTTTTAACTCTCCTCTTTCACTTTCATCAGGAGGCTTTTTAGTTCTTCTTCACTTTCTGCCATAAAGGTAGTGTCATCTGCATATCTGAGATTTATTGATATGTCTCCCAGCAATCTTGATTCCAGCTTGTGCTTCCTCCAGCCCAGAGTTTCTCATGAAGTACTCTGCATATGAGTTAAATAAGCAGAATGACAATATACAGCCTTGACATACTCCTTTTCCTATTTGGAACCAGTCTGTTGTTCCATGTCCAGTTCTAACCTTTGCTTCCTGACCTGCATACAAATTTCTCAAGAGGCAGGTAAGGTGGTCTGGTATTTCCATCTTTTTCAGAATTTTCCAATTTATTGTGATCCACACAGACAAAGGCTTTGGCATAGTCAATAAAGCAGAAGTAGATGTTTTTCTGGAACTCTCTTGCTTTTTTGATGATCCATCAGATGTTGGCAATCTGATCTCTGGTTCCTCTGCCTTTTGTAAAACCAGCTTGTACATATGGAAGTTCACGGTTCACATATTGTTGAAGCCTGGCTTGGAGAATTTTGAGCATTACTTTACTAGCATGTGAGATGAGTACAATTGTGTGGTAGTTTGAGCATTCTTTGGCATTGCCTTTCTTTGGGGCTGGAATGAAAACTGACCTTTTCCAGTCCTGTGGCCACTGCTGAGTTTTCCAAATTTGCTGACATATTGAGTGCAACACTTTCAGAGCATCATCTTTTAGGATTTGAAATAGCTCGACTGAAATTCCATCACCTCCACCAGCTTTGTTCATAGTGATGCTTTCTAAGGCCCACTTGACTTCACATTCCAGGATGTCTGGCTCGAGGTGAGTGATCACACCATCATGATTATCTGGGTCATGAAGATCTTTTTTGTACAGTTCTTCTGTGTATTCTTGCCACCTCTTCTTAATATCTTCTGCTTCTGTTAGGTCCCTACCGTTTCTGTTTTTTATTGAGCCCATCTTTGCAGGAAATGTTCCCTTGGTATCTCTAATTTTCTTGAAGAGATCTCTAATCTTTCCCATTTTATTGTTTTCCTCTATTTCTTTGCATTGATCACTGAAGAAGGCTTTCTTATTTCTCCTTGCTAATCTTTGGAACTCTGCATTCAAATGGGTATAGCTTTCCTTTTCTTCTTTGCTTTTCACTTTTCTCCTTTTCACATCTGTTTGTAATATCTCCTCAAACACCAGCAGAGATTTTCTGGTAGCAAAACACATTTTGCCTTTTTTCATTTCTTTTTCTTAGGGATGGTCTTGATCCCTGTCTCCTGTACAATGTCACGAATCTCCATCCATAGTCCATCAGACACTCTGTCTATGAGATCTAGTCTCTTAAATCTATTTCTCACTTCCACTGTATAATCATAAGGGATTTGATTGAGGCCATACCTGAATGATCCAGTGGTTTTCCCTACTCTCTTCAATTTAAGCCTTAATTTAGCAAAAAGGAGTTCATGATCTGAGCCACAGTCATCTCTTGGTCTTGTTTTTGCTGACTGTATAGAGCTTCTCCATCTTTGGCTGCAAAGAATATGATCAATCTGATTTCAGTGTTGATCATCTGGTGATGTCCCTGTGTAGAGTCTTCTCTTGTGTGGTTGGAAGAAGATGTTTGCTATGACCAGTGCGTTCTCTTGACAAAACTCTGTTAGCCTTTGCCCTGCTTCATTCTATACTCCAAGACTAAATTTGCCTGTTATTCCAGGTGTTTCTTGACTTCCTATTTTTGCATTCCAGTCCCCTATAATGAAAAGGACATCTTTTTTTGGTGTTAGTTCTAAAATTAGAGCATGAGTTCAGTTATTTCTAGTAATGAGTAAGCTTTTCTTGCTAAAATATGCTCATCTTCTAGCCACTACTCATTCCCAAACTGAAGACCTTATGGTCAAGCCAAAAGTGATAAAACGCTGTCCTTTTTTGGCTCAGTCAGGCCACCAAACAAAGCCTACTGAAATTCTACCTAAGGGCTTAATAATCTAAAATCATTTTTTCTTAAAAATTATACTTTAGAGAGATTTTTCAGAACCAATTTTCCAGCAAAAAATTGAATTAGGACATGGTAACAAGTTATATACACATATATTAACTAAGCCATTCTCAATTTTGAAAATCATTGGCTTAAATATATAGCCTATTATTTTTTCTTTTTATACAATTGCTTTTTAATAGCTTTAGAGAGTTATTGATACAAATTTTATTTCATTTTATTTTTTTGGATCTCTGTTAGACTTTTTACCCCTAGTGGCTGTTAGAAACTACACAAATAAAAAGATTCCAGTGCCAGCAGAAGTGAGTGGTCAAATGAACAATAAACAATACAGTATTGAAAATGGAGCAAAAGATCTGGCTTCTTCTAGGGCGTAACCTCACACAACTGCAGGCTGTGTGACTTTAGGCAATTTACTTCACTCTTTGTAAAATCAGGATAGATACATTGACATGTCAGGATTGTTGGGAGAACTAACTAGGATAATGAAAATCAGGAATAGTACTTGTAACATGAAAGTTACTTATGGAGCTGAAGGAACCATTAGGATGTAAAGGAGGACAAAGAATAGACTTGTTGGCACTTCCCTGGTGGTCCAGTGGTTAGGACTCCCTGCTTCCATTGCAGGAGACATGGGTTCAGTCCCTGGTTGGGGAATGAAGATCTCACATGCCACATAATGTAGCCAAAAATTAATAAAAAATTGTATTAAAAAAAAGAATAGACTTGTTAAAGACTGACAGTGAAGAGCTGGGGAAAAGCTAAAATTTCTCTAAGTGTGGACAAAAGAATAAGAACAAATGCCTGTTCTCTGTTAGAAGTCATGGCAATAGTGTTTCTTCTGCTATCACAACAGCTAGGCTCTGTGAAGGATGAGTCCAGGGAGACGGAGAGCTAGGGAGCCAGGACTAAAATGGGGATTCTGCAGTGGTAACAGGGAAACCAGGCCAGGAAGTGGTGAGGCTGGCACATGCTTGTCTCCCTGTGATCAGCGGGCCACCACCTCTGCTCCAGAAGGAGCTAAGAGCTAGAGCACTCACCCAGAGCAGAAACAGGAATTTGTTAGAGACTCACCAGTGGGCTTCCCTGGTAACTCAGTGGGTAAAGAACCTGCAATGCAGGAGAGCCAGGTTCAATCCCTGGGTCAAGAAGACCCCCTGGAGAAGGGAATGGATACCCACTCCAGTATTCTTGCCTGGAGAATTCCATGGAGAGAGGAGCCTGGTGGGTTGCACTCCATGGGGTCGAAAACAGTCAGACACAACTGAGCAACTAACACCAGTGGGCACTTACTGGGAAGCTGTGGGAGAGGTAGAAGCTGGCTGGAGTTCCTGGAGGCTGTGTTAATCAGTCTAACAGCTAAAACAACAAAACTCAGTAGTTTACAAAATAAAGGTTTATTTCTTACTTTACAGTCCCCAGTGGGTGGTCAGTGGGGGTGAAGAGGGGAAGTCTTTTCTCTGTGCAGTCATTTAGAGACCCCAGGTAGCCCCCTGTCCTGAGACTCCTGGGTCCTCAGCAGTGGATGGGAAGGTGAGAGTAAGAGGGAATATGGAGGCTCTCAAAGAGGAGAAAGAAAGAAGAAACAGAAAGGGGGGTAGATGAACACATGGCAGAGTCATTTACATAAAAGTAGACACCAAAATGATATTAAATGGACATCAGAAGAATCACAAAAAAATTACTAGAATAACATGGGGAAAAATAAAAGTCAGATAAGAATAAACAAAGATAGTTTTGAAACTGGATCCCAGCTATCAGCAAAAACAAAAGAAGGATCAACATAAACCAAGGGTAAGAGTCAGGGTCTTCACATGCTAGAAACTATCATGAATGAGAAAGAAAGCTATGCTTGGTCATCGCAGGTCACCTTGAAACTCAAAGTGGGAACTGTTCGCTTCAGGAGAGAAACAGAGAAAGCGGAACAAAGGGACAGAGGTAGACAGGACACGCAACACGGAGGACTGTGAGGTGGACACCAGGACATGATGCCCCAGAAAAGACTGTAGGAGGTCAGATGAGGGCAAGCCTTTCATAGCCAAGTCATCACAGGGTATGGAGAGTATGGTGAAGTAGATTCTGAAAGAGAACCACAACACACACACACACACAGGAAGTGGTCATAGCACCAAGTCTACTTTGGTCCAAGGACTAAGTCACTTAGACCAAGATAAACAAAATGGGGTCAAGTGGGCTAATTTACAAGGCAAAGACTCTGAAAGGTGTTCCTCTACAAAGAGCACATACGTGAATAATTTTAAATGCTTTTAAAATATAATTAAAATTGTAGAAATGTGATATAAGAAAAGGAATGAGATGATTTCTTAGGAAAGAAGGCAAAACTATTTTTTCAGGGTGTTTAAATCTCAGGGGAATCCTGAAACAATTTCAGAATTTGTAAACTATGTCAAACCCTCATCATCAATGTTTGTCATTTTAGGCAACCCTATTGGCTTCCCTGATGTTACCAGCAGCAAGAATGCTCATCGTCAAAATGGGGTTTCTTTGCTCATTTTAGTCAATCCTGTTGGCTTTCCTGATGTGACCAGCAGTAAGAACGCTCATCGTCAAAATGAGGTTTCTTTGCTTATTTCAAAAACAGCAGGGAAGAGTGAAAACAGTTCACTTTTGGAGCAAGGCTGGATAGAGAAGATGTTAAGAAAATGGAATAAGGTAAAGGCTGGTGGAAAAGAAGAGAGGCAGGTCAGGCAGCAGCCTGGGAAGCGCAGAGGAAGAAGCAGAGGCCTCTGTGTAGATCCCAAACAGCCACAGGTGAACTCTGATTTGGCTCAAAGACCAGGCAGAGCCACCCTGGCCTTAATTGCTCTTTCTAAGATCAAGGACACTGGGTGCAGCCATGTGCTCTGTCAGTAGAAAGTATAGGGAGATGTGGTGTTAAAAGTAAAGAACATTTTGGATTGATACATTCAAGGGAGTTTGGGGAAAGTAAATTGGTAAGTCAGATCAAGAATCATCAGACAGGTTATATACTTTTAAAAGAAAAACTTTCCACTTAAAGCAGAACTTGCCCATGCATGCTCAGTTGCATCTGACTCTTTGGACCCCCCTGGACTGCAGCCCATCAGGCCCCTCTGTCCATGGGGATAGAATACTGGAGTTGCTATGCCCTCCCCCAGGGGATCTTTCTGATCCAGGAATCAAATCCGTATCTCCTGCAAATCCTGCATTGCAGGCGGATTCTTCACCACTGAGCCACCGGGGAAGCCCACAACTTACCCGCTAGGCTATGCTAAGTCACTTCAGTCGTGTCCGACTCTGTGCGACCCATAGAAGGCAGCCCACCAGGCTCCCCTGTCCCTGGGATTCTCCAGGCAAGGACACTGGAGTGGGTTGCTATTTCCTTCTCCAATGCATGAAAGTGAAAAGTGAAAGTGAAGTCGTTCAGTCATGTCCGACTCCTGCAGCCTACCAGGCTCCTCCATCCATGGATTTTCCAGGCAAGAGTACTGGAGTGGAGTGCCATTGCCTTCTCCGCCAGAACTTTGCCCAGGCAATAACAAAATGGAATACTTTGTTTCACCACAGCTAGAGTTGTTAAAACAACCAGAAACTTTGAGCCATTGACTGGCCTAAGCTGATAAATGATTAAGCACTTTGAATGCCCCAAAGTGCCAGAATCTTCCTGGATCCAAGTGAAGAGTTTTACCAGGGTGGAATGGACCTCGTTGAATCAGCTGCGTACAGGCTCTAGGACTCATTCTGCCCTATCCAAAGTGTCAACTTTCGATCATTTTCTAGCTTGCAAGTTGTCCTGTTTGTTACCTCTCAGTAAAAATCTCAGAAAATTTCTTTTTGTTGTTTTTTAAAATTTCTTCTGTTGGAGTACAGTTCTTTAATTTTCAAAATAATTTTTCTTGGAGTATTATTGCTTTACAATGTTGTGTTAGTTTCTGCTGTAAAACCAAGTGAATCAGCTGTATGTGTATGTACATCCCCTCCCTCTTAAGTCTCTCTCACACCCTCCCATCCTACCCTTCTAGGTCATCACAGGGCTCCAAGCTGAGCTCCCTGTGCCATGCAGCAGCTTCCCACTAGCCTTCTGTTTTACACATGGTAGTGTATATATGTCAGCGCTACTCTCCCAGTTCATCTCACCCTTCCCTTCCCAGCTGGGTCCACATGTCTGTTCTCTACATCTGCATCTCTATATTGGAGCATAGTTGATTTACAATGTAGTATTAGTTTCCACTACACAGCAAAGTGAATCAATTATACGTATACATATATCCACTTTTTTTTAGATTCTATTCCCAAATAAGCCATTACAAAGCACTGAGTAGAGCTTCCTGTGCTATAGAGTAGGTTCTTATTAGTTATCTATTTTCAATATAGTAGTGTGTATATGCCAATATCAATCCCCCAATAATTTATGCCTCCATCTTTTCCCCCTTGGTAACCATGTGTTTGTTTTCTACACCCGTGACTCTATTTCTGTTTGTAAACGGGTTCATTTATACAACTTTTTGACTTCACATATAAGCAATATTATGATATTTGTCTTTCTCTGTCTGATTTACTTCACTTAGTATGACGATCTCTACATCTACCCACATCACTACAAATGGCATTATTTTATCCATTTTCATGGCTGAGTAGTATTCCATTGTATATATGCACTACATCTTCTTTACCCATTCATCTATCGATGAACATTTAGGTTGCTTCCATGTTCTGACTATTGTAAATATTGCTGCAGTGAATGTTCAGTAGACTTTGTTTTCTCGCCTGGCAAGTAAACATTACTAAACTCAGAACATACTTTGTAATCCTAGGAGTGGTCATTGCTTTGTCACCTTCCTCCTACCACTGGCAGGCTGGGACATGCTTGGACACATTGTGGAAGAAACCTCTGGGTCCTGGGCTGGTCTCTTCTAAGCCATGTGTGCAGGAAGGGGCCATCTCAACCAGCAGGACTCAAAGGGCAATGAACACTCATACACACAGCAAGGTTAATATGATAATACATACATGACATATATTACTATCCCAAACTATGCTTGTGATTTACAGATAAGATTGCAATTTACTTCTGAATTGATTTATTAATACAAAGCCCACTAAGGAATGGCAGTAATGCTTTATTTAAGATATCTGGCTAGTCTGAATCAAATTTTTTATCCAATTTTGAAACTTTTTTCTCTGGAAATAAGTTTTTATTAAGGTTTTATCTTGAGAAGATAAACGGGTTTAATAGAAAAAGCAAAACACGTTTTGAAGCTCAGGAAAACAACTTGCTGCTTGTCATGTCATCTTTTTCCCCCTGTTGAGAACAGATAGCTCTCCCACCCTCATAAAAGTCAGACTGGCTCCTTTCTGGGTATTCAAATATCTCTATATGTTCTTTTTTAAGCTTGGACTCTATTAGCGTGACTCAGTGAGCGCTCCTCCCTCCCACTCTGGCTATATTCAGACTCCCTGCATGTAGTATACATTGTCAGGTCCGCAGTGAGAAAGAGAAACCTCTGCAGAAAGAAGAAGAGAACTAGCTGGCTGGCTAGTAGGTCCCAGGTTCTGGCAGCCAGGAATCACTCTCTCAAGTTAAAGAGTTAACGTGTTAACAGTGAAATCCGGGAGACGAGTATAACAATATTCACTGTAAACCTTTTCAACTTTTATTTAATTATCTTAGCTCCACTGGGTCTTCATTGCTGCTCCCAGGCTTTCTCCAGCTCTGGTGAGCAGGGGCTACCCTCTAGTTGTGGTGCGTGGGCTTCTCATTGTGGTGGCTTCTCTTGTTGTGGAGCACGAGCTCTGGGCCCAAGGGCTTCAGTATTTGTGTGGCACAGGCTTAGTAGCTCCACGGCTTCCTTAACCAGGGCTTGAAATTGTGTCCTCTGCACTGGCAGGCAGGTTCTCAACCACTGGGATGCTGCATATATATATATATATATATATATATATATATTTCCTGGTAGCTCAGATGGTATAGAATCCGCCTGCAATGTGGGAGACCTGGATTCGATCCCTGGGTTGAGAAGCTCCCCTGGAGAACAGATAAACTACTCACTGCAGTAGGCAGTGGACATCTTAACTAGAGAATTCCATGGACAGAGGAGCCTGGCAGGCTACCCTCCATGGGGTCGCTAGGAATCGGACACAACTGAGCAACTTTCACTTCACTTCATATGCCTAAAACATTGTGTAATAATATTTTAGGAAAGGAATAAATGCTTGATCTATTGCTCAATTGATGGAAACTCTGTAAGCTCCAAATCCACCTTAGAAATAACAGTTAGTGAAGAAAAGACCTACAGAACTGGACCGTCGGGGTTCTTACTTATGTCCAGCAGCAGTCAGACCATTCTTAAGGGTCCTAAATCATGAGACCAAAGCATCCCCTCTTCTGGCCACACAGCCCATTCAGCACAAAGGGGGATAAACAACTGGATTCAGAGTTGTGGGGTTCCCCACTTTCCTCATGTCTTTTCCTGGGGTATCCCTTTAGTCTTTCTGCTTCATCAGAGACTAAGTGCCCTCCAGTTTCTAAGCTTTCCACATCAGCAAAAATGAAAAAGTTCCATAGCCCATGTTCTGAGAGACTTGGGTCTTTGCATCTTATGTCTTTTCTTTCTCATTTACTTCACTGAAAGTGTTTTAGCAATCAGACAAGCTGGTGTTTAAGCTTTGTGCATGAGTGTGTCTGAGTACCGGAAGATTTCTCCTACACTTAACACCCAAGAAAGCTTAAGCCGTCATAGAGCAGAAAAGGCTCAAGTTCAGAGATGGCAGGCTCTTAGAGACTATACAGCCTGTCTCTCATTCAATCTGTGTAACTCTCTAGGACAAGTCTGAGCCGTAAGAGCCATGACAATATCCAAGCTCCTTTATGAACTGTATGTGGACATAGAGTCAGAATCTGATGAACTGTCTTTTTCCTGTTTGTGTGAAGCTGATAAAAGGTGTTGATTAGAACACAGAGTTCTCATGAGCCATAGAATTTCATTGGGTTGTGCAGGCTCTATCTAGAACATTTCTATATAAATGTTCACAATGTGAAATAGCAAAATGATCCTACAAAAGACACTGCTCTTAAAAAAAGAAGACACTGCTCCCATAAAGTGAAAAACAATAAAACAAACAAACAAAAAAAAAAAGGTGTAATAGTCGATCTTTCCAACATATAGTTTGGGTTTTGTGTGTATTTTTTGAAGAGTGTTAATTTTAAACAGGGGTTACTCGACTAGAGAACACCTCTAGCTTCTCAGAAGCTTCTTGAATAATTTGCTTTACCAAGATGGTTTTAACCCAGTTCAGAAAATGTTACATCCAGGGCTTGATTCTTCCTTCCTGAAAAGAAAGTCTCAGGTCTTTTTGACTTATTTGAGGTCTAATGGAGGACTTACTGGAAACTCAATGGAGGGGCAAGAAGGGATTAATAGCAGAAGACACGTGGAGACCATTAAGCAGCTCCAAACGACATAGAAACCTGCTTTGCTGGTGACTGGAATTCAGAAGCCACAGCAGCAGGGGCTTGAGTTTCACTTGGGTAAAGATATGCAGGCTCTGAAATGGGAGGCAACTGGAGACTACTATTCGATGGGTTTTACTTCTCAACAGAGACCACAACATTCCTGGCTGCAGCCCAGATATGAGAATGGCTTGTTCCCTCATCCATTTCCTCATTTCTCAGACAAGAGATCTGAAACCAAAAGACTAAGCTCATTGACAGGGGATGAGATGAGTGGATGGCATTATCCACCCAATGGACATGAGTCTAAGCAAATTCCAGGAGACAATAAAGGACAGAGAAGCTTGGGATGCTGCAGTCCATGGGGTTGCAAAGAGTTAGACAGGATAGACACAACTTAGCAACTGAACAACAAGATTTGCTGTTCAAGAAATTCTAATTACACTAGCAAGTATACATTAGCATGCAAACTGCTTCATACAAATACAAGAGAAGTATTTTTATATAATGATAAAGCCTTTGCTTTCTGTCACAGTAAGTTTCATCCTTCTTGTTAGGGAGGAACCCCTGAGGGATATTATAGACCTGAGGGTATGTCCTCTTCAGTATTTAATGATTATTCCTAGCCCTTCAGATACCCCCTTAATTAAACTAAGTGCCCAAAGAAAGAATGTCTTCTCTGTCATTGAGAACATTCATTCATTCATCTATTTGACAAACATTTGATGGTTAGCATACACTAGATGGATTGAGTAGCAGATATAATGACTATTTTTGCACCATGAAATACTGGAACAAAATAGATGACCTGCAATTAAGTCAAACAATTTTACATGTTAGAAAAATGGAGAAAGAGTCCATTTCACACACTTGTTAATAAGAGTCATAACAGTTTTCCTTCTTTTCTCTGGTAGAAAGACCTCTGGATATAAATTAGAAAACTGAGCAAAACCCAGCTTGGTCATTTTCTAAGAATTTTATCTGGGAGAAGTTACTGCTTTAACTTCTGTAAAATAGGAACATTATCCTTTTTCTCAGGATTACTATCAGAAAGAAATGAAATAAAATACATGAAATATCCCAGAGCAGAGTATGGCCCATTACAGACATGTAACATTATTTAGAAACATTTACCCTACCTGCTTTAGCACACTCTTCCAGACTGTCAATATATTTCCCAAAAAGTTCACTTTTATTCTGCCACTGATTTATCAAAGAACTTCCCCTGTGTCCTCTGTCTTCCTATAATCTTGAGAATCTCTAGAATAACCAAGTTCCAGCCTGTGACTGAGTGATTCTTTAACCTTTCTGCTATCACAGGTGGTGACAATGGGGATGAAGAAGAAAACAGGTGTGGGTGAGATATTTAGGAGACAGAACTCATCTTGGATATGGGAGTGGAGGTTCCAGAAATCATCTGGCCAGGATGACTCAATGGGTGATGGGAAGCTTGGAGGTTCTTTTTAAAATTATTTTATGTTTTATGTAAATTATCATATGTGAAATGAATCACCAGCCCAGGTTCGATGCATGATACAGGGTGCTCAGGGCTGGTGCACCAGGATGACCCAGAGGGATGGAATCTGGAGGGAGGTGGGAGGGGGGTTCTGGAAGGGGAACACATGTATACACATGGTGGACTCATGTCAATGTATGGCAAAACCCACATGATAATGTAAAGAAAAAAATAAATTTTAAAAAATAAAAAAATAAAAATAAATTATTTTATGTTTTAGAAGGGAAGAAACATGAGTTCACTTCTCAATGCCTTGTTTTTGAGGATCTGTGTGGGGCATCCAGGGAGAGGCCTGTGCATGATGCTACATTCAAGAGGTCGTCAGGAGGACAGAGCCTCTGCTTGGGTGGTGAGGGTGTATCTGACTGGAAAAATGTCTGAAACAGAACCCCATGAAAGGCCAACATTTAAGGGTACTCTCTAAGAAGATGCTAAAAGCAGATTTCAAGTGAGTGGTCTGAGAAGTGAAGATAGATCGTGCTCAGTCATTCAGTTGTGTCTGACTTTTTGCAACCCCATGGAATGTAGCCCACTAGTCTCCTCTGTCCGTAGAATTATCCCAGCAAGAATACTGGAGTGGGTTGCCATTTCCTCCTCTAGGGATCAAATCTGCCTCTCCTGCAGCTCCTGCATTGGCAGGCAAATTCTTTACTATTGAGCCACCTGGGAAGCCCAAGAAAAGACTACTAGTCACAAAAATATTTTGGTGACCAAATTACTGTAAAGGTTTTTTATATGTCTTGTCTAGAACTTCCCTTACTAGCATGAGAGGTTGTTAACACTTCAGAATCTCAGGTTCTTCTCCAGAATGACTGACTCTAGATCTACATTTAACAAGACCCCCTGATCAACTGATCTTCCCAGGTGGCTCAACGGTAAAGAATCTGCCTGCAATGTGAGAGACCTGGGTTCTATCCCTGGATAGGAAAGATCCTCTGGAGAAGGGCATGGCAACCCACTCCAGTGTTCTTGCCTGGAAAATCCCATGGACAGAGGAGCCTGGTGGGCCACAGTCCATGGTGTTGCAAAGTGTCAGACACGATTGAAGTGACTTGGCACAGCACACATCTGATCAATACGTACATGTTAAATTCTGAGACGCATTGCTCTAGAACCTAGACTGTATTTCCCACAGGAAGAATGACATATTCAGTTGCCAGTCTAAACTATATATAGATGCTCTCCAAGTATTAACAGTTGTTTTTCTAGAACCACATGTTCTAATATAAGCTAGGTGTGCAGATGATGCATTTTTCTTAGCCAAGCTCTAAACCAAAATCATTTCCCCCAACCCACCTTCCTGATCCCACAATGCCTTTATTCCCAGATTACCTCTAACAAGACACAGAGATGAAACATAGTAAAGAAAAAAAGAGTTTCAATAAAAACAAAAAGCTAGAACCTCTAGCAATTTCTAAGGGACTATGCTTTATGATAAGGGGCGAAATATACAAGAATCAGGCTCTATCATAGGGACCATTCCTACGTACAAAGGACAGAAGCAGTATCGGATGAGAAGGGCTCTGCAAGGGTCTGCAGAATCTGTGTGGGAGCTCAGTTCTACTCAGGTGGACGGAACTGGAGCCTATTATCCAGAGTGAAGTAAGCCAGAAGGAAAAACAAAAATACAGTATACTAACGCATATATATGGAATTTAGAAAGATGGTAACGAGAATCCTGCCTGCGAGACAGCAAAAGAAACACAGATGTATAGAACAGTTTCGTGGACTCTCTGGAAGAGGGCAAGGGCGGGATGATATGGGAGAATGGCATTGAAACATGTTAATTATCATATGTGAAATCAATTGCCAGCCCAGGTTTGATGCTCGGGGCTGGTGTACCGGGATGACCCAGGGAGAGGTAATCGGGAGGGAGGAGGGAGGGGGGTTCTGGAAGGGGAACATATGTATACCCATGGCGGTTTCATGTCAATGTATGGCAAAACCAACACAATAAAGTAAAGAAAAATAAAGAAAGAAAGCTTATGGTGGACTTTGTGGATCAGGGTAAGGGTGGGATGATATGGGAGAAGGGCACTGAAGCATGTTAATTGTCACGTGTTTAATCAATCGCCAGCCCAGGATTGATGCTTGGGGCTGGCGCAGCGAGATTTCCCGGGGGGGAGGGAGGAGGGAGGGGGGTTCCGGGGGGGAAGCATATGTAGACCCATGGTGATATCATGACAATGTACGGCAAAAACAATAAAAAAAAAAAAGAAAGAAAAAAGAAAGAAAGCTTATGGAGGCAGAAGGCGGCAGAGCTGTCAGCCAGCAACAGTTCTGGCTTCTGAGCATCAGTGGCTAACAAGGGTTTCTTCAAAGGCTGGTAAAAACACGGCTTATGATTTGTAAAGGCGAGGCCATTTACATAAAAGAGCACGTGTAACTCAAATGGTGATAAGAGGCTGCCTGTGAGTTCAAGCTAATATTATGAATTGTGGTTTAGTTGCTAAGTTATGTCCAACTCTTTTGCAATCACATGGACTACAGTCTGCCAGATTCCTTCTGTCCATGAGATTTTCTAGACAAGAATACTGGAGTGGGTTGCCATTTCCTTCTCCAGGATCTTCTAGATCCAGGGATGGAATCCATGCCTCCTACTTACATTGGCAGGTGGGTTCTTTACCACTGAGCCATCAAGGAAGCCCCCAGTATTATGAATTAATGGATCCCAAGAATGGTCAATGGACATACCCTGAGACCATTGAAAATGGTAGGCTTTTTGTTGTTGACCTGTCTGCTTTTATTTTTTGCTCCTTTTTAACTTCTCCCACAGCTACCTCCACTTTAATATTTACTATTTCAAGTGTTAGTTATTTTGTTTCCATTCTGAACCTATATAATCATGTAGGTGATCAAAATTCCCTATAAATGTCTGCAAGATTTTTTTAAATACATGTATCACAGACCTTGCTCACAGTCATATGTAAGAGTTCAACCAGCCAGGAAAGAAACAGGCATATACTTTTCCCATTCCCAAAGTAAGACACTTTAAAGCAAGGGTTTCCTAATTTTAGTGTGCAAAAAAATCTGCAAAAAAAAAAAAAAAAGGGTTTCCTGGATTCTACTATCAAAGATTTTTATTTCATATTCATGGTAGTAGAGGCTTGGAATCTGAATATTTAATGAGTACTCCTCCAAATAAAGTGATTCTGATATTGGTGGTCCATGTAGTACACATTAAGAAATGCATATAAGGCACTTCCCTGGTGGTGCAGGGGATAAGAATCCTCCTTCCAACGCAGGGGACACAGGTTCGATCCCTAGTCTGGGAAGATTCCACATGCTGCAGAGCAACTAAGCCCGTATGCCACTACTATTGAGACTGTGTTCTAGAGCCTGTGAGCTGCCACTACTGAGCCCACGGACCTAGAAACTGTGTTACGCAACAAGAGAAGCCACTGTGATGAGAAGCCCACACAAAACAATGAAGACCCAGAACAGAAAGAAAGACAGAAAACTCATCATGTAAGGAATGTTGGACAGGAGGTAGCTCTTTTTGCTCAAGAGACATCAAACACCTTCTTAATTTAACATTCTTGGGGAAGTGAGGCAGCTTGCAGTGATAAGCACCTGGGCAGTCAAGTTATTGGTGAGAAACGGAGCATCAGTCGATGAGGACCAGTCATGTGGGATGGGACACCAGAAAACAAGCTTGTAGGGGAGAAGGATGCCCACATAGCAGTCATAAAAGGGCATGGGTGCCCGAGGCATACCCAGCTCACCTTCTAGGACTGCCCCTGGCCAGGTCCTTGAAGCAAGATAGCTCTTCCTTGGGGATATGATTCCAGCTGGCAGCTAAAGGTTGTGATCACTGTGGGTGAGGGAGAAGGGTTTGTGTGTACCAAATGTTCTGTATTTTAATTCCTGCAATTATGCTCAGAAGAAGCAAGTTAGCCTTTACCTATCCCCTAGCTAATCCTGTCTGTGACACATTTGATACAGCACCTGGAATCTGCAGCATATTTGATAATGTTATGACTCCTGCTTAGTGCTTTACAATAACACCCATTGTATGAGTGTCTATCATCCAAGTAAGACAAGTCAGACAATCCCATTTATATTTGGGCAAAATATATTTTGTGTGTATATGTTTAAAATTTATTGATAAGGTGAACCTATACTTTTAAGTATGCATGCGTGCATGCTAAGTCACTTCAGTTGTGTCCAACTCTTTGCAACCCCATAGACTGTAACCCACCAGGCTCCTCTGTCCATGCAATCTTCCAGATGAGAATACTGGAGTGGGCTGCTATGTCCTCCATCAGGGGATCTTCCCAACTCAGGGATCAAAACCATGTCTCCTGCATTGCAGGTGCTGAGCCACCTGGGGAAGCCCACTTGAAAATATACCCTTTAGCAGTAGAGTTTATATACATGTATTATATCCAAGAAATATTGTCCATGTGCAAAGTGTTGCATTTTAGTTACTCTCTTCCTCTGGGGCCTTACAGCACAGTGAGGGAATGACAACAACACCTGGCAAAATTGGGCAAGGGTCATGGGGCACAGGTCAAATACAAGGGGCAAAGAAGGGAGAACTCAGGAGAGCTTCATAGATGAGTTGTCCTTCAAGCTTAACTATGAAAATGGTTGCAATTTCAGGAAACAGAGGGTGGCAGGTGAGGCAGGCATTTCAAAGGGACCAAGTCACACAGATGGGGAAACACTGGGCGAATTCAGCAGCAGGGAGTGGTAGGGAATGCATATAACTTTTAAGGGACCAATAGAGAAGCAAAGCTGTAAATATAAATATGGCCCGTAGTTTAAAGAATCTGAAATGCTAGGCTGAGCAGTCATTGCATACTTCCAAAAGGTGGGTTTTTTTTAGAAGGAGCAGGGGGAGTACTAGCGTGAACTCTGCATTCAGAACATTATTCTGCACTTCAAGTTTGGAACTTCCAAAGACACAAAGCCACCTTCCATCAACATCAAGCCTGAGTAAAATTGTGGCTTGCCCTCCATCTCCTATTGCTGACGAGCTTTCACCTCTACCATCTCCCACCTCGTCTCCCTTCTCCAGCCAGTAGTAACTTCTTGCCCGTTCACTCGATGTCAGTGCCTGTATGCCAGCGGTTGTACTGTACTCCTGTACTTCTCAAGGTACTGTACGGTAAGATTACAAATGCTTACTTTTTGTCATTTGTTTTTGATGTATCACTTGTGTGAAAAGCATTATAAACCTTTTACAGTACCATGCTATATAACTGATTCTGTTAATCGTCTACCAAGGCTAACTTTCGGACTTATGAACAAATTGGACGGATGAACGTGCTCTCAGAACAGAACTTGTTCATATGTAGGGGACTTACTATGTTAAACCTTCAGGTCCTAGCTGTACACGCATTTGTGATTAAATGGATTGATGCGGTGGCTGTAACAAAGGTAGATTCAGTGTGAGAAGGGGAAATGACCAGAAGCAAGAAGAAAGGCCAGCTGACCAAAGTTCAGTGCAACAGGTGCTGTCAGTGTCCTTCGGACTCACTTCTCCACGCACTGGGCACAGATAGCATCTTTGTGGTGGCACCTGCCTTTGCTGCCTGAGGGCTCCTTCCAGTGGCCACAGGTCCTGGGGAGTTAAGACTGTGTGGGGCCCCAAGCAATGCCAGGCTGGAGCTGGTGCAAAAAAACCCTGCAAAAAGTGTCCTCACCCTGAGACCTGTTCCACATTATCTCCAGAGGTCCCACTGGCCACTGCTCAGTCTGCTTCCTTCCCTGCTTTCCTTTCCTACCTACTCGGGGCTTCCAGGATCACCTCCCAAACACACTTTTTAGATTATTGAATTCTTCCCAGAATCAAAGTAGGAGATAGTATCATTTCAAGTGACAGAGGAAATCTGACAAATGGCTGAAAATGAGATTAAAATCATTAGAGATGAGCCGACATTAATGCTGAAGGATGTAGATTAGACCAGAGGAAAGAATGGGGGTGAGATGGGAGAGACTAAACTAGAAGCAGGGATGCAGCCGAGGGGACAGAACATCAGAGGGGTGGGCAGAAACTTGCAGAAGAAAGTGGAGAGGATGCTACAAAGATCACATCGGTTTCCACAGAGGGGAGGACGCTGAATGAAGACAGTTGAACCAGACCCTGGTCTGGCGGAATGAGGTCTTTTCTCATTGAAGCTTTTCTCTCCTCTCACCCCTCACTCTCGGGACACAGCATAGCTAGATTGTGGCTTGATTGATTTTGGTTAAATTAATGTTTTTAAAGTGAGAAGAGCCATACTTAGAGTGAGTTTTATTCCCCGTAAAAATGATGTGAGTCACTTAACATTTCTTCTGCCCCAAATGTCTTTCTCTACCTCCTTCACCTAGGAAACTCTGCTTATCCTTCAGGAGGCAGCTAAGGCTTCATTGGACCCAAGAAACCACCCACTTTGGGTACCATGGGGTCTCCCATTATAATTGCCTCTCTCCACACCTTCTACTCATTTGTCCACATTTTCTTCTAGATAGTGATTTTCATTCATCTGTTTGTGAACCCCATGCTTAGAATACAGTCGCATGCCTAATAAATGCTTGCCGAGCTCTTAAAGCAGTCGAGCAACCAGCTCTGCTCTTCCATGGATGATCTTGCTCAGTTCCCAAAGCAGCACTGTCCGATGGATGCTGTTATTATCCCTGATTTACTGATGAGGAAACTGAGTTAAGAGAACCAGAGAGCTCAGAGTCATTCAGCTGAAAACTGGCAGAGCATGAATTGAAACTTAGGCAAGGGTCTCTGGATTCAGATCTAGTTTCTTAGTTATTAAGCTTTTTCCTTTCTCTCATTTACTTTCTCTAGACTGAGTGATGTATTTAAACATAACGCAATTTTTATCTAGCTTTCCCTTAAAAAAAAAAAAAAGACCAATGACCTTAAGGCAAACCCTTCTTAACACAAGCACAAACACTCAAGCTACCTAACCAGTTAATGCAGGTGCTTTGCAAGCAGCTACGACTGAAGTAGAGGATTGCCTCCTACATGACGAGGGCTTCCCCAGGGACAAGGTCGATTTCATCCCCACAATGCACAGTGGGTTCCACAAGGCACTGTCTAGAATTGAAACTTCTACCACTGCCTCAGGAAAGAAGGCTCACAAAGATGATCTTTAGAGCAGTAGTTTTCAATCTAGAGGCTGTACTGCCTGATTTGCAATCCAATCCATCCTCATCTCATTGACCAGCCAAGCTATTTCTAAATGAAAGCTCTTGGAGATAGAGGTGAAATTGAATAAAGAAATATAAGACTGATATACCTCCCAGTCAATCCATGTCAGCTATCAGGCATCTTATTAGCAACAGTCTAGGTGCCTGTACTCAAAGAGGTCAAATTTATGTTTTCCTTATGACAAGATTAGGATCAAGATTGCATTATTTTGTTTCTCTGTTTAACATTCATTAAGAGCATTAAATAAGGATCCCATTTCTGATCTGGATTTTGTCACTGCCTTACTGACTAAGCTGGCTAACCTAATCATAGCCTCAATTTCATCTTCTTTAAGGTGGGAGAAATACCTGCATGTCCTTCCTCTCAGATGTACCAAAACCATAGCCAGAATTTATACTATTTTTGTGGAGAATTTATATGGTTCTTATCTGATAAACATGTTTCAGCCATCTTCTGAGGTTTTGTTCTCCCTTAAGCTGAAAATACATTTATATCAAAGCTGTTTATCCTTGGAAATAAATATATTTAAGATATTTAAGTATTGATGTAAAATATTTATCTTTGGAAAATGTTTCAAAGCACATTCGTATGTATGTTCCATGGACTATTTCACTTGTAAAAGATAAAAAATTCATTAATAAATTTACTCTATACATTTTATATAGCTGACTTCATTAGAATACAAGACATTCCACATACTGTGTGAATTTCCCACAAAATTGAAACTGAGTACCATCATTAAAATTTTGGCCCTGTTGATGACAATGTCTCTAAAACATATCATACCACTCGGTCAATTGAAACCAGGAGTCTGAACACATTCACTGTCTTGCCACAGGCTATGTTGACCTCTCCTGTTCTCTGCTTTTAATAAAATCTACAGATGCTCAGGTCAGCCAGGCATGCCATAGGAAGTCCTACTGACCCATAGATGGGTGATCATGCCAATCAGACCTAAGCAGGAGCAGGAAGCGGAAAGTGCCCTGGATTCCCTGGCAAAACACATAAAGTCCATAGTATAAGAGGTAAACCTCCCAGATGTCTAAGGTGTGCCACAGTGGTGATGCTTGGAGAAGTTCAATGGTCTGGGACAAATGAGGACATCTCACTTGAAAGAACAAAGCTGTTGCAACCTTACATCTTCTCCTACTAATTTTGACACTTATAACTTTGTATGCTTTTTTGGATATCAAAGGCAATATATACTTCATCTGGGATTGCTCTCCAGTTCATTAATGGGTGACTTGAAAAGCTGTCAGCTTCAAGTAGCACCCAGAGATGAGGAGAGCTTGGCAACAGGCCCAAGCTTCCCTCTCAAACGGGGTGACCCAGCAGACCCCAGCTTCCTAGAGGTGACCACAGCCGACAAGGAGCTGCTATGTGAAACCTCTGGAAAACTGTAACAGGTCAGTTGCTGAGTAGACTCTAAGGTTCTGGAACAATGACATTTCCTTGGAGTCAAAGAACTATTGTGAAACAGTTTCACAGTAGATTCTGAACATCTGAACTACCCATGTGAGTAGGTATAATTTTGAGCTAGGTGTTGTTCACTTAAAGGAGATATTTGAGACTAGGTCCAAGTGGGCTCAGAAAGCACAGGTGACTAGCATTAGCAGTTGACACAGACTCACGTAGGACTACCTCTGTTTCCATAACATTCTCCTCCCAAATGACACATAGGTCCCCTTATTTCCTGTGACAGCTGCCTGAGGAGGAATGATGCCTATGGTTTACTGGTAGGCTGATACGATATCCTGATACTGGCCAGAATCAAACTGCTGGTCAGGTACAGCTTGTTTCACTGTCTACTGTAGCAGCATAACAAATCATTCCAAAAATCTAGTTTGAGAAGATATATACACTCCAAAGTCCATAAGCAGCGCTATTTACAATAGCCAAGACAGGGAAGCAACTTATATGTCCATTGACAGATGGATGTATGAAGAAGATGTGGTACATACATACAATGGAATGTTACTCAAACATAAAAAAGAATGAAATAGTGCCCTTTGCAGCAACATAGATCGGCCTAGAGATGATCATACCAAGTGGAGTAAGCTAGAAAGAGGAAGGCAAATAACATATGATACCACTTATATGTGGAGTCTAAAATAAGACACCAATGAACTTACAACAGAAACAGGTGGATTCTATACTACTGAGCTACCTAGGAAGCCCATCTATTTTATACATAGTATCAATAGTGAATATACATTAATTCCAATTTCCCAATTTATCCCACTCTCCTTCCCCCTGCTTGGTGTCCATAGTCTACTTCTGCATCTCAGTTCCTTTTATGTGTACTGGTGCTTTTACTCTTCTCCTTCTTCCTATCTCCCCAGAAAGAGGGTCCCAGTGTGCACCAAGGACAAGAGGTAATTCTTAGTGGAACATGATCAGGCCACCTAACAGATGGAGGGAGACTTTGTTATAAAGAGCAAAGACTTAAAAACTCCTTCCCAGCTCCCATAACCAGCCTATCCATTTTCTTTCACCAGCACAGTACAAAAAAGCTGGGCTAAGCCTTTCATTTGGAAGATCCTCTCAGCTTTAATGATTGAGTTGGGTCAGACTGTAGTCCATGTAAAAAGAGGCATCATGGAAGATGTAAAGAAAAGAGAAAAGATTCTTGAATGGCATTCATTCCCTCTCTCACCTCATTATGACAGGAAATTATACACAGGAAGTCTTAGCAAAGGAAAAAGATTGCACCTTTTGCCAAAACCTTTCAGCTGCTCTCTAGCCCAGAAATCTGAGGCAGGACACAGTGGGCAAATTATGGGTCAGAGAGTCAAACACTCTTAAGTTCAAGTTTCACTTGAACTAAATAGCAACTAAGATAGATAGATAATGTAGTAGCAAATATATATATTTGACAAAAATCAGAAAGGTGATGTGATGGAGAGGGACAGTGGCAGAGGGGTAAGGTTGTGATTTAGATTAGATCAAGATATCTGGGCTAGGGCTTCCCTGGTGGCTCAGTGGTAAGGAATTCACCTGCCAATGTAGGAGACACAGTTTGAGTCCTGATCTGGGAAGATCCCACATGCTGAGGAGCAACTGAACAAATGCGCCACAACTGTTGAGCCTGTGCTCTAGAACCCGGGAGCTGAAACTATTGAAGCCCAAGTGCCTTAAGAGCCTGTGCTCATGAAAGAGAAGCCACAGCCATGAGAAGCCCATGAACTGCAACTAGAGAGTAGCCCTGCTCACTGCAACTAGAGAAAAATCCAGCAGCAACAGAGACCCTGCTGCTGCTGCTGCTAAGTTGCTTCAGTTGTGTCCAACTCTGTGCGACCCCATAGATGGCAGCTGACCAGGGTCCTCTGTCCCTGGGAGTCTCCAGGCAAGAACACTGGAGTGGGTTGCTACTTCCTCCTCCAATGCATGAAAGTGAAAAGTGACAGTGAAGTCGCCCAGTCATGTCTGACTCTTAGTGACCCCAAGGGCTGTAGCCTACCAGGCTCCTCTGTCCATGGGATTTTCTAGACAAGAGTACTGGAGTGGGTTGCCATTGCCTTCTCCACAACAGAGACCCAACACAGTGAAAAATAAATAAACAATAAGAAAGATATCTGAGCTAAACTCTAAATAACAGGAAGGAAGAAGGACTTGAATATAGGCAAGCCTGTAAGAAGCACATTACCGTCAAAGGGAACAACACATCATGAAGCCCTGTGGAGGACCCATAGAAAAGTCCCTATGATCACAGAATAGTGTAACAGATGATGTTGAGAGGTACCAGGGGCCAGACCCCCTGAGGTCTTGAAGGCCATCACAAGGCATTTGGATTTTATTATTGGTGAAATGCGAAGGCACTGGGGGATTTTAAGTAAGGAAGTGCTTTTATCTGTTTTTAAGAATATCAGTTATTTCATTTATTTTTAAGACTATCACTCTAGTTACTCTGAAGAGAAAAGATCATAAGGAACCCAAAAAGGAAGTATGGAAACATGATCAAGAGGCTGTTTTTGATTATTTGGATGTTCAGGGACAGTTTTTGGCTAGGACAGTGGCACTAAAGATGGACAGACTGGGACAATGACTTGGATCAATTTCAGAAAATTTGATATTGCTTTTGGCACTCCCACCAGTTTTGGGAATCACTCCTGGATCCACCTTTCTTCTCCAGAGGCAATCCAATCTTCTTCTAAAATTCCATTTGATACAGCGCAGGAAGTCAGCCACCTCCTGGAAGCCCCCTGTTGACCTCCTGAAGGAAGGATCCTGTAAAGATGATACTGATGAACTCATACAGTAAAACCCAGTCCTAGAACTCACACAGCACAATCCTTGGGTCTTCAAAGCAGAAATTCTCACTGCCTTCAGCAAGTTTTTTTCTAACTGATAAGTATCCCTGCCACATACACTCCTTGCCTGGGTCTACTCCAGCCACTTGATACAATTCCTCCTACATTTGAGGGTCACGAATTTGTGTAAAACAAGATATGTTTTATATATTATAGGGCACATATTCCCTGCTTTAAAACACAAGTATATACATATTGCAGTGCAAAGAAACAGAGGAAAACAATAGCATGGGAAAGACTAGAGATCTCTTCAAGAAAATTAGAGATACCAAGGGAACATTTCATGCAAAGATGGGCTCAATAAAAAACAGAAATGGTAGAGACCTAACAAAAGTATAAGATATAAAGAAGAAGTGGCAAAAATACACAGAAGAACCATACAAAAAAGATCTTCATGACTCAGATAACCATGATGGTGTGATCACTCACCTAAAGCCAGACATCCTGGAATGTGAAGTCAAGTGGGCCTTAGCAAGCATCACTATGAACAAATCTAGTGGAGGTGATGGAATTCCAGTTGAGCTATTTCAAATCCTAAAAGATGATGCTCTGAAAGTGCTGCACTCAATATGCCAGCAAATATGGAAAACTCAGCAGTGGCCACAGAACTGGAAAAGGTCAGTTTTCATTCCAGCCCCAAAGAAAGGCAATGCCAAAGAATGCTCAAACTATCACATAATTGCACTCATCTCACACACTAGCAAAGTAATGCTCAAAATTCTCTAAGCCAGGCTTCAGCAATACATGAACCGTGAGCTTCCAGATGCTCAAGATGGATTTAGAAAAGGCAGAGGGACCATAAATCTAATTGCCAGCATCTGCTGAATTATTGAAAAAGCAAGAGAGTTCCAGATAAACATATCTTTCTGCTTTATTGACTATGCCAAAGCCTTTGTCTGTGTGGACCACAACAAATGTGGAAAATTCTGAAAGAAATGGGAATATCAGACCACCTGACCTGCCTCTTGAGAAATTTGTATGCAGGTCAGGAGGCAACAGTTAGAACTGGACATGGAACAACAGACTGATTCCAAATCTGGAAAGGAATACGTCAAGGTTGTATATTGTCATCCTGCTTATTTATCTTATATGCAGACTACATCATAAGAAACACTGGGCTGGAGGAAGCACAAGCTAGAATCAAGATTCCCGGGAGAAATATCAATAACCTCAGATATGCAGATGACACCACCCTTATGGCAGAAAGCAAAGAACTAAAGTGTCCCTTGATGAAAGTGAAAGAGGAGAGTGAAAAACTTGGCTTAAAATTCAACATTCAGAAAACTAAGATCATGACATCTGGTCCCATCACTTCATAGCAAATAGATGGGGAAACAGTGGAAACAGTGGCTGACTTTATTTTTGGGACCTCCAAAATCACTGCAGATGGTGACTGCAGCCTTGAAATTAAAAGATGCTTACTCCTTGGAAGGAAAGTTATGACCAACCTAGACAGCATATTAAAAAGCAGAGACATTCTTTTTCCAACAAAGGTCCATCTAGTCAAGGTTATAGTTTTTCCAGTGGTCATGTATGGATGTGAGAGTTGGACTAAAAAGAAAGCTGAGCACCAAAGAATTGATGCTTTTGAACAGTGGTGTTGGAGAAGACTCTGGAGAGTCCCTTGGACTGCAAGGAGATCCAACCAGGCCATACTAAAAGAAGTCAGTCCTAAATATTCATTGGAAGGACTGATGCTGAAGTTGAAGCTCCAATACTTTGGCCACCTGATGTGAAGAACTGACTCATTTGAAAAGACCCTGATGCTGGGAAAGATTGGAGGCAGGAGGAGAAGGGGATGACAGAGGATGAGATGGTTGGATGGTATCACAGACTCAATGGACATAAGTTTGAGTAAGTTCCGGGAGATGGTGATGGACAGGGAGGTCTGGCATGCTGCAGTCCATGGAGTTGCAAAGAGTCAGACATGACTGAGCAACTGAACTGAACTGAAGTGATACAGACTTAGACACTAATGCTTGGCCACTTGAAAAGCTCATCCCTGGTGTCCTGGCTACTTGGTCAGACTCTCATCTCCTGAAAAGTAGCTTAGATTAATCACTGTGATAGACATCATCATATGGGTGTTACTGAGAGCTATTTTTCATGATCATTAGAAAAGATACATGTCACTCATCACAATAAAGCTACACAGCTGCAAAAAGATGAACAACTAATCAGAAGCCTCTAGAATGAATTAAACACACTGATGACTCAAGAAAGAGACATAAGGGATCCTGTCGGGGGAAAAGTACTTTGAAATTGTTTAAGTACGCTTGTCTAACGTGTCACTGAAAGCTGTAATCTTCCATTTTCCATTAACAACTCTATCAATTTTCCCTTTATGTTTTAAATTAACTGTCTTTTTCAAACAAGGTGCTGTTCAACAGTTGAAGAAAATAGCCCATGTTTAAAAAAAATTCTGGATTTAGAAAACTGAATTCATTTTTCATTTGCATTTTTATCAAAGTTTATTCATGTTAGAAGTTGGCATGTTCCTTATCATTTGAAATTTCAGAGCAACTGCCCCCAAAATAAATGTACCTGTTCTTTTATAAATTCTTTGATGCCTGAATTATAGCTATGCCAAGCAGGAGGAAATTATACTGTTTTTATAAAGATACATAATATTTGTAAAATGCCATAAATTGACCATGTTTTCATTTAACTGATCTCATGTTTATAGCATCGTTCTGTTACTGAACATTTTCCTTCCTACAGCAACATTCCTGGTAGGATAAGCACAAGGGGAAAATGTGATCCATCTCTAGCATTCTGTACTGAAGGGAACACATGTACATCTTTTGAAAGGTTTGTAGCTCCCTTCACCTCATCCCAGTTAGTTGATGTAGCACATTGGCTAATGGATAAGGGGCATGTTGGAGAAGGAAATGGCAACCCTCTCCAGTATTCTTGCCTAGAGAATTCCATGGACAGACCCTGGGGTCACAAAAAGTTGGACACAACTAAGTGACTAACACATACACACAAGGAACAGGCAGTGTTCACACATCAGAGAATTTCCACATCAATCTACCAACCAACTACCTGTGTGCATGCTTAGTCATTCAGTCACGTCCGACTCCTGGTGACCCCATGGACTGTAGCCCACCAGGATTCTCTGTCCATGGGATGTCCAAGCAAAAAATACTGGAGCAGGTTGTCATTTCCTACTCCAGGGAATCTTCCCCACCCAACAATCGAAACTGTATCTGCTGTGTCTGTTGCATTGCACTATGCCACCTGGGAAGTCCAAGCAACTATGTACCAGTGGTCATATTGGGAAAGATTTCAGAGATGACCTATAAGCCCTACTGTGGCTATTTTATTCTGTTTTTCACTTTAGATGCTTACGAGTTCATTACAATTTAAGGAATATTTACTGAGTATCAATTCATGCGAGCACAAAGCTGGGAACTGTGATGCAAAACTAACTAAACATGGACCATGCTTTCACGGAGTTCAAAATGGTATGAGGAAGATAAAAATCATATTCAAATTACTATACTGTGATGATATTAGACATTAGGTTGTCTTAATTTTTCACACAATGGAAGCATGGCAGAGTGATTAATTCTGCCTGATTTGGATAGGGAGAGGGATACAAATTCCACAAACTAACCCTATTTTCATCTAATTGATCTCATCCTTATACCCTTTTTCTGTTATTGAATTTGAAGGGAAAACTTTAAGAAAGAGGTGGTAACATTTGAACTGGGCATTAGACAACAAGAAAAGGTCTACAACACTCCTAGCCTTTCCTCAGGCTTAAATTAAAGATAAAGATATGGACCTAAAGATCTGGATATGGATACTTTTCTGACAAAGGTTCGTATAATCAAAGCTAAGTTTTTTCCAGCAGTCATGTGTGGGAGTGAGAGTTGCACTATAAAGAAAGCTAAGCCTCAAAGAACTGATGCCTTTGAATTGTGATGCTGGAGAAAACTCTTGAGAATACCTTGGACTGCAAGGAGATCAAACCAGTCAATCCTAAAGGAAATCAATCCTGAATATTTATTGGTGGGTTTCCTTAATATCTCAGTTGGTAAAGAATCCGCCTGCAATGCAGAAGACCCTGGTTCGATTCCTGCATCAGGAAGAGCCACTGGAGAACGGATAGGCTACCACTCAAGTATGCTTGTCCTTCCATTATGGCTCAGCTGGTAAAGAATCTGCCTGCAATGTGGGAGACCTGGGTTCCATCCCTAGGTTGGGAAGATCCCCTGGAGAAGGGAAAGGGTACCCACTCCAGTATTCTGGCCTGGAGAATTCCATGGGCTGTATAGTCCATGGGTTCTCAAAGAGTAGGACATGACTGAGCAACTTTCACTTTCACTTTTTTCACTATTGATTGGAAGGACTGATGATGAAGCTGAAGCTCCAATCCTTTGGCCACTGATGCAAAGAGCTGACTCATTAGAAAAGACCCTGATGCTGGGAAAGATTGAAGGCAGGAAGAAAAGGGGATGACAAAGGATGAGATGTCAGATGGCATCATTGATTCAATGGCCATGAGTTTGAGCAAGCTCCAGGAGATGGCAAAGGACAGGGAAGCCTGGCGTATTACAGTCCACAGGGTCTCAAACTGAACAACGACAACAACAAAGATATGGACATGAACAAGATATTCAGGGAAATATTGGACAGATAATTTGTCTTCTGTAATAACCTCAGTTTTCTGTGTTTAACAGGTAATGAGAAACATGGGGAAGACACCTGGATTCAGATTGTAGGTGATCTGATACACCCTTCCCATGATCATAGATTCTGACCCCTTGTAATGGAAAATAATTGAAAAAATTTAGCAAGGGTTTCATAATCAATTTTAAATGCTTGGAGGTTTATTTTGGCAAGATGCCTTCACGGAACATTGTTCCACTCTCTTCAAGTGAACACAGTTGCAAATTCCAGTCTCATATGATTCCCAACCCGCTGATGGTGACCTAGTATCTCTCTCTGGGGCACCTGACAGATCTTTTCTTCATCCTTGGTGTTCTGAAATTTCATGATAGACATCTCAGTGTCTTTTTTACTCTTGATGCTAGACTCGGGCTTTCCATTATTGGAAATGTCTTATATCACTTTATAGATAATTTCCTATCCATAGTTTCACCTGCTCTTTCTTTCCAAAATTCCAATTAGTCAGATACTCAAACATCTGACCATGTTTCATTTAATTTTTCATTTTATTTTCTGGATAATTTCCGTATTATTACCTGCTGCTCCACCTTTTGATTTTTTATTTGTTGTGCTGAAGGTAGAAGATCATATTATTAAATCTCAGAGGCTCTCTCTTATGTTCTGATTATTCTTTTTCTGTATCATCTTGTTCTTGTTTCACAGAAGCAATATGTTCTCTTTTATAAAGTCTCTTCTACTCTCTTATTTCTTGGTTTCCTATGAATTCTTCTGTTTAGTTATATAGTTAGTTGCCTTTGTATTTGCCTCTCATGTAGGAAGCTTTCCCAAAATGTTGAATGGTCTTTGTCAAGTCTTATGTCCAATTAAGGAATTAAAAAGTGGGTCAGAAACTCTAGGTACAGGGACAGAGCTTTTGAATGTCTTTGGAGTGAAGGGCACCAAATCAGACTTCAGTTGAATAACCTTAAAATATCAGTATCCTTCCAGGACTAAGAGAATTCTCTAGCTTTATCTAGTCTGCAGGTTAATGCTTGGCAGATGGTGGTCTGGGAGCAAAGCAAAGAGGAGGCTGGAAGTCTCACCGCTCAGTGTACATCCTCCCTCCGCAATCTTGAGTTCATCGCTTGACCCCCACCCTCCACTGTGCCTGGGAGCTCCTGTGGCCAGAGACTCTGGAGTACTATTTCCTTGAATTTCAACTTCAATCTTGCCTTCCACTCACCCCTGAGTCTCAATGTTTCTCGGAGTCTGTGCAAAGTGGCAACTTGCTTGTCTTCATGAACCCTATCTGTAGACATTTAGGAGGAAATGCCCTCCTAATGCCCTACTCTACCCAATCAATTGACATCTCACTGTCCACTCTTCATCTTTAAATATTTTTTTTACATTCCTTCTCCACCCTTTCTTTCTTTCGAATTCTCTTTATGACATTGCGGTAAATATCAACCCATTCTTTGATAATTGAGTCTGCAAAGCACAAAATAAACAGTTTAATTTGATCCAGGTGCTTGAAAATGAAGAAGCCAAATTCAGGAACATACCCAAGAGATGAAACAAAGACAGAGCTGGGAATGGGGGGCGGAGTCATTGAACTGCAATGGAGGTGAAGGGGGGATGGTTGGAAAGAAGGTTGGTTGGAAATATCTTACAGGGCAGTGCAATTTAAAGAAGTTCAGCTGGGCTGTCAGAAAAGTTCTCAGTTCACCAGTCAATAGAGTCCTATATTTCCAGGGTATGAGCTTGCCCTGCTACCTCTGCTGTGCTCAGTCTCTGTCTGGGATCAGCCCATTGGAAACAACATGGGAGTGGATATCTGAAGGTGGCATCTAGGGCCATTAGTTGATAATATTCTCTATAGCTGGAGATCTAAGAGGCACATTCTTATGACCAGACAAAAATTGCAAAACATACAGGGAAAATACATTCTACCACTGCACATAGGGTTGGAAAAGTAGTTAAACCAAGTACCTATTGGAGGTATAAACACTTCAAGTATCATTCATGCCTGAATGTTAAGATTCACCCACGGTTGCTCTGGTTTGGGGGTCAGTAAACTACAGACTGTGGGCCAGGTTCAACATGCTGCCCGTTTTACAAATAAGGTTTTATTCGAACACAGCTGCACCCATTCCTTTATTTATGCATCATCTGTGACTGCCCATACACTATGACAGCAGAGTCACAGAGTTGTGACAGAGACTGTATGAGCAGCAAGCTGAAAATATTTATTCTCCACCCCTTTACAGAGAGTTTGCAGATTGCTGCTCTAATTAAAAGCTCATTGCTGTTTAATTAGAGAAGACTTTGTAGAATACACTCAGACTTTTCACACTTTATATTTCCACTTAAAGTTTCCAAAAAAAAAAATCTAGTTCAATGACAAAAGGAGAGAAAAAGAGTCCTAGAGTGCACCATCAAAATCCCATCTTCTCCTAAGATAAGGAGTGTCCATGTTTCAATTTACTAAGTTGCAGAATAACTGCCAAGGTCTATGCTAGTCACTGGGAATACAAAGATAAAGACCCAGTCTTACCCTTCACAAGCCCAGGGCCCAGTAAACATGTAAATCACAATAATGTAATGTGATATATGCTCTATACAGAGTGTGACAAGCACTTAAAGAGCAGAGATGAAGAATCAATTACAGATTGGAACAAGATATGTCAAATAACATATGCATTTATTCACTACCACCTCCAAAAATGCCACTAAAGTGATAGTAAAAGAGCTATATAAACACAGAGAGATGGAATCGAGAGGGAGGTGGGAGGGGGGTTCTGGAAGGGGAACACATGTATACCCATGGCGGATTCATGTCAATGTATGGCGAAACCAACACAATAATGTAAAGAAAATAAATAAATAAATAAAAAGAGCTATATAAACACAGATATGCATACACTCATAGATATACATACACACTAATATTAAGAAGCATATACATACACACTAATATTAAGAAGCATATACACATACACACTAATATTAAGAAGCATATACACACAGACACATATACAGGTATGGCAAGTCACAGACTGGGAGAAAATGTTCAGAATGTGCATATTCTTTTCCATTATGGTTTATTTATCACAGAGAAGTTTTTTCTTTTTTGGAGTATAATTTCTTTACAATGTTGTGTGAGTCTCTGCTATATAGTAAGCGAATCTCTACTGCTCACTGCCTTATTTTCTCTCTCCCTGAGTCACTTATAGTCTTATTTTTTCTTTTGAAGCTACTCTCCACTTTCCGCCTGGAAATAGAATTCTCCTATAATCTGTGATTTATCAAA
Organism: Antilocapra americana; assembly: GCA_007570785.1. NCBI lineage: Eukaryota > Metazoa > Chordata > Mammalia > Artiodactyla > Antilocapridae > Antilocapra > Antilocapra americana. The sequence goes on from ML662442.1 coordinate 58,978,276, forward strand.
TTTCACTTTAAAGTATCAAGGTGTAGATTTTTCCCTTCCCTATTCACTAGGCACATTTGATCTGAATTTTTTTTTAATTTTGAGAAGTTTATTGTCATTCTTTTCTCAAATATTTCTTCTCCTTCATATTTTCTTTTCTTCTGGGACTCCTGTGTCCCACACGTTGGCATTTCTACTTCTTTCCTTCTTGTTCTTTGTTATTATTACTAATTATTTTTATCTCTTTATCCTTCCCTGTTCTCTTCAGAATAAATTCCTCAACCACACCTTCCAGGTTACTAATTTCTTCCTTAGTTGTATCTATCCTGCTACTTACTCTTATGTTCTGCATTTCAACTCTTCCATTTTTCACTCTTACTGAAGAGGAAAAGTTAAAAGTTTACATAACCTCCTTCTCCTTCTGCCTCTGTAACTCAGCTTGCCTCTTGCAAAGTCTAGATCACCTAGATCACGTAGTCCCAGAAAGTGGGGACTTGAAATACTAGGAACTGGAGTTTATCTCACTCACCCTTGTCCTGCTCTTTGCAATTGCCCAGCCCCTGCAAACCTGCTTAATCATGCCTGTCCAGGCCAGGCATCCTCCTCCCCATCTTGACTGCTCTTCCTGCACGTGCAAAACCCCTTAGTTTAAACCATCCTATTAACAACTAGTGTTGCCCACTACAGTCTGTCTATAAATACTCTGTAATCCCTTTTTTGGGGGCTCAGAGCTTGGAATGTTAACTCCTCTGGGCCCGCCGGCATAATAAACCTGAGTTCTCCCAACTCTCTGAGTGCGGTGCTTGGTTTCTCGAGTACTGGGACTTTTTAATGACTTCTTCTTCCTGACTTTGCTTCTCATTATTGATATTTCTCCATATCTCTCTGAGGATATTAGGTTTGTTTTCATTGTTTAGACCCCTGTGGGTATCTGGTTACTGGGGCTGGGGAGACTGCAGTTCTTAAAAGGTATTGATTCCTCTACCTGATCATATTCTACAGGGAAGGCAAAGATGAGGTGTTTGTTTAGGTCCCTTCTCATAAGTATAAAGACAGAGGAAGAATGAACCCTCTTATCTGCATCACTCCCCATCAGACTGCTCTATTCAGGAATTCACTTTAATTCTTTGAAAGGAGTCCCACTTGGAGGAAACAGGCTTCTTCCTCTGTTACTCACCAGCCCTGCAGATTTGGAGAAGTGAGTGGGTAAAGGACGGATGCCCAAGGATAACCAGGCACCCTCACCACTTCTATCAGCTTCCTGCCGTTAGCAGGACTTTTTCATGCCTTGGATTATTCATCAGTAGCCCTGGGCAGTCTGTGTTGTTGCAGTCAATTCTGACCGCAGGGGCCCTGGGGAGGTAAAACCTCTCCCAGGGCAGAAGCATGAAGCCATCTATCCCGCACCTGGCTCCTGCTGCGATTGCAGCTACCCTTAACCCCAGCCTGGCCCCACTCTTGCTCCACCAGAGGGTTTCTCTGCCTTTCTGCCTAGTTCCTCAGATCTCGGCTTCCATCTCACTGCTCTAGTTTCTCTGGAGCACATTTTTAAGAGAAAGCCAGAAACTCAACTTATCAAATTCTGAAAGCCCTCTTTTCCTAATTTTTCCACCATACATATATATTACTTGCTATTTTTCAAGATGATGCAAAAAGACAGTCTGTGCCATTTTAGTCTTCATTAAGAGGGAAGGAGAAAGGAAAAGAGGAAATGGTGATTAAACTCGTATCATGTGTCAGATGGGTAGTTTAGTCAATAATGTCTGGAACCATGAGGCATAACCACAGGTAAAATATATTGTTTCTAGTTGGATCTGCAACATCTGTATCTAGGCAGACATCAACATTACTTAGTGGCACCATGTCTAAGAGAAGCCATCCGTATGGATATTAGTGATTAGAGCATATGCATTAGCAAAGCAATGAATAAATTCATTTACATTGATCTCCTACTATCTGTAAACCCCAAAGATAAAATCTGATGGAATAAATCAGAATTTCTAACATTCGCATTTTGTTCTTTCTTGTAACTATTTCTCTTCGTTGATATGCTCTATTTGATGTGGCATTGCCTTAATACCTTCTGTTACTTTTATTTATTTTTTTTTTTATTATTGTTTTTGCCATACATTGTCATGATATCACCATGGGTTTACATATGCTTCCCCTCAGGGTCCCCCCTCCTTCCTCCCTCCCCCCCAGGAAATCTTGCTGCACCAGTCCCGAGCATCAATCCTGGGCTGGCGATTGATTAGACACATGACAATTAACATGCTTCAATGCCCTTCTCCCATATCATCCCACCCTTACCCTCATCCACAAAGTCCACGAGTCTATTCTATACATCTGCGTTCCTTTTGTTGTCTCCCATGTTGGGTTCTCGTTACTGTCTTTCTAAATTCCATATATATGTGTTAATATACTGTATTGTTGTTTTTGCTTCTGGCTTACTTCACTCTGGATAATGGGCTCCAGTTTCGTCCATCTGAGTAGAATTGCTTCAAATGAATTTTTTTTTTAATGCTGAGTAATATTCCATTGTGTATATGTACCACAGCTTTCTTATCCATTCATCAGTTGATGGGCATCTAGGTTGTTTCCATGTCTTAGCTATTGTAAACAATGCAGCGATGAACATTGGGGTACACGTGGCTCTTTCAATTCTGGTTTCCTCGGTGTATATGCCCAGCAGTGGGATTGCCGGGTCATATGGCAGGTCTATTTGCAGCTTTTTAAGGAACCTCCACACTGTTTTCCATAGTGGCTGTACTAGTTTGCATTCCCACCAACAGTGTAAGAGGGTTCCCTTTTCTCCACATCCTCTCCAGCATTTATTGCTTGTAGACTTTTGGATGGCAGCCATTCTGACTGGTGTAAAGTGGTACCTCATTGTAGTTTTGATTTGCATTTCTCTGATAATGAGTGATGTTGAGCATCTTTTCATGTGTTTGTTAGCCATTTTTATATCTTCCTTGGAGAAATGTCTGTTAAGTTCTTTGGCCCACTTTTTGATTGGGTTGTTTATTTTTCTGATTCTTTGTGACCTCATGGACTGTAGCCCGCCAGGCTCCTCTGTCCATGGAATTCTCCAGGCAGGAATACTGGAGTGTGTTGCCATTTCCTTCTCCAGAGGCTCTTTCCAAACCAAGGATGGAACCTGAGTCTCTGGGACTGCAAGCACATTCTCTACTGTCTGAACCACCAGATGGTTAAAAATGATTTCTTTATTTTTTGTGTTTGTTTTTTATGTATTATTTGTGTGAAAAGTATTATAAACCTATTACAGTACAGTACTATATAGCCAATTGTGTTAGTTGGGTGTTTAGGCTAATTTTGTCGAACTTATGAACAAATTGGACTTACGAACTGAAGCTCAGAATGGAACTCATATGTAGGGGGCTTACTGTAGTCACCCAGAACTTATTCGCAACAGGTAGAGATTAGGGACAAGATGACAAATGCTGGAGTCGTGTCCCTGCAAGGCAGGAGCTCTGCGTTCTTGGCTACACCATCTTGGAGCAGAGTTTCCGTCTCCCTGAGCAAGAAAGGGGAAATGAATGAGAGTCTTGATTTAAGTACTACAGATTTTCACTATTCTTATCAAATCTAGCAGACTTTCTTTAATAATTTTTTTTACTTGCTGCATGCCATTAAGGATATTTTCATAGACTTTAAATGAGTAGGGTTTTAAAAAGTATTTTCACCTGTTTCACACTGGAGAGTGGATCAGTGCAGCTCCTCACACTGTCATGCCAAACTATTCAGACTTCTTAATTCTTCATAAGGCTGAATTATTTGGTGAGTTTTCAATAATCTTAATTTATTCTACTCACATAGATTCAGTGCATGGAATATGCAATCAGAAAACTAGAAACTGGATCAAGAGGCAAAGATAAAAGAAACAGGAATAAACGCCTAGGTACTATCTTCCTGCTACTGTTTTCAACTTCAAAATTAAGAATGAGTGGTGGGTAAATTGGTTAACTTGAGCTGCCTGTACATTTCTCTAAACCGTATGATGGTTTCTTCTTGAAGAGATAAATTTCAGGACTTCCCTGGTGGGCCAGTGGTTAAGACTTCACCTTCCATTGCAGGAGGTGCAGATTCGATCCCTAGGTGGGGAGCTAAGATCACTCATGCCATGTTAGCAGAAAAATCAAAATGTAAAACAGAAGCAATGTGTAACAAATTCAATAAAAACTCTTTAAAAATGGCTCACATCAAAAAAAAATTCTTGGAGATAAATTTCAAACAGAGAAGATCAAGGGTAAGGTGTAATAATTGGTTTCACTGTTTAGATCTTTAAAATGTTTCTGTATTTGTGTGTGTGTGTGTGTGTGTGTGTGTGTGTGTGTGTGTGTGCATGCTCAGTCACGTCCTGTGCTTTTGTGACCCCATGAGCTATAGTCCACCAAGCTCCTCTAGCTACAGAATTTTTCCAGGCAAGAATACTGGAGTGGGTTGCTATTTCTTCCTCCAGGTAATCTTCCCAAGCCCAGGACTGAACTCACATCTTCTGTGTCTCCTGCATTGGCAGGCAGAGTCTTTACCTCTGAGCCACCTGAGTCCATCCCTCCATTTGTTTCCATGAGCCAGGAAAAGTTAAAGAGTTCAGAGTCCCCCAAAATACTTTTTAATTTCTGTCTCAGCTGTATTCATTAACCACTCTGAAGAATGAGTGGTTAATCTGAAGCCTGACTTCTTAAAGAATGCCAATTTCTTCCCTTTTTTGGAGTCAGGTTGCCCAGGGCAGTCTTCAATCAAAATTTTCATCTCACCACTGAGGTCCTGTGTACCCTTAAGTAGCATATATAACTGCTTCATTTCTCTCATTTTAGATAATCTCAAATGTCTCAAGGATTTGTGTCCTTGCTGTCAGCTGTCATATGTTTTATAAAGAAAAATAATGTCTCCTGAACTTTGTTAATTTATGCAGCTTTTCATTTCATTATTCTTTTGTAACTGGGTAATAATAATGAACATTCTTTTTTCTCAAAATCTTAAATTTCTGTCAGTGAAGATTCATAAATCCCCTTGAACAGCATATGAACAGCTCCTTAATTTGTCATTTTATGTTTGCAATTCCACAAAAATCTTTACCCACAGATTTCCCTTCTAGTACATGCAAGGTGTAGTTAGAAGTGTTTGAAAAATAAGCCGTAAACATTTGACCATGTATTAAGTTAGTATTTGAAAACAAGAAATACTTGGCTTACGAGGAGATGGATGAGGAAGAAAAGGCATTCAAGGAGAAACAGAATAAGGGAATAAAAAGCAAAGACCCCCTGGCCATAGATGGAATTAAGAAATCTCGCAAAATATAAGCTATTCCTTGTGCCTGAGGCAAAAAGATCCTTCATTCTTGTTTAAACACCTGGATTTCCTGCTATAACATCTGTTGCCACTATAGCTAGAATGAAGTGTTATCTTGGAATCTACTGTACATTTAAAAATAAACTTTGGTAAAAAAAAAATACACTGCCTCATCTTAGGTTCTTTTCAGCCATCTCTACTATAGCTATGAGATCTCCATAAACCCAGTCCAGAATCCTGTCAAAGTGTGTCCTTAAGTCTTTGCTCTATCCTGAGTTCTGTACCACCTGGAACTAAATCAACTCATTTGAAATGGAAAAAAGAGAGAGAGAGAAATGCTTGGTTTAGAAGCAAAAAAAAAGAACATGAAACATGAATAACATAGATTGATTTGAAACACAATTTATCTTAACCACATCCTTAATACCCAAAGCTACTGATATTGTTGTGCCACTTGGGGTGTTTCTCTAAAAATTAAAAATGCCTTCACCACAAGCTCATTACTTCCACCCAGTCCATCTCCTGGCACTGATATGGATTTCTCAAATGATTGTTAACATTTGTTGGGTGCTTACTATGTTTCAAGTATTGGTCTAAGCGCTTTACGTGCATTAAGTAACAGGTTCCAATCCTTCGAGACAAGCACTATTATCCTTCCCTTTTTGCAGATCATTGGAAACATAAACTGGCTACAGAGTCCATGCTCTTAAACACTGAAATACAGCACTTCATAAAATAATTTCTAACTGTGGTTGGGAACACTTATAAACACAAGAGAACAAAGCTCAAGGAACTTCCCCCCTTGATATCTAACCTAAGTATGGGAATTTGCAAGTTTCTAATAAATATCAACTCCAGTTCCTAAGTTTTTCACCAATTGAGATATAAAATGAAAGTGTAAGGCAGCTGGGAAGAGAGATAAGATATTACCTTTATTACTGGTATAGTGATCTCAAAGAATGTGGCTTCCACCTGTAGGGCAAGGCTTGGAATTAAGCAGAACTGCACACCTGTCACCAGCAGTCTCTAAGTGTGGTGCCTGGAGCAGTAAAACTCCGTGCATGGTACCTGCCTCTGTAGAGCCCAGGTATGATGTAGGCATCTGTAAGTCTCCATGAGTGGTGCCCAAATCAGCAAAGCTTGCAGTCTGGAGGAGCAGACCAGGACATAGCTTTGTGAGGAGGCCAGCTCCCAGGGAGAAAAGAAAAGAAGAGTCTAGAAAGAAGATTCACTCATCTAGTTTTTCCTTCCAAACTCAGCAATCAAATGGACGCTCCTCCTCCTAATATTATTTGGGCCAGTCATTCAGAGTTTAACAATATCCCAATGTTTTTTCACAGTTTCACAATCTGTAATCTCAGACTCTCCCTAAAAGTGCAGTTTTTGAGATTGTTAACAAAAGAATGCCGCTTTCCTTTCTGTAGTTAGTGATGAAAATAGAATCTTCCAGTTCAGATCACCATCATTAGGGGGTTATATGCTCTGTGACATGAGGTCTATGTTCTTGACTCCTTTTTATGGAGTTTTTCCCTGTGGGAACAGGGGCCTCAGCAATCTGAACTCCTCATTCAAGATGTGTTTTCTTGCAGCCTGGCAAAAAAGAATAAACTTAGAATTTGGAGCTACAAATTAAATTCCACCTGTGCGAGCTTCTAAGCCAAATTTGAACATATTGTATAACCTCTCTGAATCAGTTTCTTCATAAGTAAAGTGCAGAAAATAACAAAAAAAATCAAATCTCAAAGGGCAGCCCTTATAGGATCAGAAGAGATAAGTTTTGGAAAGTAAGAAACCCCATATAAATATGTCACAATTACCTACCCCTGAATAGCATAATTATTATTGTTATTGTTGCAATTGAATTTATAATAATTCTATTCAGTATTGCTAGTTTTAGGAATATTCCTGGCCAGATCACATTCATGATGAAGTATAATCATGACATCTAGAAATATTATCTGTTATTAGAAGAGGATGAGATGGTTCTATAGCATCGCTGATTCAATAGACATGAATTTGAGCAAACTCTGGAAGATTGTGGAGGACAGAGCAGCCTGGTGCACTGCAGTACATGGGGTTACAAAGCATCAGAACTTAGCAGCTGAACAACATTAGAAATGAAAATAACAGTAAGTGAATAAAAGTTTCATGTTGACCAACACATCCTAAATAATTAATTTGAAGTTCTTAGTTCTTAGTTCTTAACTCTTACCCAACTGAAGAACTGTGTGACATTTAAAGAAATTGTTTTTATAAAGTCTAAATATGTAGGAGAATTTTTAAAACTGAATTTCTGTAGGATATGGACACAGCACAATTTGTCTTTTCATATTGTTCCGTAGCTAAGTCGTGCAACCCCATGGACTGCAGCTTGCCAGGCTTCCCTGTGCTTCACTATCTCTTTTCATATATTCAAGTTTATTTGGTCTAAGAGGTAGTCTCTCCTTATATTTTATTTTATTTTTTTTAAGATTAAGATGTGTTTAATGGAATTGGGGGTGCAATATGCAAGGAACATACAGTTGGATTTCTGAGGTACTAGGATGCAGATCAAGAACAACCATTATAACTGGACATGGAATTGGGAAAGGAATACGACAAGGCTGTATATTGTCAGTTCAGTTCAGTTCATTTCAGTCACTCAGTCATGTCCAACTCTTTGTGACCCCATGGACTGCAGCACGCCAGGCTTTCCTGTCCATCACCAACTCCCAAAGCTTTCTCAAACTCATGTCCATCGAGTTGGTGATGTCATCCAACCATCTCATCCTCTGTTGTCCCCTTCTCCTCTTGCCTTCAATCTTTCCCAGCATCAGGGGCTTTTCCAATGAGTCAGTTTTCTGCATCAGCTGACCAAAGTATTGGAGTTTCAGCATCAGTCCTTCCAGTGAATATTCAGGGCTGATTTTCTTTAGGATGGACTTTGGATCTCCTTGCTGTCCAAGGAACTCTCAAGAGTCTTCTCCAACACCACAGTTCAAAAGCATCAATTCTTCAGCGCTCAGCTTCCTTTATAGTCCAATTCTCACATCTATACATGACTATAGATGTGACTATACTGTGTCTATACATGACTATAGACAAAGCTGGAAAAACCATAGCTTTGACTAGACAGGCCTTTGTCAACAAAGTAATGTCTCTGCTTTTTAATATGCTGTCTAGGTTGGTCATAGCTTTTCTTCCAAGGAGCAAGCGTCTTTTAATTTCATGGCTGCAATCACCATCTGGAGTGATTTTGGAGCCCCCCAAAATTAAGTCTGTCACTGTTTCCATTGTTTCCCCATCTATTTGCCATGAACTGATGGGACCGGATGCCATGTTGTTTTCTGAATGTTGAGGGGTTTTTGTTTGTTTGTTTGTTTGTTTGTTTTTTAAATCATTCTCTTTTTATTCCTGATTATGAAATTGATCCTATTCCTTTTTTTTTCTCCTTATATTTTAAAAGAAAGAGCAAAAAGAGGAGAACGTTTTTGTCTGTCACTCATAATATTTGTTTTTACCAGATTACAGTCTTATTTGGTAGAGAATTCCATGCATAAAGAGCCGAATGTTGAACGATTAATTGCTCCATTCCTGTAGGATCATTTTATTTCCACAGTTAGCACAGCAGTTCTTCTGAGATCACCCTAATTGGCATTTAATTCTAGGTTGAAAGCACACAATGTTCTCTCAAGCCATCCTTCCTCATTGTGAGTCTCATTTTTGAAAGCCAAAATGAAAGATTCTAACACCCAATTTTTATGGCATACCGAGAGGAAGGAACTGTCAGATATCCAACTTGTCATTATACCAGAGGGAAATAAAACTTGCTCACATGAGCCAATCAAAATGGAAACCTGTGTATTATATAGCAGTTTATCACATAGAAACCCAACTGCTCCACAGTAAATCCAAACTGCATGGTCTGCAATTTACTAGTCTGGAAACAAGATGGAACACTACTATCAGCTCTTCTCTTCAATATACTCTCCAAAAGTGCCAGGAAAGCATGGTTTCCTGTGGTTTGTATTCTCCCCATACAAATCTGAAGAGAAGGGATCTGGCCACCACAGGTCCTTATCCTGTTTGATAGACACTGGCCCTTGGCTGCCCAGTAACCTACTCCTCTCCCCATGGAGACAGTCATTCAGAGCATCTACTTTGTCTTCCAGCCTTTCGCATATTTGAAAAACACCATCGTGTAGCCTGCGGAGGTCTCTTCTCCTGTATGAACCTGCCAGTTTCTTTTTGTAGAATGCTCTAGACTTCCTTCACCATTTTTTTTTCTGTCTTCAGAACCTTGTTAAATGTGTCAGTGTTAACGTGTGTTGCAAAAAAAGTTAAGACAATGCTTCAGGCATGATCTGGTCATCGAGGGCTGTAATGACAATAAAATCTCCTTTGCTTGAAGCATCATATTTCTATTATTCTAATTAGAGTATTTTAGCATCTTTATTCCATCTCCCACTATTGACTTGTGTAAAGCTTAATGTCAACTAAAACTCTTATTCCAATTCTTATTCTTATAGCTTTTAAGTCAAACATCCACCATTAAGCTTTCATGATTTGGGAGGCAGGTAAGGCATGGATTTGTTCTGCTTTATTCTTTCTTGAGAGCATGTTAAGTAGCTTCAGTCATGCCCAACTCTTTGTGACCCCATGAACTGTAGCCCACCCTCGAGGCTCTTCTCTCCTTGGGATTCTTCAGGCAAGAATACTGGAGTGGGTTACCATGCCCTCCTCTGGGGAATCTTCCCAACCCAGGGATCGTACTTGTGTCTCTTATGTCTTGTGCATTGGCAGGCAGGTTCTTTACTACTAGCACCACCTGGGAAGACTTATTCTTCTTAGACATAAATAAAAGCTTTTATGTTTCTTCTTACTAACTTTCATCTTTTCTGAAATACCCATAAATCTGTAAAGTTAGAGTCCCTGTCTGCCTAACTGACTACTGAATTCCCCTTTAATTCTTGGCATATAATAAACACCTAATACATTTTTTAAAGAAAACATATGCTTGAACAAATGATCTGTTCCATTGTCCCGTGCTACCAAGATCTTTTGGGATTCTAGTTTTAGTAGCCAATATATTGATATTATCTTTTATTCTAAGTTATGTCATCCACAGATCTGATCAATATTCTCTCTACATTCTCATTGAAGTCATTCATTCAAAAACTCCACCTACTGTTTGGTCAAGAACAGAACCCTCCAATGCATTTTTAGAGACTTCCCTCCAGGTCAACGTAGGCCTGTTAAATTAAGAGACTAAAATGAGAGAAATGAGACTGCTGTTTGACAGCTAAGCCATTAATCAATACCTATATGCAGAGCAGGGAGAGCAAAGCAACCTTAAAAAACAAGCCATGCACCCAGGCCTGTATGATTTGTCCAAAACCTGATTGAAGATACTGTCGTGTCTTAAGAACATGTCAGTCACAAGTGACTGAGGGAAAGGGTGACAGTATTGAAAATCCAATCCAATCTTGGTCTACAGAGCAAGGCCTAGTCAGGTCAACTACAGGATGTCTGCTTTGCAGATGGACAACACAAGGCTTTGAGACCCTGAAGCCATTAAACATTGGAACCATTTAACTAACTCCATCTGCTCTGATTTCATTATCACCAAGCTGTCTGCCAACTACCTGGTCACTGTGTGACTTTGGGTAACTCATATAAAGGTTGTGTTACTTTGCTTCCCATCTGTAAAACAGAGATACTCATCATACCTACTTCATGGGGGATTTTGAGGATTGAATAGAGTAAACACCCATAAGTCTGGTTGTAAGTGCCTGTGTGTGTGTTCTCAGTCTTATGCAGTTTGTTGTGACCCCATGCCCACCAAGGAGAGGGCAATGGCACCCCACTCCAGTACTCTTGCCTGGAAAATCCCATGGATGGAGGAGCCTGGTGGGCTGCCATCTATGAGGTCGCACAGAGTCAGACACGACCAAAGCAACTTCACTTTCACTTTTCACTTTCATGCATTGGAGATGGAAGTGGCAACCCACTCCAGTGTTCTTGCCTGGAGAATCCCAGGGACGGGGAGCCTGGTGGGCTGCCGTCTATGGGTCGCACAGAGTCAGACACAACTGACGCGACTTAGCAGCAGCAGCAGCATGCCCACCAGTTCCTCTGTCCAAGGGATTTCCCAGGCAAGAATACTGGAGTGAGTTGTCATTTTCTTCTCCGGAGGATCTTCTCGACCCAGGGATCAAACTTACATCTCCAGCATTGCAAGCAGATTATTTACCACTGTGCCATCTGGGAATCCCCTAGCTATAAGCACCCCTCAGAAAATGTTAGCTATGGAAGGGAGAAAGGGCAGGGGTTAAACCTAAAGAGCTTTGTTCGCTGAAGCAGACTCTTCTGGTTAGAAATGAGATGCAAGAAATAACACATTTAGGAGTTTCTTAGCCTGCATGTCTGAGGTATTTCGAGAACCCAGAGAACAGGGTCTTCTTGGCAGCCCCTACCCATAATGGGCACCTTTCTTTTCAAATTTCTACAGAGTATAGTATGACTTTGTGTTTTGTCCCAATCTGAGAGTTTTTGTATTTCTGATGGGGGTTTTAACTCATTCACACCAATTATCAAAATTAATCATCTGATATTAATTATATGAGCTTATTTTTTTTCTTATTACATTTTAGTTTTATCTTTTGCCATAAGAATCATGATTTCCTTATTTATGTTCACCTTCAACTGATATAAAATATAAATGATACCTTTTTAACTGGGGGATAAAGGGGGGAGATCTAGTTTTTTCAGCCTTAAACAAGGAGAGACCTCCTGGAGACAGATGTTTGCCAACAACAGGTGGGAAGCTTCCCCTTGCTGCCCACCGACACCTGTTTGCTGGTAAAACCCCAGAAGCAGCTCTCATTTTCTTCTGTACAAGCAGTGCAAGACGAAGAACCCCCAGAGTGCTTTCAATCCTCATCTCTGCCTAGCGCTGGCCTTCATCCCAACTGCAATGTTTTCTGCGTCCCTGTTGACCAAATTGCAGTTTTAGCCTGGGGTTTCCAAAGAAATATAGGACAAGCAGAGGAAAGCAGGAAGGGGGCAGTGTGGAATGGTTCTAGAATTTAAAAAGCAACTCATTTGTAGGAAGGGGTAACTTCCTTCCTTTAGCTTATGGAGACACTGTATCTTTGAGGCAGGAATACCAAGAAGACCCTACCATCTCCCTGACTTCTACCACAGCACCCCAAATCTGCTTCAGATGGTGGAAGTACTGCTCAAGGCCCAAGAGATGATCAGTCACATACTCAGTCTCCATCACAGCTCGATTTTCTCATCTTCCTTTCATTGCAGTAGGTAGATAAGGAAGGAAGTCAAGCACATCTAGTCAGCAGTCAAATTCCTTTCTGATTTCTGCAATTTCTGAGGCTACCGTATTGTGAACTACTCTCTAGAGTAGTTCCTGTGTTGTTCCATGATCCCATGAAAGCAGCATGACATGGTGGTAAAAAGCATAGATTTTGGAATCAGACTGGAACTGGCTCAAATTAAGATGTGTAACCTCTAATACCTCAGGTCCCTCCTATAAGGCTCAGTTCACACATCTGTAAATTGGGCTAGTAATGCCTAACTCAGTATTTCTGCAAATAACAAAGAGAACATGCATATATTAGGGGTTATACTTTAAAGTCACTCAAAAATATATTTATTAAGGTTTCTTCAACATACTCTGAGTAGTTTAGGGGTTCCCCAGTATCCTCTCTCTGGTCAGCAAGAGATCTGGGAAGGATGTGGGATAAACAGAGCCCAGACCACATGCCCGCCTCCCCAATCAAAGCAACTCTGCTTCTATATGACTTTTCTTCTAAAGAAAAAGTCTCTAGTTAAAACAAATTTTAACATCACAATTGAACAACCCAAAGACTCACAAAGTCTGAAAGCTGAGAAATATCTGGGTGCTTTATTATTTGCAAAACAACCTGTGTATTCACCCTGGTGATCTCTCCTGACAGTTCTTCACCCCCAAGGGAAGGACGACTCTCTTCTTCTTCAATTTCTATGCAGCTGTTAAGCTCAAAGCCCATAAATTAGTTACTCTATCACTTTACTTATTTATATTTAATCTTTTAAATCTATCTTTTCCTAGAAAATTTTAAAATATATATAAAGAAAACATTGTAAGGTTATTCTTGATGTTACCATCTGAACATAACAATATAATGTTTTTTACAGGGATTTATGCATAGATTTTGGTTTTATTTTTTAACCAAGCTGTGCTTACACAACTTATACAATTGTTTTACTCATGTGTTTTCATACAATGTCATAAATATTTTTCTGTGTTTCTATATTCCTTTTTAAATGGCGGTATAATATTTCACCCACTGGGTGTCCTATAGTTTACTCAGTTGTCCCCATATAGACGCACATCAAGTTTGCTTCTGGGCGTTCGCTGATGGTCTAATGTTTAGAACTCGTGCGTGCACTGCTGTGACCTGGGCTCGATCCCTGTTTAGGAAACTGAGACCCTACAAGCCTCACAGCACAGCCAAAAAATTAAAAAAAAACAGAAAGGAAGATTGCTTGTAACTTTCTTACGTTTATCATGATGAGAATCCCCGATTTGATTTCTGCTACTGCTGCTGCTAAGTCCTTCAGTCATGTCCGACTTTGTGCGACCCCATAGATGGCAGCCTGCCAGGCTCCCCTGTCCCTGGGATTCTCCAGGCAAGAACACTGGCGTGGATCGCCATTTCCTTCTCCAATACATGAAAGTGAAAGTGAAAGTGAAAGTGAAGTCGCTCAGTGGAGTCCGACTCTTCGCGACCCCATGGACTGTAGCCTACCAGGCTCCTCCGTCCCTGGGATTTTCCAGGCAAGAGTACCGGAGTGGGTTGCCATTGCCTTGATTCCTGGCCCTGGTTCAATTCCTGGGTTGGGACAATCCTCTGGAAAAGGGATAGGCTACCCACTCCAGTATTCTTGGGCATCCCTGGAGTCTCAGTCGGTAAAGAATCTGCCTGCAGTATGGAAGACTGGCTTCAGTTCCAGGGTTGGGGAGATCCCCTGGAGAAAGGCATGGTAATCCACTCCAGTATTCTTACCTGGAGAATTCCATGGACAGAGGAGCCAGGCGGACTGCAGCCCATGGGGTCTCAAAGGTCCGACAGGACTGAAGGACTAAGCATAGCACAGCACTTGATGAGAAAGCACGTGAGACATTCTTTTAAATTATTACTTAGGGTAATTTCTTTTATATAAATTCTTAAAAGTAGAATCACTGCATCAAATAGCATAAGCGATTTAAAGATATCAATACCCATAGCTTTCTAAAAGATACACATTGTAAATTTACACTAGCACACTCTTAGTATGCCTGTGGATATTTCTTGCCCTCATTGCTTTGGTACCCCATGATATTCTACTTTCTATGACTAGAAGTAAAACCCAAAGAATAGAAAAAACACAAGCTACCTTCAGACTTTGTTTTCATTTATAATAACACCAGCCTTTATATGCCAAAAGTAGATAAAGCAAGCAAGAGTAAATCTGAATGTGGGACTTCCCTGGTGGCTCAGTGGTACAGAATCTGCCTGCCAATGCAGGAGACATGGGTTTGATCCCCAGTCCAGGAAGACCCCACATGGCGCAGAGCCCATGTACCACAGCTATCCAGCCTGGGTCCTAGAGCCCCTGCTCCACAGCAAGAGAGCTGGCTCACTGAAACTAAAGAAAAGCCCACATAGCAACAAAGATCCAGCACAGCCAAAAAGAAATAAATAAGATTATTTTTCAAAAAAATGTAACTCTGAATGGGATTACATTGGTGGATATTTAATTCTAACTCCCCCAGGTAGAAAGCTAATAAAGACACATCTACAACTTAGAGTAACGTAAGTTGGTTCAAGAAAAATGACCACATTACCCTCCTTACAAATTAGTGCTTTATACTCTCTTAACACTCTCTTGCATGGGAGCCTGGTGAAAATTTGGATACTCACAAGATTATGTGCAAACATTTACTTGTATCCAAAGGTTATGTTTTCAAGGTTACATCTGTAAAGTCATGAAGGTGTTCCGCTGGTCTACAGAATAACATATGAGCTACCTGAAATAACAACTGAAAAGTAAATGGTGAAGAACATTGCCACATTATTCTTTATTTCTAATGGAATGTGGATAATCTCTCATTTTTCTCCAGAACAAAGACCCGTGCCTAGTTGGCAGTTAACTGTCATAAAAGAGTAATAGAATGCCTTTCACTCTAGATACACCTTCCCACAGTAAGAATATGGAAACCTCAAAACCTTTTTCGCTCAAAGTAGTCAGGTAGACAAAAGCTGCACATTAAGGGGAAATGTACAAGAGCAGAAGCCAAGCTTTCTGCCCAAATAGTGAGGAAGATGGTGCCAGAATGAACAATAGCAAACATCTCAGTTACTGGTGCCACCAGTGTTCAGGAACCTCTCCAGGAGAGTTCCTCTTATATTATTTAACTCTCATTAAATCTGTGCCACATCACATCACTGAGGCCACAATATTGGGACAGACAAGTAATGATATTACGCAAATATCTGTTGGTTATTTTTTAACTCTAAAAATGTTGTGAGTTGCCACTTTTTGTCTTCAATTTCAAATTAAATGAAAAATGTAGAAATTAAGAAAGCATAAAAAAGCTTTCATTTCCCTCATTTTTGTTCATAGTATGCTGTTCGGTGCTTAGTCAGACTCTTGTGACCCCCATGGACTGTAAGCCACCAGGCTCCTCTGCCCATGGGATTCTCCAGGCGAGAATACTGGAGTGGGTTGCCATGCCCTTCTCCAGGGGATCTTCCCAACCTAGGGATTGAACCCAGGTCTCCTGCATTGCAGGCAGATTCTTTACCATATGAGCCACCAGGGAAATTCATAGTATAGATTATACTATTTATTCTTTGTTCCCTAATCTTAAATTAATAGTTTTCAGTTTTGTTTACCGAAACTTTTTAACCAAACAAGCAACAAAATAGACTCTTTATCGTCTTCTTTTAAAGGAACTGAAGAAAATGAAACATCCTGAAGGCAGACCACCAAGGGGAAAACAAACAAGACCCAAAGCAATAGGGTTATTCACGAGCTGAATGAGACAGACTGACAGGTAAGACCAACATTAGTTTTCTTTAACATCCCCTCCTTTCTCTTCCTTTGATTATTGATGACTTTGGAATCTTGTTCAACAGATTCTGTCCCATTTAAAGGGACATAAGTAGTTTCCTAAAAACTACAAGAGAAATAATCTAAAGTCATCACTGTAGTAGTTCATGGCCTTGGTCGTGCATCAGAACTTCCAGGGAGCTTTTGAAGACAGGGTCTCCTGCCAACTGAATCAGCTCTCTGCTCAGGCAGAATACTATGCCCAGGCCTTGGTATTTTTTAAGCTCTCTCAGCTTTGAGCTGTGTAGCCAGATGTGGAGTCCATGTTTCTGTGGCATAAAAAGTAATAACCTCATAAGACTCTGATGGGTCACAGTTGTTTATTGTTCATATTGCAACAAAAAATGACGAGGGGGGTACTAAAATTAGCATTTTAGGAAAGGGGACTTGGAGGAAACCTAATTTATTCTCTTATTTCAAGTGTTAGCAGGGAGTCTCCTTTCCTTTAATGAGAAAATTCTAATGACTTTTGAATCACCCATGCTTGAGGTTTAATTTACCAGACCTGTTTTATCAAGAAGTCTCTTTCTGCAGGTACTTCTGGGAATCCTCAGACAATGTGCATGCCTTCCCTGGGCCCACCATCTGCACTCTCCCCAAGTCCCTTTCCACCTGTGTCAGGCATTTGGCTCCAGATTGCTCGTTCTGCTCCTCTGTCAGCTCCTCCACTCACTGCTTAGCCTTCTCCAAATAACCCCTTATATATATATATCTATTTAAATCTCCCCTCCCCAGTACAACTCAGTCTTCATTTTCTCCATTTTCAACCTGCGACACAATCTTAGTGCTGATTTGGGCTTAGATGAGAACAATAAAAAAGCATTCCATAACTGCTACTTGAAGGGCCGCCCTCAGGGGTACAGCCTCTCAATACCCCCACCCCTTCCTCCCCTCCCTTCTCCTGGCTCCCTTGTGTCATCACATGACATCAAGAGAAGCACCCAGTTCTTAGCCACCATCCTCCCTTCAACACTGATGATCTTAGTCTGGGTCATCATTCCATGTCATCCAGGTACTCTAACCTGGAATGCAAAGTCCCTCTAGTTCTGCCAGACCTTGTTCATGCACTTCTGTGTCCCCTTAGATGCTTTCCAGTTACTTGGGAGCTATGGCAGACTGTGGGCTGCCTCCAACCTTCTGTGTAGAGACATTCTAGGGGGCATCTCATACTGCTGATACTGTGCAGAGGTCCCTGGGCCTTGTTTGTTTTTAGGTATTTACCTAGAAGTCAAGCTCTGGTCCGCTAACTTCAGATCACTAAATTTACACAGAATTGCCCAGGGTTGGAGGTGGAGAGGGAGGGCGCAGGATAGTCATTGGCACTTTATTCTTCTTGATCTCCTCTTTCTTTCTCCTCTCTCATCAGCCTGTGACTCTTAGAGGAAGAAACTGACTTGGGAATCCTCAGACATCTTCCCAAATATATTGTTTAAAACATAAACTTTGACTTTTGCAGCTTAAAAGGATTTTCCTTCTACTTAATGGCTTGGTTTGTTCAAAAGTCTACTTAGAAACTCCAGAGTCTGAATTCCTTTTCTTCTTGGACATCCGCTATATCAATCCTACCCTGAGGAAAGTGTACCAAAGCCCAAGCTTCCAGTAAATGGTGGGGATAGGGAAGATAATTCACCAGGAAAAAAGTCTCATTGGTTAGTGCCAACATATCCTCCCACACTTTGATAAAGCAAGTACAGTCCTCCACTAAAAAAGGAGCAAGAAGATTGAAAGACACACAGGGAGATGTGAGAGATGCAGGAAGGATGTGGAGACAAGTCAGACTTGGTAGATGGCCCCTAAAAGAGAAGCTTGGGAGAGGAGATTACCCCATAAAGATGTTCAACTGAAATATAGCCATGTACCTCTCCTTCTATCCCCTAGGAAATCACTATTGCTAAAATTTTTTATGGTGAATGCAAATGCTGTGTTTTGCATGAGGCTGGTGTTAGGAGGGAAATGAAATAGAGATAAGTCATACTTAAAAAATAAATTACCCTGAAGGAAAGCAATCTGCAACCATGCCAATCTGTGTGAACTCTTGGTTTCATTTATTAAGGGAGAAGATTAGCTCATGGGAACAACACCTCCAAAGCTCCCTCCATGAAAAAAACCATTTAGCTCAGATCTCCTTGATCTTAAAGAATAAGTCCATTCAAATTAACCCAAACTCAAAGGAAATTTTATTGGAGAAATAACAGGTGGATTTATTTCACAGAAGTCAAGAATCAGCAGGACAAAGATAGGTCTCATGAGGACTGGAATCAGGAATCTAGAAAATCAATATCTCAAGTAATTTTTATCTGTTGGTTCAAGTTCAGGTGGCCTCTTTCCTCCTTTCTATGCTTGGAGACATAAGGGAACATGATGGATTTGGGGACTTTGTAGTGCTATTTGACTATAAAGGAGGGTGCCAGCTGAGGAATAGACTCAACGTGAGGTTAGAGAAATAGACAAGGGTTGGCACATCTCAGTCATTCAATCGATATATATGAAACAAAAATAAACAAGCAAGCATATATATATTTAGTATATATATATATTTTATATATATATACACACACATATATATATATGTATATATATATGGAATAGATGCATGATGACAGCTTTGATTTGGGAGATGCTGTGGATTACTTAAGTGCTCAGTCATGTTTGACTCTGCGACCCCATGGACTGTGGCCTGCCAGGCTTCTCTGTCCATGAAATTCTCCTGTCAAGAATACTGGAGTGTATCATTATTTCCTATTCCAGGGGATCTTCCCAACCCAGGGTTCAACATGTATCTCTTGTGTCTCCTGCATTGGCAGGCAGATTCTTTACCACTGTTCCACCTGGGAGGCCAGATTATCTAAGAGCAGGAGACCAGTAGGAAATTGACTGATACATTTGAAGCTCAGAAAGAAATACTTGGCTGGCAATATACCAGATGTATTACCAGCCTCACACAGTAGTTTAAAAACTGAGGCAGTAAATCACTCAAGAAGACTATGTTTAGAAAAAAGGAGGCTAAGGATAGATGCCTGAGGAGACACTGACATTTAAGGGATAACCAAGGAAAGAAGAGCTTGAGTAGGAGAATGGGCAAGACTAATCAGAACAGTAGAAGGAAAATGGAGAGCAAGTAGTATTGCACAAACAGTGGATGAGTCTTCAAAATGGGTAAGCAGAGGGACTTCCTTTGTGGCTAAGATGCTTACCTCCCTAATGCAAGGGTCCTGGGTTCGATCCCAGGTTAGGGAACTAGAATGCACATGCCGCAACTAGGAGGTCACATGCCACAATCCCTCACGGCACAACAAATGTTGACAATCCTGCGTGCTACAACTAGCAACTGCTGCAGCAAAATAAATAGTAAAATGGATTTTTTTTTAAAAACGAAGAGCAAGTGGAGAAGAGACAAAGACTGCCCTGAAATCAGTAACTGCCTAAGAGGCTCTGTCGCTACTCTTGATGACCTTTGGTTCAGAAGTGAGCTAGGCAGAGGACAGGGTGTGCTGACTGGAGGTGTGAATGGGCTGCAAAAATACAGACAGTAGTGGATGGGACCACCTTGCTCTTCTTTTCACACAGTCAACTCTTCTCATCATCACAGAAGTTCTGTGAATCAGAGATCATTATCCCTGTTTTATAGTTTAAAAAAAAACACTTGGGGAAGTGTTTTTAATAACCCAATTTCCATTTCTGATAGTACAGTTCAGTTCAGTTCGGTTGCTCAGTTGTGTCTGACTCTTTGCCACCCCATGAATCACAGCACACCAGGCCTCCCTGTCCATCACCAACTCCCGGAGTCTACTCAAACCCATGTGTATCGAGTCAGTGATGCCATCCAGCCATCTCATCCTCTGTCGTCCCCTTCTCCTCTTGCCCCTAATCCTTTCCAGCATTAGGGTCTTTTCCAATGAGTCAGCTCTTCGCATGAGGTGGCCAAAGTATTGGAGTTTTCAGCTTCAACATCAGTCCTTCCAATGAACACCCAGGACTGATCTCCTTTAGGATGGACTGGCTGGATCTTCTTGCAGTCCAAGGGACTCTCAAGAGTCTTCTCCAACACCACACTTCAAAACCATCAATTCTTCGGCGCTCAGCTTTCTCTTCACTGTCCAGCTCTCAC
This sequence comes from Antilocapra americana, assembly GCA_007570785.1. Lineage (NCBI taxonomy): Eukaryota > Metazoa > Chordata > Mammalia > Artiodactyla > Antilocapridae > Antilocapra > Antilocapra americana. Next base: position 58,998,812 of record ML662442.1, read on the forward strand.
ATCCATACATGACTACTGGAAAAACCATAGCCTTGACTAGATGGACCTTTGTTGGCAAAGTAATGTCTCTGCTTTTAAATATGCTGTCTAGGTTGGTCATAACTTTCCTTCCAAGGAGTAAGCGTCTTTTAATTTCATGGCTGCAATCACCATCTGCAGTGATTTTGGAGCCCTCCCCAAAGTAAAGTCAGCCACTGTTTCCACTGTTTCCCAATCTATTTGCCATGAAGTGATGAGACCAGATGCCATGATCTTAATTTTCTGAATGTTGAGCTTTAAGCCAACTTTTTCACTCTCCTCTTTCACTTTCATCAAAAGGCTTTTTAGTTCCTCTTCACTTTCTGCCATAAGGGTGGTGTCATCTGCATATCTGAGGATATTGATATTTCTCCCAGCAATCTTGATTCCAGCTTGTGCTTCTTCCAGCCCAGCGTTTCTCAAGATGTACTCTACATATAAGTTAAATAAGCATAATGACAATATACAGATTGGTTCTGATAGTACAGCAGACAGATATTCTGTTGCATACAACCCTTCCTATAGCAGAACTAGAAATGTTCATTTTATTACTGTGTTTCATCCCATCATATATGTTACCTATAAATATTTTTATATAATTCATATTATTATTTTTTAATTTCTAAGTTCACACAGCTAAAAGAGACATTGTCTATATTCAAACTACATCCGTCAGACCAAAAATTCATGCTCTTTGTTGCTGAGTTGTTTTGGGGTGAATTTTTTTAAACTAAAATAGTATAAGTAACAACTTAAAAATGCCAGAAAATGTCAGGATTTTCTTCTCTGGCCCTATTCCACATCATTTTCAAGTGTTAAAATCAAAACTGAACACAATTCTCTAAGCATAATCTGAGCAATGCCAATTACAGCTGCTCCGAATGATTGCAGTTCTACTCTGAGTGATTTTTCCTAGCATCTTCTCTGGAATTGAAGTTAACCAATTCCTTAATGTTCAAGGCCTCTGTAACTATAACATTGTGCCTTCAGTTACACTGAAATTTGATCCAAAGTTCAGTGAACTTCATTTTCTGATAATGCATACTCTCAAGTCTTCTTTGTATATTTCCAATGTCTATACACATTAGGACTGGAGAAGGAAATGGCAACCCACTCCAGTATTCTTGCCTGGAGAATCCTGTAGACAGAGGAGCCTGATGGGCTGTTGTCCATGGGGTCACACAGAGTCAGACATGACTGAAGCAACTTAGCAATAGCAGCAGCATACACATTAGGACAGTCTAAAGCTGGCATCAGAATCCCTGAAAAATTCATTTTGGGTCAAGCTCAAGGTCTGAGGGGTCTTATGCTGATGAAAACCTTTTTAAATGAGTATGAAGAAGGAGACAGTGATCCCTGACAGGAACATCTTACCACTCACATGGTGCCAAGGAAGATGCTGATCAAGGTACAAAAAGTCACTCAGAGTGTTGGCCATGGCTACCTGCAAAATACACCCATTGTAATTAATCCAGAGCCTGCCTGGTCATGCACTGGCCAGGGAAAAGAGTCCTGGGATTTGTCAGAGATAGGTTATTGTGAGAGAGAAAAATAAATGGAAATTTTAGTGCTGTGTTTAGGAATAATCACCTCTTACTGTTTGCCTCTCCATTCAAGCATGAAAAATGGCTGTCAAGAATTCCACACCTGCTTCAGGAGGCGAATAGAACAGGGTTTTACTCTGACTCAGATTAACATTGAGTAGACCTCTATAGCAAAATCACTCTTCAAATTCCCCACTATGTGTTTTAAGGAAGAATACAGTACTGGGCATGATCATGAAATTCTAGCATCCCAATGTAGGCAGTAATCACTAACACAAGTAAGGTGTGAAATAGGTGTTTTCAAATTTTTTCAGTGAAGAGATTGAATTTATAAGTGGATTTTATATATAGAAAACAAGCCTTAAAACTGTGTATATAATATCAAACTGTTGGAAAATACACATAGAGGTGAAAGTCTATCAAATGAAAATGAATAGTATAATGATTATATTATAATAATAATAATTGGTTATTTAATTTATTTTTTGTAGACTACATTCCATTGTAGGTGATTAAAAGATAATGAGTATAATTCCATGTGCTGTACAGTATATCCTTGTTGCTTACCTATTTTATATATAATAGTTTATATCTGTTAATGCTAAATCGCTTCAGTCATGACCTGCTATTTGTGACCGCATGGACTATAGCCTGCCAGGCTCCTCTGTCCATAGGATTCGCCAGGCAAGAATATTGGACTGAGTTGCCATTTCCTTCTCCAAACTCCAAATTTATCTTTCCCCCTGTCCTTCTCCACTTTGGTAAACACAAGTTTGTTTTCTACATCTGTGAGTTTATTTCTGTTTTGCATATATATTCACTTGTGGGCATTTTTCAGATTCCACATATAAGTCATATCACATGGTACTTGTCTTTCTCTGTCAGACTTCTTTCACTAAGCATAATATTCTCTAGGTCCATCTACATTGCAGCAAATGGCAATATTTTGTTCTTTTTACGGCTGAGTAAAATTTCATTATATATAACTGGCAGAAAAAATGCAACTACACTCCCATAAAAAAATGACAGACTCTCCCCTTGACCCTTCAGTTCTGTCTGATGACTCCTTGTAGCCTAGCAGCTACGACATTAAAAGAAAGAATGACAACACAAAAGTGATGCTTATGGTGCCATTGGTGCTTGTTAGGTACTCAAGGGTACCGCTATTGCTATAACAATATTGTGATTTTGTAAAAATTAGTAACTTCTAAGCAATAAATTGTGATTAGACCTTTGGGGAAGGGGATACAGTTTTATATTGTCAATCCTTTGCCACTTGAAGAGTTCAGTTCCTGTATGCAAAGTCTTCAGTTGTATGCCATCAATTATTCAAAATCTGGTCATATTTTAATTGGTTTGATATTCAACTTATACTTTCTTTTATGACATTTTGTGTTTCTTAGACTATTTGATAATATTTTATCATAAAAATATGTAGGATATTTTGTAAATAAAGTTAAGCATTTTTCTTTAAAAAGAAAACAGTGACTTAAGAACTAAATATCAAGTTGCCTGTCCACTTCTGCACCAACATCCAGGACAGGATAATTGTAGTAAAATGTCCCATTCAAAATAGATAAGAATGTAAAGTACACAGCAGTTTCTGGTCAACAAAAAAAAAATAAATCTTGCTGGGCTGCCATAGTGAAAGCCCTCGACTCTGGGAGTATGTAAAAATCATTTACACACTGATTTTTGCTCTTGGAAGGTACTCTTCTGTCCATCACTTTCTGCGGCCACAGACACTACGGTCTGAGATTTATCTTTGTTCATTAACCTCCAAGGCCACATCTGAAATGGACATTTGTAGGCTCTGAATCTTTCACAGCCTTCTTTCTGCCCAAGGTTGTTTTAAGGTCTCTGAACTGAAAAGTGAAACTGTTAGTCATTCAGTCACGTCCGACTCTTTGCAACCCCATCGACTGTAGCCTACCAGGCTCCTTTGTCCATGGAATTCTCCAGGTCAGAACACTGGAGTGGGTATACATTTGCTTCTCCAGGGGATCTTCCCGACTCAGGAATTGAATCCGAATCAGTCCCAAACTTAGAACAAGTTTGTGCTTTTTTGGCAGTAGGTTCCCTCAAAATTTTTTGAAGGCTGTGAGCTGCTTCCAGTAAGTTTTAAGTGTCAACATTACACCCTAAATTCTTTCTCATAATTCTCAAAACTGTCTTGTTTCTTAGCTTCCCCTGAACCCATGTGTATCTGCTTGTCTCTCTCTTTCTTAATTTGATGATGATTACATTGAGACTATCTGAAATAATTCAATTTACTGGGAATATGATACTGTTGGTCTATTTTGTTGAACTGAAAAGTCTTACTGATCTTTTTCAGTAAAGCCCGTTTCCCCCTTAAAGCTTATTATTCAAAGTCCAGAAGTAATTGCCTTTTGCAACCTGTAAACACCTAAATAGTTAGAATCTCTTCATTAGCTTAATTCTCTACTTGAGTGCTAGCCAAATCTTGCATATCTTTATTATAATATTTTTCTCAAAACAGCCAATGACTTTCATTTATGCTGGAGTTACAGGGTGCTAGGCCCGTAGGAGTTGTCACACAACTCCATGGCACAACTTCATGCCTTCTGATTGTCACAGGTAATATTTTTACCAAACATTTTGCCACAGACCATAGACCTCTCCAGCCTTCCAGGTGATTATACCACCAGCTGACCATCAAACCAATGATACATTTTTTTAATGGTTTGTATTATGTCAGTATCCAACTCTGGTCCTAGCTCCCGTAAAAAAAAATCTCAGCGTACTCACAGAAGTTTATTTCTCACTCACATATATTCCTTTTTTTTTCTTTTTTTTTTTTATTAGTTTTGCCATACAATGACATGATATCGCCACGGGTTTACATATGCTCCCCCTCCAGAACCCCCCTCCCTCCTCCCTCCCTCCTCCCTCCCCCTGTGAAATCTCGATGCGCCAGCCCCGAGCATCAATCCTGGGCTGGCGATTGATTAGACATATGACAATTAACATGTTTCAATGCCATTCTCACATATCATCCCACCCTTACCCTCATCCACAGAGGCCACGAGTCTGTTCTATACATCTGCGTTCCTTTTGCTGTCTCGCATGCTGGGTTCTCGTTACCATCTTTCTAAATTCCATATATATGCGTTAGTATACTGTATTGTTGTTTTTCCTTCTGGCTTACTTCACTCTGGATAATGGGCTCCAGTTCCGTCCACCTGAGTAGAACTGATTCAAATGAATTTTTTTTTAATGCTCAGTAATACTCCATTGTGTATATGTACCACAGCTTTCTTATCCATTCGTCAGTTGATGGGCATCTAGGTTGCTTCCATGTCCTGGCTATTGTAAACAATGCAGCGATGAACATTGGGTTACACGTGGCTCTTTCAATTCTGGTTTCCTCGGTGTATATGCCCAGCAGTGGGATTGCTGGGTCATATGGCAGGTCTATTTACAGTTTTTTAAGGAATCTCCACACTGTTTTCCATAGTGGCTGTACTACAGGCCAATATCACTGATGAACTTAGATGCAAAAATCCTTAACAAAATTCTAGCAAATAGAATACAACAACACATTAAAAAAGTCATACATCATGATCAAGTAGGCTTTATCCCACGGGTGCAAGGATTCTTCAATATTCGCAAATCAATCAATGTAATACACCACATTAACAAATTGAAAAATAAAAATCACATGATTATCTCAATAGATGCAGAGAAAGCCTTTGACAAAATTCAACATCCATTTATGATAAAAACCCTCCAAAAAGCAAGAATAGAAGGAACATACCTCAACATAATAAAAGCTATATATGACAAACCCACAGCAAACATTATCCTCAATGGTGAAAAACTGAAAGCATTCCCCCTGAAATCAGGAACAAGACAAGGGTGCCCACTCTCACCAGTACTTTTCAACATAGTTTTGGAAGTCTTGGCCACAGCAATCAGAGCAGATAAAGAAATTAAAGGAATCCAGATTGGAAAAGAAGAAGTAAAACTCTCTCTGTTTGCAGATGACATGATCCTCTATATTGAAAACCCTAAAGACTCTATGAGAAAATTACTAGAGCTAATCAGTGAATATAGCAAAGTTTCAGGATACAAAATCAACACACAGAAATCCCTGGCATTCCTATACACTAACAATGAGAAATCAGAAAGAGAAATTAAGGAAACAATTCCATTCACCATCGAAACAAAAAGAATAAAATACTTAGGAGTATTTCTACCTAAAGAAACAAAAGACTTGTATATAGAAAACTATAGAACACTGATGAAAGAAATCAAGGAGGACACAAACAGATGGAGAAAGGTGCCGTGTTCATAGATTGGAAGAATCAATATAGTGAAAATGAGTATACTACCCAAAGCAATCTATAGATTCAATGCAATTCCTATCAAGCTACCAGAGGTCTTTTTCAGAGAATTAGAACAAATAATTTCACAATTTGTATGGAAATACAAAAAACCTCGTATAGCCAAAGCAATCTTGAGAAAGAAGAATGGAACTGGCGGAATCAACCTACCTGACTTTAGGCTATACTACAAATCCACAGTCATTAAGACACTATGGTACTGGCACAAAGACAGAAATATAGATCAATGGAACAAAATAGAAAGCCCAGAGATAAATCCACACATCTATGGACACCTTATCTTTGACAAAGGAGGCAAGAATATACAATGGAGAAATGGCAATCTCTTTAACAAGTGGTGCTGGGAAAACTGGACAACCACTTGTAAAAGAATGAAACTAGAACACTTTCTAACACCATACACAAAGATAAACTCAAAATGGATCAAAGATCTAAGCATAAGACCAGAAACTATAAAACTCCTAGAGGATAACATAGGCAAAACACTCTCTGCCATAACCCAAAGCGGGATCCTATATGACCCACCTCCCAGAATATTGGAAATAAAAGCATGAATAAACAAATGGGACCTAATTAAAATTAAAAGCTTTTGCACAACAAAGGAAACTATAAGCAAGGTGAAAAGACAGCCTTCAGAATGGGAGAAAATAATAGCCAATGAAGCAACGGACAAACAATTAATCTCAAAAATATACAAGCAACTCCTGCAGCTCCATTCTAGAAAAATAAACAACCCAATCAAAAAGTGGGCCAAAGAACTTAACAGACATTTCTCCAAAGAAGACATGAAAATGGCTAACAAACACATGAAAAGATGCTCAACATCACTCATTATCAGAGAAATGAAAATCAAAACCACAATGAGGTACCACTTTACACCAGTCAGAATGGCTGCCATCCAAAAGTCTACAAGCAATAAATGCTGGAGAGGATGTGGAGAAAAGGGAACTCTTACACTGTTGGTGGGAATGCAAACTAGTACACTCACTCACATATATTCCTAATCATGTGTTGAACCAGCATCCTTCCCTGCAGAGATTCAAGGACTCGGATTTCCTTTATCTCGTGTCTCTACCCTTCACCTGAAACCAGCAAAGTCCCAAGCTTCTGGTTAGAAGTGAGAGGTAGAGAAAGATGGCTGAATCTTGCAATAAGACTTGGAAGTATTCACATTCCAGAGGCCAGAACTTAGTCACCTACTGTGTACCAGGAGCTAGAGGAAATGGGTTTTGGCAGGCACATGGCAGTATCTGTCATCAATAACTCTAATGTTGCTCCCACCATATGATTAGAAGAGTATAGATCTCACTATGCTAGAAGAGAGGCTGGAAGATCCGGCCTATTCAGAAAGCAACAATTTTCCTTTCAGGAACCTTGGAATCTTAGATTTAGCAGTGGTTACTGCAGAGATCAGCAAGCCTAACTCTCTCACATTATATATTGATAAAATGGTGCTCAAATGGGCATAAGGAGGCAGTGGTAGTTATTGGACTAGGGCACTGGTCTCCCACTCAAGTCAGGGCTATCTACAATATGCCTTCCTGTCTTAACTATTCCAATATCATAAACTTACTGTAGGTTAATGAACAAAAGTGGGAATTTTGAAATTTCTTTTACATGTAATTCTTAGTAAATATAAGAAATTAAATAGCATCTTAGAAGATAAATGAATTCGTGAGAATTTCAGTGGGAATCAGGTTCTAAAAGAGGTTTTATTTTTTAACTCCAAAGATGAGATAAATTTGGTTTGAATGTTGTTTCTCAGAATTTTTCAAACTGTTTAGACCTAAAGGATCATCCAGATTAAAGTCAAGAAAAACTATTGTTTTTGTAAAACTAAGCAAAAAATGAAATAGAGAAGTGTTGCAAAAACCTAAGGAAGCAGCAGAGGGTGATGAGCGGGACATAAGCTAATTGTTGAGAGAAACAAGAACCAGTTGCACTCTTTCCCTCTGAGCTCTTGTCCTTAGACTAAGTAACTATCCTCTCCAAGTCTACAAATAACAGTTCCTCTTCGGCCTGTTTCTGGGGTTTTGATCAGGGTAAAATGAGATTATGAATGAGAAAGAGATTTGCAAGTTGAAAATCAATAACAAAGAGAATGTCATCATCTTCAAATGATCAGTAATAAATCTTCTTCTTGTGTCTTTACATCTCCATTAAAATCTATTGTAGTTTGTGCTCCTCAGAGAGTACACATGAACCTAGGTAATTTGCTACATTAATTGTTACTCTGTTTCCATAATTACTGTTCGCTATGAAGTGTTCCTAGATTAAATTTCAGTGCTTTCTCTACTTGTGCAATTACAAGGGCAACACTATCATCAGGAGTTAGAAATACAAAACACATTTAGAAAGGCATTTGCAAAATACAAAATGTAGTCAGCTATCATAATTTTATTTTTTAAAATACATCAGAGCTAATTAAAGTGCAGTGAAATGACACAGGAGAAATATTTAAGAAAGAAATCTTGGTAAAATGAATAACAGGACTGAGGAAAGATATATTTGACTACAAATGTGTAAAAGTAAAAGAAGGAAGTAATAACCTGGCAAAAAGATCAAGCACAATAATGGATGGAATCAAGAATCTTAAGTTGATCAAGAAACTTAAACTTTATCAAGGAGCTTGTTTGATTGGAAAGTCAATGAGAAAATGATTCCTCTTGAGAACCACTCTACATTAGGGGTCCCCAAACTCCATACCACAGCCCAGTACCTCCTGTCAGATCAACAGTGCATTAGATTAGAAACAAAGGGTACAATAAATGTAACATGCTTGAATCATATCATCCCGAAACCATCCCCGCCACCCCCAGTCCATGGAAAAACTGTCTTCCATGAAGACATCAGGCATCAGTCCCTGGTGCCAGAAAGGCTGGGCACCGCTGTTCTATATGCAAGTGTGGTTTGGGTTTCTTATTTTCAAAGGTTGGTACAAAATCCCAAAGAAAGTATTATAGACAACTAGCCTTCACCATCAGAAGGACAGAAATCTTCACCTTCAGCTGTAGATTTTACAGCAAAGCATAATTTATAAAATAGCAAAATTGATTCCATCTAGAGTCTGACTCAGAAGAGTTGATTCAGAAGAAACCTGATACAAAGCTTCCTTATCATTACCCAGTGAGGCAACTCCCATATGTACCCCTATTCCTACCTCTGGTTCAAAACCCCATCCAACCTGGAAGCAGTCAAGACTCCGATATCTGTCTGGATAAGACCCAGCCTTCTGCAGAACTGCTGGCTCTGGTCATGTTGGTACACTGTAGAAACCCCTTCTCAACTGTGCCTTCTAAGTCAGGCTTTCTATTTAATCTCAGAGACAAAGTCAGTAGCACCAACTTAAAATGATCTCCAAGGCCTATGGAAAAGGGCCTCAACACAATGGGAACACCAGCAGGAAGTCAAGATGAATGGATTGTTTTTTAAAGAAAAAATGATGAAAGGCCAATCAGGATTATGACTACTTTTTCCTAGTTCCCTGATGGCAGGTAGGCCTCCAGTTGTCCCCTTATCAGTCCCATGTGTGCCCATAACGAGTGAGTCTTTTTGATAATATTACTTGGAACTCTGTACAACATTTTCAGAATTATGGTTGTCAAACTAGAAAATAACAAGACATTCTCATGCTTTTTGCACCAAAAACATAAAGGAAAATCAGAGATGAAAATAAACACATGAAGAGACAATTCCCTTTACATCAGAGATTCAAATCAAAGAGTTTGGCTCAAATTTTGTTCAGAGGACATTCTGACAGTTCAGCTTCTTCCAGTTCAATTATTTGGGGGAAATATATATATACAGGCTCAATTCTGGTTCAAACCAGTTCACTTCCTTGGAATAAAATTCAAGCATTTCTGACTGAATACAAAAGTAATGTTTAGGTTCAGTTCAAGATTTGGCAAGTGAGGACAGTTCATTCCAGTTTAATGTTTGATTCAAGTCTCTGTTTTTCAACTGTTCATTTTATCTGTTATAGCCCAAAGGAGAAGAAAATATATATATTAACAATTGCCAGAGGGGAAATCGGGACATGTCATTAACGGTTTTGAAAGGAGCCAAGAATCTGCTTAGAGTCTCTGTTATCATAGCATTTAGAGTTCATCAACCCATCTTTTCCAAGAAAACTCTTAGAATAATCCTCAACTAAATGTTTGCACCATCCCTCTTCTTGCAGAGCAACCAAAAATTTCTCTAACTAGTCTTTTCTAGAAAAATTACAAATTAGAAAAATTCAAGTCTTCATTCTTTTTATGAACTAAGATTATACTCATTTTATATACAGTGATATACATATAGTAATTTGACATATCTACAGACACACAGATAGACATACATGTGCGTCCATATACAAAGGGTAGCAGAGAAGAAATTTAAGGTTCACTAAGAGCAAGAATTCTTGGGCAACATGCAAAATGAAAGAAAGACACAATAATAACTAAGATGTAGACTGAGTCAAAATGATGTTGAGATTAAGAATTAGAAATGTGACATTTCTTGTTTGTCATTTTGGCACCCAGAGCATAAAGTTTTGTGTTTCTTCCCTAATTGCATTACCTCTCAGTCATCATCACTGAGACTCATCTACTATGATCACACTGAAAATTAACAAGTATCTACTAAGCACTTCTTATCTGTAGACCACTATACCAGGAAAGGCAAGTCAAATAAAAGACTGAGAAAGTAGACTCTCTCCTCAGGAAGTAATATGTGTGAAAACCACAGGTGGGAAGAAGATAGAAAAGCTATGTAGCATACTTAAAGCATATTTTTCAAGTAGTAATTGTTCTTGATCCTCCCTACATTTTATCCTCACTGAACAGATGATCTAATAAAATATGTTTGGGTGTAAGAAGGCATCTATTGAAAAACCGTGTCTAGGAAACAGACAAGCTAAGAGTAGGACTAGAAGGAAACAAACATTACAAACTTCTGCCCAGAAATGAACTGCCCAGCAAGACCATGGATGAAGCTGGGCAAAGGAATCTAGAAGAAAGGATTATTTATAAACCACTCTTTCTTTAGATTTGGTGCCTGTCACTGTGGCTGGCAAAGTATTACCCAGAACTACTCCTTGTCCCCCATTTTAAGACAGTTGACTTTGGACTTCCCTGATGGTCCAGTGGCTAAACCTCTGCAATTTTTGCAGTGGGCCTGGGTTCAATCCCTCGTCAGGGAGCTAGATCCCACATGTGGTCCTAAGGGTTCATAAGCCGCAACAAATTCTAGGACCCCAAGTGCCACAACTAAGACTTGGTGCGGCCAAATGAAATAATAAAATAAAACAAGACAAGCTGACCTGAGACACTACCCAAGAGAGCCATCAGGGTGAGAATGGGAATGATGGAGGAAGTGTGAATTACATAGTGAAAAGAGTGGCTTTGAATTGAAAGAAATCTGATTTGATTCAATTCACCGTGTGAATTTAAACCAGAAGTTACTCAGCTTCTCTGTGCCTCTGTTATTACTGTTCTTTCTATAAACAGCAATAATTACACTGCAAATAACTTGAGAATTAAATACAATATTATGCCTCCCAACATGCAAACAAGGAAAGACATAAACCTTATGCTCTGTCTATACTACTCCACACGCACAAAGGATCCTAGCTCCTAGCAGAGTGTCCCTAAAATTGTAGCTATTTAATACATGCTGGTTTCCTTTTCTCTTTTTTGCAACCATTATTGATAAAGGCCTCTCTGGTGGCTCAGATGTTAAAGAATCCACCTGCAATACAGGACAACCAAGTTTGATCTCTGGGTTGGGAAGTTCCCCTGGAGAAGGAAATGGCAACCCACTCCAGTATTCTTGCCTGGAGAATTCCATGGACAGAGGAGCCTGGCAGACTACAGTCCAAGGGATCACAAAGAATCAGACATGACTCAGCGACTAACACTTTCACTTCACTTTCATTGATAAGGGAGAGTAGCACTATTAACCTCTCTCATTTCTGACACCCTGAGCAAACTTCACAAGATTTCTTCCCAGGCTGTCGGCCCTTGATCCCTGTTCCTCATTCTCACTCTCACCCTCTCCCTCCTAACACACCTCCAGCTCAGGACTTGTGATCCTAGAGGCAGAGTTAGCAGTCACAGCAAGATCAAAGGGCACTGAGGACCTACCTCAGCCATCAAAGAGGTCTGCTAGTGACAGCTAAATATGAAAGTGAACGTTTTTAATATAAGACCCTTGAAAAGACAGGTTCTTTCTTTTTTTCACTTCTGCAGTGCTGCCAACCTTTATTTAAAATTTAAAAAAAGAATACGAATGTTTGGAGACAAGATATATTGAGCCAAACATTTGGCAATTTTCAGGTTTCTACCTATAAACAAATTAGAATTTAGCAAGACTGAGTGTCATAAAGGCTACTTTTAGCTACAAATACCAAAATTTCAATACAAAGTTGCTTAGACTAAAGGGAAATGTACTGGCTACCAGTTTAAGTCTAGACACAAGGGGAGCTTTAGGGCTTGCTTTATCCAGGGGCCTCTACTCTTTTTCTCTGCTATGCGCTAAGATTTGCCCTCCTCTAATCTTTCTTTATCCCACACTTGTAGTTCTCGTATCCACACACCACAATTTTGGAGAAAAAGGAGCCACTTTCCAAAACTTTCCCAGAAGAATCAGAAAGATAATTCACAGAAACCCCAGAAAATCTCTCCTCTCATTCCATTGCTGTGAACTGGGTCACATGGCAATCCCTGAGCCAGTCACTGGCAAAGGACATGTGATTATTCTTAGATCAATCAGGCCAACAGCTAGAGCTAAAGGTTGCCTCCCTTTACCTGATACACAAGAACAAAAGGATGAGATTTTGTAATGATGTGGAACTGGATTTTTGTAGTTATCCAAAAGTGAAGACTTGCACCTTTATTTTACACAAGCACATCTAATTCCACTTGAATAAGAGTATTATTAAGAGCTAGACAAATATATTAACACAAAGTTAAACCACAGAAAAAAGAAGTTAATGAGTTCTTTTACCAACAGTAGTAAATACCCGAATGATTGACATCCTCCAATAATGTCTAGTTTAGAATAGCATACACCACCTCAACTGTTCCCTTGTTTAAAACATACTCGGAACTCTTCTTTTGGAAAGTTCAACTTTTGTTCTCTAAACTTTATTCCTAGGTGAGCACATCAATTCCCATGGGTTTAAATACCATCTATATACTGCTGACTAGCAAAATTTCTATCTCAAATTCACTTCTGAGCTCTAGATTTGTATTCAATTTGCCTATGTGGTAGGCACCTGCTTTCAGGCATCTCAAACCTAACAAAGACACATTTTCATTTCCTTCCCAGTTAGGTCACCACAGAGCACTGAGTAGGGTTCCCTGAGCCATACAATAGGTTCTCATTAGTTATCTATTGTATACATAGTATCAATAGTGTATATGTTTGTTGAGTTCAATGCGGCACTATTTACAATAGCCAGGACATGGAAACAACCTAATGTCCATCAAAGGAGGAATGGATAAAGACAACATAGTACATACATACAATGAAACATTGCTCAGCCATTAAGAGGAAGGTAACTGGGTCATTTGCGGAGACTTGGATGAATCTAGAGTGTGTCATGCAGAGTGAAGTAACTCAGAAAGAGAAAAACAAATACTGTATATTAACACATATATATAGAATCTAGAAAAATGGTATAGATGATCTTATTTGAAAAACAAAAATAGTGACACAGACGTAGAAAATATGTATATGGACACCATGGGGGAAAGGGGAGAGGTGGAATGAATGGAGAGATTGGGATTGACATACATACACTATTATACTATGTATAAAATAAGTAACTAATGAGAAGAAACTGCATAGGTCAGAGAACCCTACTCAGTGCTCTGTGATGACCTAAATAGGAAGGAAATCCCAAAAAGAGGGGATATATGTATAAGTATGGCTGATTCACTTTGTTGTACAGTAGAAACTAACAACATTGTAAAGCAACTATACTCCAACAAAAATTAATATGAATAAATAAAAGCATGGCATTCTTCATGGCAGACCTCCCCATCTCAGCATCTAGTCTATCATTTAAGATAGAAACCTAGGACCAGTTTTCCTTATAGGGTGTGTGTGTATTCATATGTGTGTGTGCACTCATACACACACACACACACACACACACATGCACATACTAAAAGAGGTCATTTTCCAGAGTGTTGGCATTGAAGGGGATCTTGGCAATCATCTGTTCTAGTCCTTAAAATGTACATTATTCACTCAGTCATATACAAGTTTTTGCAACTCCATGAACTGTAGCCTCTGTCCAAGGAATTCTCCAGGAAAGAATACCGGAGTGGGTAGCCATTCGCTTCTCCAGGGGATCTACCCAACCCAGGGAAGATCAAACCTGTCCCTTCCCAATTTTCCAGAATAAGACACTGGAGGGAGAAATGGTTGGTCCACAGTTAGATGGCCACATTTCAGTTGAATAGAGACTTTGAACCCAAGTTTTAGAACCTGGCTCCAAATCTAAAAACCTCTTTCCTTTTCATCAGTTGGACTCTTGGGATGATTTCATACTTCCTATCAGTTACCAGCCTTTGATTCTATGAGTTTTTCTAGCTCTTTCAAGGCAAGCTTTGTTATCTCTAGCTTACTTTTAATTATGTGACATATAGAAGTAATTCCAAAATTTCAGGCAAGCTTGTAACCTTACATGAAGAAAAGGGACACCAGGACAAGTGCTGTGTTTGCTCTCTAAATCTCCAGCAGCCTTCAGATACCATGTAATCCATCCCACTGCCTTCGTTCCCCAGCGCAGAACCTGCAGATATTTTAGCCAGGAGAGATAGGTTCTGCAGTTCTGAGTGCAAGCTCCTAGGAAGGTCCAGTGGCATATTACAGTGAGTTCACATCAGAGGAAAGATGACTCATTAATCTCAAGTGTTGCCATTAAATTTAACAGGATTGGTTTTCTCTGGCTATAGAAAAAAGAGAAGCTGATATTTACTTAAATAGACTCTTAAATAAAATTGTCAGGGAGCAGACTTGAAAGGCTGTGCTCATCGCAGGCCCACATACACAAACCTAGAGCTCATCAGAGTAGCACCAGCCTCATCCATCAAGTCCAGAGGAGCATGTGGCTGGAGGGTCAGCACAGGAGACTATCATGGAGAGGAGAGCCTTCTAATCTGGGATAAACTGACTACTGGGCTCATTCCCAGAGGCAGAAATGTAAGGCTTCCTGTTCCCTCCCTCTGCTTAAAGGGGTCTCAGAACAGGATTGTCTCCTAGTTCTTCCTCTGTGCTTCTGGACCTCTCAGTTATCCAGCATTTTGAGCCTGTCCTGCTTGTGTGGGACTCCCTGGCTTCTCGTGAGCTCTTATGGCTACAAGATTCTGTGGCTTCTGCCACTTCTGATTTGAGCCCTAGATCAATGGTGAAATTGAAGATTCTCCACTATGAACAAACAGAGATCTAACTGCTTGTTAGATTCATTCTGTGAGTGCACAGATCACAAGGCTCGCTTCTCCAACAAGTTCTACCCTGCCTTTCTGACCCACTGGCTTCCCAGGTGGCACTAGTCGTAAAAAATGTGCCTGCCAGTGCAGTGTACATAAGAGTCTTGGGTTAGATCCCCGTATCAGGAAGATCCCTTGGAGGAGAAAATGGCAGCCCACTCCAGTATTCTTGTTTGCAGAATGCATGGACAGAGGAGCCTGGCAAGCTATTGTCTATGAGATCACAAAGAGTTGGACACGACTGAAGTGACTGAGCACACACAGCTGGCTTATGAAGAACTAACATTTGCTTATTTTTGTTTTTATTACTTTTACTTTGGGAGATCATCCAAAAAAATAAAAATTGCTCAAATTTATGTCAAAGAGTATTCTGCCTAAAATTCCTCTAAGAGTTTTATAGTATCCTGTTTTACATTTAGATCTTTAATCCATTTTGAGTTTATTTTTATATACTGTGTTACAGAATGTTCACATTTTTGCCATTTGCAGAAACATGGGACTTGGAGGGCATTAGGCTAAGTGAAATTAGTCATAAAGGGAAAGACAAACACTGTATGCTATCACTTATATGTGGAATCTAAAACATACAACAAACTAGTGAGTAACGCAAAAGAGAAACACACTCACAAAAACAAAGAACAAACTAGTGTTATCAGTGAGCAGGAGAGAGTGGTGATAAAAAGGTGAGGGGATGGGAAGAACAAACTATTGGGTATAAGATGGGCTCAAAGATGGTGGATTTAACCAGTATTTTATAACTGTCAATGGAAAGTAACCTTTAAAATTCTATATATAAAAAAAAAGAACATTCATTGTATGTTCCATGTGCAAGATCTCATTTCCTAAGTCTTCACAGTAAGATTTTGTGGGTGCTGTTATTAATCTTATTTGACAGATAAGCAAACCCAAGACTCCCTAGGCACACTAAGTGACTTGGCCCAGTTCACACAGTCCAAGTGGTGCTGGATTCAATTCCTGCTCAGAAACTTACACTCCCAAGCACTGTAATCTACTTGAATTTGCTCTCTGGTTTCTGAATGCTCCTTTGGCTTCATGATGCACATCTTATCCTGACTTCCTAGCCTGTCAGCCTTCCCTCCAGATGAGCTCCAAATCTTGCCTGTCCTCGGTCTCCTCTTGGAAGTTTATAAGAAACTGCTTGGAGGAGCAGCCACTCATCTCTACCTCAGGCCTCAGACTGGCTCTCCACACCAGTCTAAAGACCTTTGACCATTTACCTACACATCAGAAAATAGGAAAGAAGAGTACACAGCAGCATTCATTTAACAATTTGCTGGTTGAATCTTGCCAACATCTTGATCTTGGGCTTCCAGATTCCAGACTTGTGAGAAAATTAATTTCTGTTATTTAAGCCACCCAGTCTATGGTACATTGTTATGTAAACCCTGGCAAACTAAAAAAGCACATTATAGAATAGACCTGCAAGTGTTTGGAGGTTTATGGCTTAGCCATTAGCAAGCCTAAACCCTATAGGCAGGTCCAATTCTTAGTCAAAGACTTGATTTGTAAGTAGGGTCCATTATGCTAATGAAAAGTTCTCTACTCTTGGTAACAGGATTGCTATCAGTAATTGCAGAACTGTCAAAATAAGTAATTTCAAGGACGGTCTCTACTACGTCACTAGAACCCCAGCTAAAACTGTCCTTACATCCTGAGGAATGAGCATAAATGTCTCTTAGAGTGACACTGCAGGATAAATTTAACTAACTTTAGAACATAAAATGGGCATTTGTTAACGGTTGTCAGTCAGTTCAGTTCAGTCGCTCAGTTGTGTCCGACTCTTCGCAACCCCATAAATCACAGCACGCCAGGCCTCCCTGTCCATCATCAACTCCCGGAGTCCACCCAAACCCATGGCCATCAAGTTGATGATGCCATCCAGCCATCTCATCCTCTCTCGTCCCCTTCTCCTCCTGCTCTCAATCTTTCCCAGAATCAGGGTCTTTTCAAATGGGTCAGTTCTTTGCATTAGGTGGCCAAAGTATTGGAGTTTCAGCTTCAACATCAGTCCTTCCAGTGAACACCCAGGACTGATCTCCTTTAGGATGAACTTTTGGATCTCCTTGCAGTCCAAGGGACTCTCAAGAGTCTTCTCCAACACCACACTTCAAAACCATCAATTCTTTGGTGCTCAGCTTTCTTTATAGTCCAACTCTCACATCCATACATGACTACTGGAAAAACCATAGCCTTGACTATACGGACTTTTGTTGGCAAAGCAATGTCTCTGCTTTTCAATATGCTTTCTAGGTTGGTCATAACTTTCCTTCCAAGGACTAAATGTCTTTTAATTTCATGGCTGCAATCACCATCTGCAGTGACTCTGGAGCCCCCCAAAATAAAGTCAGCCATTGTTTCCACTGTTTCCCCATCTATCTGCCATGAAGTGATGGGACCGGATGCCATGATCTTAGTTTTCTGAATGTTGAGCTTTAAGCCAACTTTTTCACTCTCCTCTTTTACTTTCATCAAGGGGCTCTTTAGTTCTTCTTCACTTTCTGCCATAAGGGTGGTGTCATCTGCATATCTGAGGTTATTGATATTTCTCCCAGCAATCTTGATTCCAGCTTGTGCTTCTTCCAGCCCACCGTTTCTCATGATATACTCTGCCTAGAGTTAAATAAGCAGGGTGACAATATACAGCCTTGATGTACTCCTTTTCCTATTTGGAACCAGTCTGCTATTTCATGTCCAGTTCTAACTGTTCCTTCCTGACCTGCATACAGGTTTCTCAAGAGGCAGGTCAGGTGGTCTGGTATCCCCATCTCTTTCAGAATTTTCCACAGTTTATTGTGATCCACACAGTCAAAGGCTTTGGCATAGTCAATAAAGCAGAAGTAGATGTTTTTCTGGAACTCTTGCTTTTTCGATGATCCAACAGATGTTGGCAATTTGATCTCTGGTTCCTCTGCCTTTTCTAAATCTGGTTTGAACATCTGGAAGTTCACGGTTCACATATTGCTGAAGCCTGGCTGGAGAATTTTAAGCATTACTTTACTAGAGTGTGAGATGAGTACAATTATGTGGTAGTTTGAGCATTCTTTGACTTTGCTTTTCTTTGGGACTGGAATGAAAACTGACCTTTTCCAGTCGTGTGGCCACTGCTGAGTCAGGAAACTGTCTTGTAATGCTAAGACAATAGCATCTTAGAGGAAAATATATGCTTTTATCGTACGGGTGTTTCATGAATTCTGTGTGTTTTTTCCAATGGTTATGTGACATCACCTGAGACTATCAGAATATGATGGACTATTTATCAATCAAATTGAATCCATCTTGGTTGTCAATAGTTTCTAACTTACCTGCCTTAAAAACAACGTGTGATACAATCCAGCTTGTAAAAGAAGGGTAGTGCAACTAAAAATACATAAGATTGGAATCTTACAACCGACTTGTGTCTTCAACTGTGTTCTCTTGGCAACATTCAGGTGAGAACAGGAAGGCACCACAGTCCTCTTGGATATTCTGGTTTTTCTGTTCAGAGCTGCCCTAGGAGGATGTCCTTCAGCCTTACCTGTGTGAGAAGTGAGGACACAGACACAGGACTGGAGAGTCAGCAAAAGCCAGACTTGACCTAGTCCGTGTCCCTGGTGGTCTAGTGGGTAATAATTCATCTGCCAATTCAGAGATGCAAGTTCA
This sequence comes from Antilocapra americana, assembly GCA_007570785.1. Classification (NCBI taxonomy): domain Eukaryota; kingdom Metazoa; phylum Chordata; class Mammalia; order Artiodactyla; family Antilocapridae; genus Antilocapra; species Antilocapra americana. The sequence goes on from ML662442.1 coordinate 59,017,883, forward strand.
ATCCCTGGATCAGGAAGATCCTTTGGAGGAGGAAATGGCAACCCACTCCAGCATTCTCACCTGGGAGATCCCATGGACGGAGGAGCCTGACTGGCTATAGTCCATCAAATCACAAAGAGTTAGATGTGACTGAGCACACACACGTCACTGTGGGTTAGCAAACATTCTCATTTCTAAATATCTGTGTTTCCTTGGTCTCAAGTTTCCTTCCTCACTTCCACCCCAAAGTCAGGCATTCGTAGGTAATGGGAGATACCACATGTCATTTGTGTCCCCAGCTCAAAGAAGATCTGCTGAATAGAGAATACTGAAGGAATGTGTAATCCAAGGATATTTATTGAACTGAATGTAAGGGAGCTCACATGCCTGGAGCCATTCACAGACCACCATGAATTTTTTGCCACTCTTTCTCTCCAAAACGAGAAAAGAAATAAGAAAATTTAAGGCAAGAGGAGAGAAAAAGTGAGGAAGGATAGACAGGAAATATCAAGAAAGCATTTGTAGCCCAAACATTTTTAGATCTGAAATCTTTTTTCAAATGAAATCCTTGTGGAATCTTGATACCTAAAATGAATCAAGGCAGTATTGTTCTGATCTGAAAGTGGTGGGGAACTTATCTTCTCAACCGGAACTTCAAACACGCCCTTTGCTTTTCCCTGTCACCACACAACACACAGCCTCTCATGACTGCCTGAGGCATCCCTGTGGAATACACTGTGACAATCACAGGCAGCAGCAGAAAGAGCCCTAGGTCAAAGTCAGAAGATCTGCTCTTCAGTGATGTGACATTAGCAACTTCTATTAACTTTTCATTACTTCACCTCTCTCATCAGTACAGTAGGAAAAATCATATTATCCAGGTCACTGGCCAAAACGCAATATCAAATTATATGCCACAGTAGCTGGACCTTAGATAATCCAATCATTTCTCAAGTGGCACAAGACAAACAACAAAAAAAGACATTATAGTTTGTCTCTTCATCTGGTGGTGGTTTAGTTGCTAAGTCAGGTTCAACTCTTGCTAGCCCTATGGACTGTAGCCCACCAGGTTCCTCTGTCCATGGATTTCTCAAGGCAAGAATACTGGAGTGGATTCCACTTCCTTCTCCAGGGGATCTTCCTGACCCAGGGACTGAATCCATGTCTCTTGCATAGCAGGCAGATTCTTTGCCACTGAGCCACCAGGGAAGCCCATCTCTTCACCTAGGCACCATAAAAATGACTTTTTACTCAACTTATTTAAACTTTTCAAAAAATTTCACCCATTTCTCCCACCCACACCACCACCATCACATCTGGCAACTACCAATCTGTTCTCTGTATCTATGAACTTAGTTCATATTCCACATATTGGCGCCATCACATGGAATTTGTCTTTCTCAGTCTGACTTAACTTCACTTGGCATACCTTTTAGTCTACCCATGCTGTGGCAAATGGCAATATTTCCTACTTCTATATGACTGAATAGTATTCTACTGTATATATTACACAATTTCTTTATCTATGTGTCCATCAATGGATACTTAGGTTGTTCCATATCTTGGCTATTGTAAATAATGCAGTAACATGAGGGTGCATATATCTTTTTAAATTCATGTTTTCCTTGTCTTCCAATAAATATCTAGGAGTGGAATTGCTAGATTATATGATAATTCTATTTTTAATTTTTTGAGGGATCTTCTAATAGTGGCTACATCAATTTACATTCCCACCAACAGGGCATAAAGGTTCTCTTTACTCCACATTCTTGTGAACACTTGTTATTTCTTGCCTTTTTGATAATAACTATTGTAACAGGTGTGAGGTGATAGTTCACTGTGGTTTTGATTTGCATTTCTCTGATGATTAATAAGGTAGAATATCCTTCCATGTTTCTGTTGGCCATCTCTATGTCTTCTATGGAACATATATCTACTCAGATCTTCTGACTATTCTTTTATCAGACTGTTTGGTTTTTGTTTGTTTTGTTTTTGTTTTGAGTTTTATAAGTTCTTTATTAATTTCAGATATTAGCACCTTATGAGATGTATGATTTGCAAATATTTTCTCATTAAGTAGGCTGCATTTTCACTTTATTGAAATGTTCTCTTAATTCTGATTTTATTGTCCAGAGGAAAAATACCATTATGAATGAATCATTATATGAGAGTAGAAAAATATTTTAACCAAAGTTTGTCCCCAGCCCCAATCCTTATCTTTGTTAGGAAATACACAGGGCTAGTAAACACTGTATTTTCAAAATCCAGTGATTTGATCTCATAGTAGATAAAGACTTGACTGTTAGTTTAATGGGCTTTTTCCTCTAGAGCCAGACACTTATCCTGGGAAAGCAAAAAACAAAACCACAGCCATGGGAGATATTAACTGGGTCAGGAGGGTTTTCATAAAATGGAATTTCTGACCACAAATTCACTGTCAATGAGAAGAATAAACTATTCTCTATATTTTTGAAGAGCTTTTCTCCTGACCTTCTGAACCTCTTAACAAATAATTTCCTTATTTACCTTGAAAAAAATCACCCAGGGTTGATACAAATGCAAGATTTGTACCTTTACGAGTGTATCAAACCTTCAAGCTGAGCTGCTCAATGTTTTCGGGCAACTTACCACCTATTGACAATGTGCTGTTGATTGAGATTCTTTTGAATGGGGTTGATAACCTTGACTTCCTCAGTCCAGGAAGAATATTAAAAATGACTTTTTGCTTACTTTACAATGCATAAGACTAGAATTCTCCAATGTTTCTCTCAGCACAGGTAACAGACCTTGGTTTATTCATATTTGAATCTGTCAAATGAGCTATAATATAAACAGAACAAAAAGAATGATATCATTTTGTCTGAGAGAATCAGTGCCACTAGTAAAAAGGCAAAGCAATCTTAGGAAGCTAGATATTTGGAATTCATAATGACTCTAACATGAACCATTTACAGACAAAGTCTCTATCCTGAACTTAATGCTGGGATCAGAGTGAAATGGAAAATAACCCTATTAAGTTATAAAGCCTTATTGAAATTACTTTGTTCTCCACTAAGTTCTATAAATGTCCACCTTTATATCAGTCAGGATTCAGTTGCAGAAAACAAAATCCACTTAAGACAGTTTAAGCAGGAAGAAGTTCACAATTGAGCACTAAATTGCTTACATATTTATGGCATCTGTGGGAAGGCTGAAGAAACAGATTTTAGACTGAAAAGTCACACTCAAAACCACACTGCAAAACAGGTCTACCAAAGAGCTGCTGCCTCTTCTATAATCAAGAAACCTCTGGCTTCAAAACCACTCCGGCTTTGATGATCACAAAATCATTATCATCAAAAGATACACTGCAAATGCTGCCCATTCCTGAATCAGCTGTACCCACTGTGGTCCATGGATGCACAAAAGCTGTCATGTCCTGCATAATGATGCCCACACAGCTGTGACTGGACACTGGGACCTCTGCTAGAGCCACCTCAGAAAAACAAAATCCTTCACAGCTGAGCTTGGTAGTAGAAACATTCTAGAAGCATCAGAGATGGAGCCCCAGCCTCACTTCTGCTGTCTGAATCTCTTCTGATCAGCCAGATCCAAATCACATTCACTATAGTAGCTGCAAGGGAGTCTGCGTAATATATCTCCTGGCTTTCCTGTCTCTGCAGGTCAGGAGGTACACAAGAGCGAGGGTGAAGTGGTTATTAAGTGCCAACTTTCAAAACTCACAATGGTGCTATTCTGGCTGAAACAGTCATTAGTATTCTAAGGTCTATCTAGGGTCTCACTTTCAAATGTGGTTTCAGATATAGAAAGGATTTTAATAATCACCAGTCCATCCCTTTTATTAACTGTGAACCAGAGATGATGGTATTTTGCTTGATGTCACAGCTAATTAATGGTGGAACCAAGAAGAGAAATTATATTGTCTGACTCTCAGTCTAGTCCTCTTTTTATGTCCCCCAGGGATATCTACTGAGGCTTCCCTGGTGGCTCAGATGGTAAAGAATCTGCCTGCAATGTGGGAGACCTAGGTTAAATCCCTGAGTTGGGAAGATCCCCTGGAGAAGGAACTGGCAACCTACTCCGGTATTCTTGTCTAGAGAATCCCATAGACAGAGGAGCCTGGTGGGCTGCTGTCCGTGGGGTCACAAAGAGTTGGACACCACTGAGCAACTAATACACACAGGGATACCTAAAGACATAAAAAGCAGTAAAAAGTGTGGCAATGTGGCTGATTCATGTTAATATATGGCAAAAAAAATCACAATATTGTAATTATCCTCCAATTAAAATAAATTAATTTTTAAGTGTGGCAATAGCATTTCCATTTCAGATCTGGTTGTATATAAAATCATATAGATGAATTATATACAATGAAGGTGATCAAGTCATCTCCTAGGCAGGTTGATAAGAAGTTTAGGGGTCCCCAAGAAGAGAGGGGTCTGGAATTCTCAAGGAGGAGAAAAGGACAAACTTTTTTCTCTGCATTCCTTAGCCTTAGTCAATTACACAACTCAGTTTAAACTCTATACTAAGGATTATACAACAACAAGGTATCTAGCTGGAGGACAGTTTCTCCTCCCTGAAAACCTGACTAATCCTGGCATCTTAGGATGTATATTATGGAAGTGGGTCTGGAAGACCTTTCTAAAATAATCCTGGTATCTTAAGATGTATAGTGGGTCTGAAAGATCTTTCTATTGTCAAATGTTAATCCTGTTATATCAAAATGTAAATTATGGGAGTAGGGCTTGTGAAGTCTTTACAAGGATTATATAACAGTAATGTATCCTCCCTGAGGACAGTCCCTGGATTAAACTTTCTGGCTAATCCTGTTATTGATTCAGTATATAACTCCACTGCTAACTCTAGCAAGGGGGTACTCTTTCTGCCCCCTTCTGATGCCTATGTCAGAAGCTTTCTCTATCTACTTTATACTTTAATAAAACTTTATTACACAAAAGCTCTGAGCGATCAAGCCTCGTCCCTGGCCCCAGATTGAATTCTTCTCTTCAGGAGGCCAAGATTCCCTGTGTCTTTGCTGTGATTTTGTCAACAACTTTTCAAAGGCAATGGAAAATATATCTTTCCCAGGATTTATATGACATTTTAAATACTTGTATGACATATTTGTCTTTCCTACATATGAGACTGTATTTGTTATTGGGGAACTGGTGGTGACCAAAACAGATATGAGATGAAAAGAGCTGGTCAGTAAAAAAGGAGAGAGGATACTGCCTGCCATCTCCCTGAAATAAGAGAAACTCAGAAACTGAGAAAACCTTCATACAGTTGAAGCATAACTTGCAAAAGGCAAGAAAGGTAACTAGTAAAGACATCAAGAGCAAATGCTAGAGATACTTTAAAGCTACACAGAAAACTTTGAATTTCATCCTAAGGCACAGTTTCCACAATTTCAATCGATTGTCTACCAAATTCATTATTTTGCCCTGTCCCTGTATTAGGTTCCTAGGGTTCCCTTAGAAAAGGTCCACAACTTGGTGGCTTGAAACAATAGAAATTTATTTTCTTATAGTCCTGGAGGCTAGAAATCAGAAAGCTGTCAGCAGGGTGATGACCCCTCCGAAGAATCTAGGAAAATACTACCTTGCTGCTTAGGTTTTGGTGGTTGACAAGCTTTGGCGTTCCTTGGCTTATAAACAAAGCACTCCGGTTTCTGCCTCCATTATCACATGGCATTCTCTGTGCATCTGTTTCTGTCTCTTCTCCTCTTCTTATAAGAACATATTGGATTAAGCTATTTTTGAGCTAAAGACTCACCCTACTCTAGTAAGACCTCATCTTAAAATTATATATGCATGAATGCATTCTCAGTGCTTAAGTCATGTCTGACTCTTTGCAACCCTATGGACTGTAGCCTGCCAGACTCCTCTGTCCATGGGATTGTCCAAGCAAGAATACCAAAATGGGTTGCCATGCCCTCCTCCAGGAGAACTTACAGAACCCAAGGATCAAACCCATGCCTCCTGTGTCTCCTGCTTTGCAGGCAGATTCTTTACCCCTGAACCACTGGGAAAGCCCAACTTATTATATATCCAGAGACCTTATTTCCAAATGAGATCACTTCCTGAGATTCTGGAAAGGACATCAATTAGGAGGAGGAGAAAAACAGTATCCTACACAGTACAACCTCTGATGTCATTAATCACTTAATACTTTCTTTAAATCAACTCACTAAGTCAGCTTTTAAGCAATAATATCCATCCATATGTCTGAAAGCTAGTGGTATCTTTTCAATATACACCAAAAAAAAAAAAGCCTTCAAAATGACAAAAACTAAAAATCTTTATCCACATAGTAATAGTGATGCCTGTGCCAACTTCAAGAAGAAATGTCTGAAAATTAAGGTTAAGAAAAGCCCTTGAGATAAAGCCGTCAACTGTTTTCACCTTTGAGCAGACATTGGAGATAACCTGGACCTACGGATTTGTCTTTCTGATGCATTGTATCGCTGATTCCCAATCCTGGATGTAATTAAAAAGCACTCTGTGCCAGTTAAATCATATTCTCTGAGCCTAGTTTTTAATACTAGCCAGTAATTTCAACGAATAGCCAGGAACGAGGACCAATAAATTTATGATCCTTTTAAAGAGATTTTTTACTACACTTTGTAATTGGCTTTAGCAGTGGCCTAGAGAAGGAATGAACAGGAATTAAAAGTCACTTGCTAATTGAACCTTTGCTGAATATAATCTAGGTAGCTGAACGTTTTGCAGATAACAGAAAGTTAGCTAAACATTTATCTGTTATATAGATAAATGGTTAGATTTATCTGTTTATCTTTCTAACAGGTTAATAGTGCAGAAAAGATCAAACCCTCTTTTTTCTTTTTACTCTAGGAAGAGTCCTGGAGAATAATGTAGGGTAGGCAGAAAGCAGCCTACTGGAACCAGGCCCCAATATTCAGAAAAAACTGTAATATTTAGAAAGACCTGTATTGTATGTTATCACAATAAAAGAAGTTACATTTACTATTACATTTCTCATTTACTATTATTATTCCTATTTTAAATTTACTATTCTATTTTCTTATGTAGCCATTCACCTGGAGTTACACTGATTTTGTGGCACATACAAGAATCTAGTTCCTGTATCCAGCTTTTGTATTACTGTTATATGCCTGAAAGCTATTGTGTGCATGCAAAATGCTGGGTACACTTTAAGAACACAGTAGGTAACCAAGTGTTCTAATCACCTATGAGGGATTATTTTCATTACTCATTTTACAGATAAGAAAACTGAGAGGATTAAATAACTTTCTCAGGATTGCAGTCAGTGTGTACTATGCAGTCCAGAGCTGGGACAGAAACTGAGGCAGTCTGGCTGAGAGTGAGTGTACATACCCATTCTGCTTGCTCTGCTCTATCTGCACTGCTACTGCTCCTTCTGCTTCCATTTAAGAGAAACAGCAAAGCAGATTGAATCAAAGCCGCCATTTGCTTTTGGAAACACCTGTATTCCTGATGGTAGTATAATTAATCCTACATTAACTTCATGGTAAAAGCATCAATTGTTGCTGATTTCTCTTCTGACAACAACGATGGATATTTCCAATTATTTCCTGCACTCATTTACATGTTTTCCAGATGAAAAAATGTCTTGGATTTCTGGTAGAAATGTTAATCATTTGAAGAGCCTAACCCATGGTCTACAAACAAAAACATAATGGGCCAAATAATATGGTCAGATGAAATCTGAATCAAAAATTGCATAATAGCACATTTCCTTGGTTTTCATTACCAACCTAAATCAAAATATGATTAAGAACAATAACAACAAAACAGTAGAATACAGCAATTTCCAGCAATTTTAGCCATTAAAAGAAATAATGAATAAAGCTAATTCCTTGCACATACAGCAGAGCATTAACTGACAACACAAGCATCTATCAAAACCATTTGGGCACGGCTGCAGCACTTGCACTGAATCTGTCTCCCAATTAAAATATTCCCAGCCACTGGGAAATTACAGGTCTTTCTAAATATTGGGACCTGGTTCCAGTGGGCTGCTCTCTGCCTATCCTACATTATTCTCCAGACCTGTTCCTGGGGTAAAAAACAAAATAAAAGAGGGGTGATCTTTCCTGCACTAAAACCTTTTTCTACCACTTAATTCATTCTTCTTTTCCTTCCTAATATCTCAAATGCTTCATACAGAGGGAAGCAAGTACCTACGACAATTGATAAAAGAACGGTTAATATGGGATGTTCACTCCAAAAAGCACAGAAGTGGAGACACCAGTCTGGATAAGTTTTGTGAGCAATCTGAGACAGTGAAGACTTTGGGACTTGGAAAAACCAGTCCTTGGAAACAGGCCCATGAAGTCCTCCATGTTATTACCTTTAGGTAGAAGCAGGCATCTAGAACTCAGCTGACCACATCAGTGGGAAGTAGAAGCTGGAAGGATAAGAAGTGAGATGTTAGCAGCTGCTTAATAGCATGAACATAGCAATTAAGATGAAGTCCTGAGCTGTTACCAAAACATGGTAGAAGCCACACCTCAGGATTAAGGAACATATCACAGAAATAAGAGCTGATAGTTTGGTCTAAGGGGAAAAGAAACCAAATAAACCTATCCCAGCAAAGTTTACAGCCAGGCCTTCATAGAATCAGAGAGTCAGCTAAGCCTCTTTGGAAGAAGGTAATCAAGGGTCTACTTCATATCATCCACAATATCCAATATATAAAATAAAGTCAACAGGCATGTGAAAAAGGACAATGTAACATAGTCAATTAAAAGAGATGAATAGATGACCCAGACGATAGATTAACAGACAAAGACTTTTAAATAATTTTATAAGTATTTTTAAGCTGATAGGAAAGGATGCATATAATGAAGGAATAATTTCAAGAGAGATGTGGAAAATCTGAAGAAGAATCAAATTGAATTTCTAGAATTAAAAATACAATATCAAAAATTTTTTAAATACAGGATAACATCAAATTGAATACTGGGGGAAAAAGCATCAGTGAACTTGAAGGCATGTCAATAGAAATTAAGAGCAAGGAGGGGAAAAGACTAAAGGAAATTTTGAGGAGCAATTATTTTCAGCATGAAATTGTATATTCACAAAAATTGTAAACTAGTGTGAGAGTAGAACAGAACATCTTTAGACCTGCAAGATCTCAAAAGACTAACCATCCATAGACTCCAAATCTACTGAAGAAAGGAGTAAGTCAAAACAAAGGTGTACATTGTAATAGAGGAAGAGAAGAGGCAGAACTCTGTCGGGGGCTTGGGGGACTGTAGCAGCTGCTAAGTCACTTCAGTCGTGTCTGACTCTTTGTGACCCTGTGGAACCTGAGAGACTCCATCTTAGAAAAGGAGAGCCGCCATCTTGTGACAGAAGGCAACACTCAGATTCCCCCACCCCCATGGCACCACCCTAGACACGACCAATCACCGAGCATTGGGGAAGCGCCAAAAATATACCAACCACGGAGCTGTTTGTGGTTAAATATACCTATCAGGCGCTAGCACGGGTAAAACTCCTGACCTCTCCTCCCATCCTGACCAATCACAGGACACCGAGGCACGTCACCCCACCCGTGGTCACCTTCCCTTTGTCTTTTCCCCTTAAAAGCCTTGTACCATGCCGCTCGGGGCCACCGCCCTCACTCCGCTGCGTCAGTGTGTATGTGTGCGGTCTGGACCCAGGTCTGCAATAAACTCCCTCTTGCACTTGCATTGGTGAGTGGCCTCCTGGTGATTTGTGGAGACCGTGATCTGGGCACAACAACCCCAAGGGCTGTAGCCCACCAGGCTCCTCTGTACATGGGATTCTCCAGGCAAGAATACTGGAGTGGGTTGGCATACCCTCCTCCAAGGGATCTTCCCACTCAGGGATTGAGCCCATGTCCCTTGCAGCTCCTGCATTGGCAAGCAGGTTCTTTACCATTAGCCACCTGGGAAGCCCTTAAGGAACTAAGGCAGGGGAAAAGAATAAGAATAATAATAACCAAAATAATCAGCCAAAAGTGTTTAAAGTAGCTGTCTTTGGAAGAAGAATTTTGACTCAGGGAGTTGGAACATTCAGAGGTCTGTTCTTTGCCATAAGCTGCTGTGGAATACTTGATTCCTTAAATAATAGGACTGGTTAACCTTGATTAAAATAAAGACAATTTTTTAAGAAGAGAAAAAAATGTAAGAAATATATAATATCTGAATAACCAGGAGAATAAAACTAGAACTTAACCATAAAACAAAAAATGACTCTTCAATCAGAGAAGAAATATTGAGGGGAGTTGGGGGAGTTAAATTTAGGGATTAGGTTAACTATTAAGACTATGGTTTCTAATTTTAATTTTAAATCTTTCATAATGAGATTAACTAATTCTAGGAAGGTTGCAAGGCTATTTTTTAAAAGTAATTTCACTCACAGAAATTTGAGGGAAAAAGACAAAATATTAGGAAATCAAATGAGCGAGAAGACCTAATAAACCCAAATTGCTGGAAATCTTGTCTTTCAAGAGAGGGGAAAATAAGAGCATTTTCCTTTAGGCTGTAATTATACAATTGTAAAAAGACAACAACAAAAAAAGAGCACAAATAAATCTCCTGAGAAAAGACATAAAATGATCCATCTTGACAGAATGCTATGGGTTTCCCTGGTGGCTCAGGCAGTAAAGAATCTGCCTGCAATGCAGGAGACCTGGGTTTGATCCCTTGGTTGGGAAAATCCTCTGGAGGAGGAAATGCAACTCACTCCAGTATACTTGCCTGTAAAATCCCCAGGGACAGAGGAGCCTGGCAGGCTACAGTCCATGGGATCGCAAAGAGTTGGACATAACTCAGCGACTAAGCGCAGCACAGCAGAAAGTGCTATAACCCACTGTGAAGGGAACTGTCTTTTAGGTAGCCTTGGGCTGACAGATGTGTTACCAAACTGAGTGCTTTTGCACACAATAATTGGAGGAAATGAAGTGTATTACCTTCTCTGCGAGCATTTTACCAAACCAAATCAACCCTCTGATGTATTTCAGAGATTTAACTGTGGTCATATAATTATCCCAAGAAAATACAGAACTCTCTGTGCATTATCTCTTTGTAAAGATGCTTACACTTATTCTCTTACATTAAAAGTTTTAGTTAAGGGCGTCGCTGGTGGCTCAGGGATAAAGAATCCACCTGCCAATGCAGGGGCCATGGGTTTGATCCTTAGTCCGGGAAGATCCCACATGCTGTGGAGCAACTAAGCCCGTGTGCCACAACTACCAAGCCTGTGCTCTAGAGCCTGGGGGCTGCAACTACTGAAGTCCTCACACTCGAGAGCCTGTGCTCTGCAGCAGGAGAAGCCACCGCAATGAGAAGCCCGTGCATCTCAACTAGAGAGTAGCCCCTGCTCATTACAACTAAAGAAAAGCCTATGTAGCAATGAAGACCCAACACAGACAAAAATAAATAAATATACAAAATTATTTTTAAAAAGAAATTTTAGTTAAGAGATTATAGCCACTGTATAAATCATGCGGTCGTTTGCTAATAGGAGGATAATGTAAAAGACAGAATAATGCACTTTTTTTTGTTAGAGAAGTAAAAGAATAAAGCAAAATGAGGAAAGAGAACTAGCATTTATTAAGGGTTGATCACGTGTATAGACATTATCTTCTTGATCTTTAAAAATAAATAGATATTTATTCTATTTCAGGTTCCCTAGAAAACAGAGACAAAGGCAAATATTGAGAATTAATGTTTTTTGGAGAAAAGCAATTCCAGGGCAGCAAGAACAAGAAAAATAAAAATGACACAGGAAGATAGAAAGCAATGCAAGGCATTACTGATGCGTAAATTTTGCCTTGTATATTGACTTTAGAATATAACCTCATGCAAATGACTAGTGCTGGGTATGCTGGCTTCAATGCTATCCCTCAGAGGGAACAAAGCTGACTCCTTATCCTAAGGCTTCTTTCATGAACTCTATGGAAGCCCTTGGAAGTCTGCCACCACTGTTTCTGGTCTGTGGGCAATGGCCCTTCTCAAGCTTGTCACCCTGCACCACCCCCCTGGCCCCCTGTTTTCTGCCAGCCCACTGGGCTGACATGTTTTCACTGGTAGAGTCCCTCTCTCATATGGGTGGTTCTCTTAGACAGGGATTCAGAATGTCTCAAGATCAGCAGCACTCTCTCTGTGGCTCACACCCAGGTCTCTGAAAGCACTCACAAACCCTGTAAGGGTAGACACACTCCAGCACAATAGCAAATCTCTGGGATCTACCACCAGTGTGAGTAGAAGGACTGACTCCTGTATCTTCCAGCTGGGAATCGACTACTTCCCCAAGCAGCAAGGATAACATACCAAGCTCTCTGGGTATGTGGAAGCCTTATGGAAGCTGTTTCATTAGGCTTGAGATGAGGGGTATCACCATACTCCTGGGGGAGAGGGCAGGGGACACAAGAAGAAGAGACTCATAGCATAACTTTGCCAAAGTAAAAGTAATTCATAAATATTCTATCTTCCCCACACTCTGATCCTTTTTATATATGCTGAGGAGGATTACAGTCCTAAAACTGGTTTTCATCCATTTTCTTGAAATATTCTTTTTCTTGGTCCATTATCTTAAACTGGTATGCCCCATTTATTGTATTTCAATGTCTTGGTCAAAACTTCAATTGTAATATCCAAATACACATTTAATATTAAACTGTTGAATGTGACATTGGGATGTACTTGTTTTTAGATATCCTTGATTAAATTAAGGAATTTCCCTCTTATTTTATTGTTTGCTTTAAAAAATTGTCATAAATTTGGTTGAATTTATCAAATTGTTTGTGCATCTACTGAGATATAGTCAAATGATTTTTCTTTTCCAGTCTGCTTAGGTGATGAATTATATCAGTAGATTTTCTCATATTTGACCAACCTGACATCCCTGGAATAAACTGAAGGTGGACAGAGTGAATAATATATACAGTCAGCCCTCCATATCCACAGATTCTACATCCTCAGATTCAACCAACCGTGAGTTGAAAACACTACAAAAAAAAAAAAAGAAAATTCCAGAAAGTTCCAAAAATCAAAATTTGAGTTTTCCATACATTGGCAACTAATTGTGTAGCATTTATACTGCATTAAGTATTGCAAGTATTGTAAAGATGATTTAAAGTGTACAGGAGGGTGTGCACAGGTTGCATGCAAACGATGCAGCATTTTATAAAAGGACTTGAGCATCTGAGGACTTTGGTGTCTGAGAGGGGGTCCTGGAACCAAGCCCCTGGGGATATCAAACGACAACTGTATTTCTATATGCATTGCTTGACTCAATTTGGTAAATTTTTAAAGGATTTTTGGCATATGTTTAATCCTCTGTGTTCCTGTTGGTTTTGGTGTCAAGGTAATATTCACTGTATAAAATGATTTGGAACACATGACAGAGAGAGCCATTTTTATTTTCCCCTTCTTCTGTAGTAGTAGAACCTCTGTTCATAGCTGGACCCCTAGATGCCCAAAATAAAGGGTATATTTTCCAACCTGCTTTGCAACTTTGTGTGACCACGTGACTAAGCTCTGATTGATGGGATACAAGGCAATTTCTGCTATTAGGAATTTTTTATTTTTCACTTTATTTATTTTGGCTGCACTGGATCTTCACTGCTTTGAGTAGGCTTTTTCTAGTTGTGGCCAGAGGGGGCTGCTCTTTGTTGTGGTTTGTTGTGGCTTCTCTTGCTGCAGAGCACAGGCTCTAGGGCACGGGGTTTGCAGTAGTTGCACCTCATGGCCTCTGTAACACAGGTTAAGTAGCTCTGGTGCATGAGCTCAGTTGCCGCATGACATGTGGAATCTTCCTGCACCAGGGATGGAACCCATATCCCCTACATTGACAAGCAGATTCTTAACCACTGGACCACCAAGGAAGTCCTGGTAAGAGCCTCTGTCCTCTCATTCAATCTATCTTCTCTCTGACTAGTTGGAATGAGAATTTGGTTGTGAATCTTCTTGGACTGTGTGTTCAAAGGCACTGATCTAAAAATGGTCACACAGAAAGGTAAAAGGAGCCTGAGGTCCTGACCCAGCAAGCATTATATTAGCCAAGTATAATGTTGAAGAGCATATTGGCCCGACCTATCCTAACCGCCTACCCGAGGATGATCATGTGAGAAAGAAATAAAACTCTGTATTTTTTAAGCCAGTGTTATTTTGTTCCCTATACCCACAAACTTATATACTGATACACAAAGTGTTCTTCTTTCTCAGTATTCTTTGAAAGTGATTGTGAAGATTAGAATTGTCTGCTCCTTCAGTTTTGATAGTTTGGCCTGTAAAGCAATCTAAGCCAAGTATTTTGTTTGGGGGAGAATTTTTAACTACTGATTATAGTTTAATGGTTACAGAACCATTAAGATGTTTTATTTCTTCTTGAGCCCCTTTTAGCAACTTATTTTTTTTTCTTCTAAATGCCTTTTATTAATCTTTATAACAACTCTATTAGATTCTCTGGTTATCAGTCCCATTTATATCTGAGGAAACTGAGGAACAAACAGGCTGTCTAACTTGCTAGAGATCATACAGTTGACAAACACACATCTGGAATTTGCACCAGGTTCTGACTCCAGGGTCTATGCCTTCAACCACTATATTATTCTACCTTCTAAGATGACTCAATGACCGAGTAGGAATTATTAGTTCAGTTCAGTCACTCAGTCGGGTCCAACTCTTTGCAACCCCATGAATCGTAGCACGCCAGGCCTCCCTATCCATCACCAACTCCCAGAGTCCACCCAAACCCATGTCCATCGAGTCAGTGATGCCATCCAGTCATCTTATCCTTTGTCATCCCATTCTCCTCCTGCCCCCAATCCTTCCCAGCATCAGGGTCTTTTCCAGTGAGTCAACTCTTTGCATGAGGTAGCCAAAGTATTAGAGTTTCTGCTTCAACATCAGTCCTTCCAATGAATACCCAGGACTGATCTCCTTTAGGAGGGACTGGTTGGATCTCCTTGCAGTCCAAGGGACTCTCAAGAGTCTTATCCAGAACCACAGTTCAAAAGCATCAATTCTTCGGTACTCAGATTTCTTTAGAGTCCAACTCTCACATCCATACATGACTACTGGAAAAACCATAGCCTTGACTAGATGCACCTTTGTTGGCAAAGTAATGTTTCTGCTTTTCAATATGCTGTCTAGGTTGGTCATAACTTTCCTTCCAAGGAGTAAGTGTCTTTTAATTTCATGGCTGCAATCATAATCTGCAGTGATCTTGGAGCACAAAAAAATAAATTCTGACACTGTTTCCACTGTTTCCCCATCTATTTCCCATGAAGTGATGGGACGAGATGCCATGATCTTAGTTTTCTGAATGTTGAGCTTTAAGCCAATGTTTTCACTCTCCTCTTTCACTTTCATCAAGAGGCTTTTTAACTCCAAAAATATACAAGCAACTCCTGCATCTCCATTCTAGGAAAATAAACGACCCAATCAAAAAGTGGGCCAAAGAACTTAACAGACATTTCTCCAAAGAAGACATAAAAATGGCTAACAAACACATGAAAAGATGTTCAACATCACTCATTATCAGAGAAATGCAAATCAAAACCATAATGAGGTATCACTTTACACCAGTCAGAATGGCTGTAATCCAAAAATCTACAAGCAATAAATGCTGGAGAGGATGTGGAGAAAAGGAAACTCTCTTACACTGTTGGTGGGAATGCAAACTAGTACAGCCACTATGGAAAATAGTGTGGAGGTTCCTTAAAAAACTGCAAATAGTCCTGCCATATGATCCGGCAATCCCACTGCTGGGCATATACACCGAGGAAACCAGAATTGAAAGAGCCACGTGTACCCCAATGTTCATCGCTGCATTGTTTACAATAGCCAGGACATGGAAGCAACCTAGATGCCCATCAACTGATGAATGGATAAGAAAGCTGTGGTACATATACACAATGGAATATTACTCAGCATTTAAAAAAAAAATTCATTTGAGTTAGTTCTACTCAGATGGACGAAACTGGAGCCTATTATCCAGAGTAAAGTAAGCCAGAAGCAAAAACAACAATACAGTGTATTAACGCTTATATATGGAATTTAGAAAGACGGTAACGAGAACCCAACATGCAAGACAGCAAAAGGAACGCAGATGTATAGAATAGACTCGTGGACTCTGTGGATGAGGGTAAGCGTGGGATGATATGGGAGAATGGAATTGAAACATGTTAATTATCATATGTCTAATCAATCGCCAGCCCAGGATTGATGCTCGGGGCTGGTGCATCGAGATTTCCCCGGGGGATGGAGAAGGGAGGGAGGAGGGAGGGGGGTTCTGGAGGGGGAGCATATGTAAACCCATGGTGATATCATGGCATTGTATGGCAAAAACAATTAAAAAAATTATCTAAGATATGCAGATGACACTACCCTTATGGCAGAAAGTGAAGAGGAACTAAAAAGCAACTTATATTTTTAAGGAATTTGTTTATGTATGTTTTCACATGTATTATCTGAGACTGTTATTATGGTTGTGTGTGTTAAACTTATATTACCTTATGTAAAATAGATAGCCAATAGGAATGTACTGTAT
Source organism: Antilocapra americana (assembly GCA_007570785.1). NCBI lineage: Eukaryota > Metazoa > Chordata > Mammalia > Artiodactyla > Antilocapridae > Antilocapra > Antilocapra americana. The sequence continues at coordinate 59,034,400 of ML662442.1, forward strand.
GTCTCAAGAAACTCAAACAGAGGTTCTGTATCAAACTAGAGGGGTGAGATGGGAAGGAAGATGAAAGGCAGGTTTAAGAGGGAGGGGATATCAAGCTGGAATCAAGATTGGTGGGAGAAATATCAGTTACCTCAGATATGCAGATGACACCACCCTTTTGGCAGAAAGTGAAGAACTAAAGGGCCTCTTGATGAATGTTAAAGAGCCGAGTGAAAAAGTTGGCTTAAAGCTCAACATTCAGAAAACTAAGATATGGCATCCGATCCCATCACTTCATGGCAAATAGATGGGAAACAATGGAAACAGTGACAGATTTTTTTGGGGGGGGCGCTCCAAAATCACTGCAGATGGTGGTTGCAGCCATGAAATTAAGATGCTTGCTCCTTGAAAGGAAAGGTATGATCAACCTAGAAAGCATATTTAAAAAAAGAGATATTATTTCGGCAACAAAGATCCATCTAGTCAAAGCTATGGTTTTTCCAGGAGTCATGTATGGATATGACAGTTCAGTTCAATTCAGTTGCTCAGTTATCTCCAACTCTTTGCAACCCCATGAATTGCAGCACACTAGGCTTCCCTGTAATCACCAACTCTCAGAGTCCACCCAAACCCATGTCCATAAAGTCAGTGATGCCATCCAGCCATCTCATCCTCTGTTGTCCCCTTCTCCTCCTGCCCTCAATCTTTCCCAGTATCAGGGTCTTTTCAAATGAGTCAACTCTTTACATGAGGTGGCCAAAGTATTGGAGTTTCAGCTTCAACATCAGTCCTTCCACTGAACACCCAGGACTGGTCTCCTTTAGGATGGACTGGTTGGATCTCCTTGAAGTCCAAGGGACTCTCAAGAGTCTTCTCCAACACCACAGTTCAAAAGCATCAATTCTTCAGTGCTCAGCTTTCTTCACCATCCAAATCTCACATCCATACATGACTACTGGAAAAACCATAGCCTTGACTAGACGGACATTTGCTGGCAAAGTAATATCTCTGCTTTTCAATATGCTATCTAGGTTGATCATAACTTTCCTCCAAGGAGTAAGCGTCTTTTAATTTTATGGCTGCAATCACCATCTGCAGTGATTTTGGAGCCCCCAAAAATAGTCTGACTCTGTTTCCACTGTTTCCCCATCTATCTGCCATGAAGTGATGGGACCAGATGCCATGATCTTAGTTTTCTGAATGTTGAGCTTTAAGCCATCTTTTTCACTCTCCTCTTTTACTTTCATCAGGAGGGTTTTTAGTTCCTCTTTGCTTTCTGCCACAACGGTGGTGTTATCTGCATATCTGAGGTTATTGATATTTTTCCCAGGAATCTTGATTCCAGCTTGTGCTTCATCCAGCCCAGTATTTCTCATGATGTACTCTGCATATAAGTTAAATAAGCAGGGTGACAATATACAGCCTTGACATACTCCTTTTCCTATTTGGAACCAGTCTGTTGTTCCATGTCCAATTCTAACTGTTGCTTCCTGACCTGCATACAGGTTTCTCAAAAGACAGGTCAGGTGGTATGGTATTCCCATCTCTTTAATATATGACAGTTAGAATATAAAGAAAGCTGAGTACCAAAGAATTGATGCTTTCGAACTGTGGTGCTGGAGAAGACTCTTGAGAGTCCCTTGGACTGCAAGGAGATCAAACCAGTCAATCCTAAAAGAAATCAGTCCTGAATATTCATTGGAAGGACTGATGTTGAGGCTGAAATTCCAATACTTTGGCCACCTGATGTGAAGAAATGATTCACTAGAAAAGACCCTGATGCTGGGAAAGATTGAAGGTGGGAGGAGAAGGGGACGATAGAGGATTAGAAGGTTGGATGGCATCACTGACTCAATGGACATGAGTTTGAGTAAGCTCCTGGAGTTGGCGATGGACAAGGAAGCGTAGTGTGCTGCAGTACATGGGGTTGTAAAGAGTCAGACATGACTGAGTGACTGAACTGATGGCTGATTCATGTTGAGATTTGACAGAAGACAACAAAATTCTGTAAAGCAATTATCCTTCAATTAAAAAGTATATAAAATTTTTTCTAAGAGTAAGCAAAAACAAAAAACAAAAAAAGAAATTGCAAGTTTTAGACATCGTGTAGACGAGATTCTGAATAAAGAAAATATTTTTCCTCATGGCAGAATGCCTACTGCTGTTCTCAGTCTTGTTAATATACTGGGTTTGTATAGTGAAAAATGAATTGTCTTTGACCCAGTGTTCCTATGCCACTTGCATTTGAAGTGAAACTGCTGAGCACTAAGACGGGCCAGTGGTGAGATCCTCATTGTTTGGCTCCTTTAATTGATCTTGTCTTTAGAGGTGAGACTCCTCTCTCACATCACTCTCTCGTGAATGAATCCACTACTGCCTGGGAGGAAGCTGGATGAGCCCAGCATCACCACAGCAGTGTGACCCAGCCTACCAGATGGCACAGGGCCCCTCCTTGTGGTGTAGTGGCAGTAAGGAACAGTTCACATCTCTCTCAGTTTTGTCTATGAAATCTGGATTTACCCTGGAGATTGAGATGCATTTAATCATCGATATTTAAGGGCAGTTGATTAAGATTACACATGGAATAGGAGGCATATTTGCGGCTACTAGCCTCTATGCCTACCAAAAGAAATTTAGAGGCTTAATAATACAGGAATCTAATCATTTTTTACTGTCTCATTATTGGTTAAATTATCAAAAGAGCGAGATGATTTGACCACTGTGTAACCTCTGTGTTAGTTGCTCAGTCCTGTCTGACTCTTTGCAACCCCATGGCCTCTAGTCTCCAGACTGCTCTGTCCATGGGGTTCTCCCAGCAAGAATACTGGGGTAGGTAGCTATTTCCTACTCTAGGGGATCTTCCCAATCCAGGGATCAAAGGAGGGTCCCCTGCATTGCAAGCAGATTCTTTACCGTCTGAGCCACCAAGGACACAGCTAATCCATGGTAACTAACCAGAAATCCATTTTTCATGACTCTAAGTCTAGCAGATTTTCTACTTTACCACTTAATCTCCTTGCGAAGAGTGTACACAGTAATACACTGGCACTGACTTTTGCAAAGTGAATTCTATAGGCTAATAGTCAATACTTGATAGCCTATTTCAGTTCCCTAAGGCTTTCACTTCATTCAATTGGCTTCAAAACGTTTTAATGCCATACATTTGAAAAATAAAGACACATCTGTCAGGTGCAGATCCAAAGGTAAAATGACAATAGTCCTCAGGTCCATTCTACTCCTTCCACCTTAGTAGACGATTGTGACAGGTCTGAGCATGTTTCCACTTGGGGCATGATATTAACGATTCCTTCTGGACCAAGGATAAACTGAAAAATTCCCCATTTTTCTCATTTTGGGACTGAGTCTCAGAGTATAGTTACATCAGGCTGTATACAAATAACCACAGCAGTAGCCCAGTCTGTGTTGAGTCCTAACTTGGAAGTAAATCTCCTAACTTCTGTTCATCAGAACTGAGCTGATTTTCATATGCCCTCAAACCCAAAAGCTCCTAAACAAATTTATGGGGAGTAATGATGAGAGAAGAGAGGAGTCCTTCTCACTGATTTGCTTCCTAAAATTAATGCAGAGAAAAGCAAGTTCTAAGGACTGTTGCTCAACTATAAAGGCAAACAACTTTAATAATTCAAGATATTTTTCTCTTGGGTCTTATCAAACAATGCAAAGATTAATATTTGAGCATACTTACACTCTAAATACCTAACATTACTATTGCCTTGTTTTTGCTTTTGAATAATTTGAAAAGGAGCCATAGAGGAAAATTCTCAAACATGAGCTGAAACCTGTCTTACCATTTTTCATCCCAACCCTAAGGAAACATTATAACAAACAGAACTTTAAAAAGTGTCCACCACCATCAACTGCTAAAGGAAAGAAAAAATCAATAGTAACCTCAAAACTACATTATATCTGTTTGCTCAGTGAATGTTTTGTGGCTTGGTGGTTTGTGTTTGGGTTTTTGTTGTTTTGGGATTTTTTGCTTCATATACTTCTTTAATATTGCATCTCCATTCTGCTAAATGGCAGTAACTGGTTCCTAGTTCAATTGCTCTGGTTCTCTAAACTATATATTGACCACTCTTTACTGAATTTGGTCACATGAGACATAGCCTTGTCTTCAGTTCAGTTCAGTCACTCAGTTGTGTCCGACTCTTTGTGACCCCATGGACTACAACACTCCAGGTCTCCCTGTCCATCACCAGCTCCCGGAGTTTACCCAAACTCATGTTCCATTGAGTCAGTGATACCATCTAACCATCTCATCCTCTGCCATCCCCTTCTCCTCCCACTTTGTCTTATGTTGATTTTATTTGATTATTTCTATAGACTTGTAAGATTTTTTCAAACCTGAATTTTACTTAACTTGAAAATAAGATCACTAAACTCTTGTTCATTTATTGGGCTTGTATAGGCTTGCTGAGGCTTCCCAGGTGGTGTTGATGGTAAAGAACCCACCTGCCAAAAACAAAAAAAACCAACCTGCCAATGCAGGAGAGCTAAGAGATATGGGTTTTATCACTGGGTAAGGAAGATCCCCTGGAGGAGGGCATGGCAACTCATGCCAGTATTCTTGCCTGGGGAATCCCATGAACAAGGGAGTCTATGGGGTCACAAAGAGTCAGACACAACTGAAGGGACCTAACACAGCAGGCTTGTTTAGCAGAGGAAGCCTATGAAGTTTGAGAGGTGTTCAGCATGATCTGACTGCACTTACTGGTTCTACAGTCTTGCCAGAAGGCTGAACCTAAAAGCCCAGGAAAACAACATCTTGTGGAATGGCTCCTGGACAAGCTTGAGGAGTCAGGAAATAGCCTGTATTCATTTCCTAGCCCTTCAACATGGTTCAGTTAGGAGCCACATGCCATGGATTATCAAAGAAAATAGATGGCAGTGGCCATCCTCCTCCTTATTTCCCTTCCCCTGGTTCCATGACAAACATAACAATTTCATTTTCTAGAGACTGTCTGCCAGAATAATTGGAACTGATGACAAAGTGGTATTAATGACTCACCCTGTTCATATCATGGAGTGACTACACAGGAACTGCTCCACAATCTTATTTTTTCACTATTCTATGAGAAGTCATTCCCAAGGAATCAGAAAAGACAGGTGTCCAACAAAAGTTTTTCCCTCAACTGTCACTCTGCCCTTTTAAAACGCCACTTCCACTCCCTTCCTATTCATTGAGGGAAAACTCGCCCCCCAAATTCAGACTGTTTCATCAGAAACAAAAGTTTAATCTTTTGTTGGTTTATTTCTGCCTAAATACTAGTCCGGGAGTGAGGATTATAACTGATTCAAACTCTCTATATTATTTAGGAATTCAGAATATAATAACACTTAGGAATCAATTTATTCTTACAGACAGGTTTCAGTGACTGTTGTATACTCAATGTTTAACCCTAAGCATAAACTTCACTTCTTCCCTTAGAGGACATGACCGTGAGATCATATGAGCATAATTCTGTGAATTATCCCTACTCAAACTGTGGCTCAGCTGGTAAAGAATCCACTTGCCAAAGCAGGAGACACAAGAGATGTGGGTTTGATCCCTGGGTTGGGAAGATCCCCTGAAGAAGGAAATGGCAACTCACTGCAATATTCTTGCCTGGAAATGTCCATGGACAGAAGAGCCTGGCAGCCTACAGTCATGTAGGCCTACATGTAACCCTACATGGTGTTGTAAAGAGTCGGACATGACTGAGCACACATGCATACACAAACTGCTTTAAGCTTTCCTCTTTTCTCATTCTCCAACATAATTCTTGTAAAGAGAAATTTATAAATTTCTTGTTCATTTTATGTTATCTACTATTGACTAGGCTAATAGTGTTGTGGTAATAAAAAAATAACTTTTTTGTGAATATAGAACACATCTTATCATTTTCAGTGAAATAACAAATTTCTATTGCTATTTATTTAGTTATTCTTAGTTTACATTGCTTGAATACATAGCAACTAGTAGGGAATAATGTGGCTTGGATTTTTTTCACGTATCTATTGGACAAATGATTAGCTCTTTGGTAACCAAGAAATTCTGCTATAAACTATTTTGCTCTGCAGAGAGATCAACAGAAAAGGCTTCCTAAATTTATTTTTAATTGGAGGATAATTGCTTTACAGTGTTGTGTAGCTTTCTGCTGTACAACAACGTACATCAGCTCTAAGTACGCATGTATCTCCTCCCTCTTGAACATCCCTCCCATTCCCGCCATGTAGGTCATCACAGAGCACCGAGCTGTGCTCCCTGTGGCATACAGCTCTTTCCTGCTAGCTGTCTATTTTACACGAGGTAGTACACGTAAGTATCTATGCTACTCTCTAGTTTGTCCCACTCTCTCTTTCCCCCTCTGTGCCCACAAGTCCATTCTCTATGACTGTGTCTCTGTTCCTGCCCTGAACAGGTTCATCTGTACCAGTCACAAAAGGATTTTTTTTTAAAGGAGAGAATAGTCACCAAAGTGAATCTCCTGCCCTAATGGAAGTTTGGGATCAATATGCAGAGGGCATTTTTGTTAACTATCCAGCTCTCCAATAAACATGGCCAGAATATTCTCTGTGGGCTGTCTTCTTATTGTGGAGTAATTCGTCATCCATCTGAAATGACTGAGTGACTAATACTTTCACTTTCCTTTTGGAAATAAAAGCTTCCTCATCTATAAACACATGGCAACATTGATAAGCATGATATAGATTGATATTTTAATGAATTGCTGTTGTTCAGTTGCTAAGTTATGCCCGACTCTTCGTGACCCCATGAACTGCAGCACACCAGGCTTCCCTGTCCTTCACCATTTCCCAAAGTTTGCTCGGACTCATATCCATTGAGTCAGTGCTGTTATCCAACCATCTCATCCTCTGTCTCCCCCTTGTCCTCTCGCCCTCAATATTTCCCAGCATCAGGGTCTTTTTCCAGTGAGTTGGCCCTTCACATCAGGTAGCCAAAGGATTGGAGCTTCAGCTTCAGCATCAGTCCTTCCAACGAGTATTCAAGGTTGATTTCTTTTAGGATTGACTGGTTTGATCTCCTTGCAGTCCAAGAGACTCAGTTGGGAGCATTCCTTTGTCCCAGGAAATCTTCACTAGACTCTGACACTAGATGTGAAATAGCCAGAGCACCTCAGGAAGAAGTGGACTTAGCGCTAGGATGGAACTTGGATCCCACAAAAGAAACAAGTGGAGTCTCAGGTACCATTATTATTTCTAGCCAGTGATATTTTATACTAACATATATTTAAAAGCAATGAGCACTGAATGAAAGAAAAGGTAAGCAGAGACTATTATACTTTGAGATATCCCTCATCTCCCTCTTCCTGGCAGAACCACGTGTCTATTCTATGCTGAGGTTCAGCTAAGTGGACATCATGACTTTGTTAATTAGATGATATTATACTAAGTACACTGATATTAAAAAGATGACATTGATATTAGATGTAAATCTCATGAGGTACTGGATAAATAAAATATATTATACAACGCAAAAGAGAGCATAAAAACAGAAACAAGAGATCCTAAGAAACAGGAAGTATGTATCATGATACTAGAAATAAGGTCAAATGTGTAAATTAGGAATAAAAATTTAATTTTTAGTATAAGTATAAGCTCGAACGTTTGTGATAAAACTTGCAAACATACATAAAAGTAGGAAAAAATGCCTTTAAAATTCATATAGCCACACCTAGAGCTTGTAATTGATAATACTTTGCCATATTTGCTTCTCATATATAGTTTTGGCTGAGTCACTTAAAAACAAATGACACTAACACCCATTCTACTCAAATTCTTCCAGAAAATTGCAGAGGAAGGTAAATTTCCAAACTCATTCTATGAGGCCACCATCACCCTAATTCCAAAACCCAACAAAGATTCCACAAAAAAAGAAAACTACAGGCCAATATCACTGATGAACTTAGATGCAAAAATCCTTAACAAAATTCTAGAATCCAACAACACATTAAAAAAAATCATACATCATGATCAAGTAGGCTTTATCCCAGGGATGCAAGGATTCTTCAATATTTGCAAATCAATCAATGTAATACACCACATTAACAAATTGAAAAATAAAAATCACATGATTATCTCAATAGATGCAGAGAAAGCCTTTGACAAAATTCAACATCCATTTATGATAAAAACCCTCCAAAAAGCA